>JARFIX010000214.1:0-317873 GCA_036346125.1 Lycocerus yunnanus
TAAATTTAAATTAAAATTAATTGGCTTATTTACATCAAGTTATTTTGTTTGTTTTACCTTTTAACCCCCCTTTTCAACAAAATTGTAGCGCAAAACTCAATATGTGGACTCACCAACGATTTATATAACAAAACTCTCGTTGACATGCTCAAAATATCAGAAAGTCGTCTCATAAAGATGAAATGTCAAACAAAAATTTTGCCACAAGCTTCTTCATTATCATTTTCTTTTCTCATTCTACTTAGTTTTTATGCCTACCATGGATAATGGCAAGTAGAATGTTGGATTGGTTTGTATTTAACAAAACTTTCATTTTATTATGATTTTCCGAGGGGTCAATCGCTAAGGGAAATCGTGTACAATTAACTTCACACTGCACGTACTTCATCATAATTCTCCATACTTCTTCGTACTTCATATAATTCAGCAGTAATTCACGGGACTTCACGTACTTTAGCAGTAATTCACCGTACTTTATCAATAATTCACGGTACTTCACCTACTTCTTCGATATTTCATTGTATTTCACCAGTACTTTAGAGACTTACGAGATTCCAAAATTTGAGCACTGGAGGGTGTTACACCTATACCTCCCGATTGAGTAGTTATCGAGATAAACCGAAGATCTCCCTTGCAGATTACGAATTAAACACAATTACTTGACCGCAGCTAATTTTAAAAACTTTATGCTTAATAATTAATTCACTTTTAATAAAAAAAAATTATTTACACCGGGGACAGGGTTGTGGAACAACTTTTAGTGTCTCTGCAACGGAAATCTTCAGTTTACTTCTGATAAAAATAAACTACTCGGTTTGGGCTGGGGTTTCTGCATGTTCTGCAATGACTTGATTCCAAAATTTGTGCACTAGAGGGTGTTCCACACTTAACCTACCGGATCAGGTAGTTTATTTTTATCAGTAGTAAACTAGAATCTCCCATTGCAAAAAGCACTGGAGAGTGTACCCCAGATCCCCGGAACGAGTAGTTAATTTTTATCAGATCTAACTAAGATCTCCCATTACAGAGATTTCAGATGGAATTTATAATAATACAGTTTATGATTAATTGTCAGATTATAATTAAACACAATTTATCTTTTAATGTGGAATTAAAGAGAACTAGCTAAAATAGTGTTCTCAAAAGTAATCTTCTTTCTTCTAACCAATGTAAAATTTGACCGGACAAATGTTTCTGATTGTTAAGACTGAGGCTGCTAATGAGTAGGCTTCAACTTAATGTTATTCTTTGTTTCACTATTACTTATTGTTTATTTTTTGTATATATAAACAGATTGTAGTTGAAACAATTGCTAATAAAAAAATAAACTTGCCCATAGCTAATTTTAATTTTGTGTTAATAAAATAAATTATTTACACGGGGTCTGGGGGTGGAACACCCTCCAGTGTCTCATAACAGGAGATCTTTAGTTTATTTGAAAAAATAAATTATTCGATCCGGGGTTCTAATGTTCTGCAATGTTCTTTAATTGTGCACTACAAATCTTTTATATCAGTAAACTGAGAATTTCCATACAGCATGGGTCTGACTGAAAATGTTATAATTATTGAACTAAACAAGATCTTATTCGAATATAAATTTATTTGATTTTTGAAATTTAAATTCCATTTAATCCTTTGGCCATAGCTAATTTTAAAAACTTGGGATATGTTTAATAATTAATTCAGTTTTAATAAAATAATTTAGTTAAACCGGGAGGTCTGGGAAGTGTAAAACCGGGACAAGCGCGTTATTTTCGCTTTAATGTAATCAATTAATCACTGCAAAACAATGAATTACCAAAGCATTTTTTTGCTACCAAACTCCATGATATTCAAAAAATGAACTAAAAATTATAAAATTAATAAATAAATCTAAGTTTAATTTAATTAATTGATTGCTATTAACTAGCAACTACCAAATCTTTTAATTAGTAAAATAAAGAATTAGTAACTACCAATAAGTATCTACTAGAAAATATTAAATTAATCCGAAAGAAAACACAAAACGATATATTAATAAAATTTTTGGTTTTCGAATACTTTTTCTCGGTTTATCCTTTGCCATGTCAATAATTAACACAATAAATTTGATACTTATGCTTTATGCCTTCAAATCTGACAACAAATTTCAACTGCATGTAATTTTGATGAAAATCATTTGGACACTTTGGGAACTAGTAATTGCTTTTTAATATTGCATTTACACCAAAGACATATGGATTATGACTTAAAATATAAGAGATGGAATCGGACATGTTTAACATTAAGAAAAACTGCAATTTTAGGATTAGATTTTTTAATTTAAAAGTTACTACTTAGTTATTGGCTAATTATGTTTTTTGGAAAACATTAAATTTAAATATAAAAATTATTAACTCTATTAAATAAGGAACGTCTTCTCTAGAAATTGACAGCAAGTACCCCTTTGTGATTTTGGCGAAGTAAATTATCGATAAAAATATTGCTATTTTGGAAGTTTTCATGTCCTTTGTTGTATAGATGCAACGTCCAGCTTGCTAGGAATCGCTGAAACATTTAAAACTCCGTAATAAAATGTTACAATGCATTAATTATCTGATCTATCAATTTCATGTTAAGTTTTAACTGAGGTAGAACACTTAACAAAAAATATGGCACTTTTGAGATATGTCTGAGACATCCTGTGGGACAGTTGATGTGATTTGTGGAGAAGGAGTTTTATTCAAGAGGTTTTCCTTTCTTTGCAATTGTTTCTGGATATATTGATTACTGCTATTACTGAGGTACGGAATGTTTTCTTAGAAGAAACCAATTAGAAGAATGTTAAAATTTTGAAAAATTCCTGTTATTGAGAGATAAAAGTTAATTTATATAATTAAGCAATGATTTAACTACAACCAGAAATTTGTATCTCAAGGGTTTGTATTATTTCATAAAAATTTAATGCTCAAACAATTTACGTATAAGTTTTAGTAACCTGACTTATTAGGTTTCTCAATCAATCAATGAAATAGCGGATGCTAATTGTGAATTGAAGGTTCTTCTGTAAATTACAATGTCAATGAAAATTGATATCAAATTTATATCAAAAGATTTGTATTTATTTGGTCAGTATTTTAAAATGTTTTTGGTTTGTAATTTAATTAAATGGTCAGTATTACATTAATCATATTAAAAATGGTTACTGACAACAAAAATTAAATACTGACCAAAATGTTATTAAATGTATAGTGTCTATTTATTTAAAAAAATACTGACCATTTAATGATAAAAATACTAATCAAAAAATTATTTGTCATATCAAAAACGGAAGTTATAACAGTGCCTTAAAAAATTTTTTCATTAAAAAAACTACAAATAGAAACCTCGAATCAATAAACCGCGAGATTGAGCACGCAAATCTAAGTAGGTCTAAATCTAAGGATTTATTGAAATCAAATCAAATACAATAAAAATTATTTAAAAACCGCGAATTAAACGTATTCAAATATCAAGTAATCAAAAGTGGTGTAGGACCACCAATAAAATATAAATTATTTATTTGGAGCCTGTTCTGGAAATTTAATTTTCAGGATAAACCAAATATACCATGCATGAACATAATACGTTTACGAATATTCTTGATTATATTGTCGACAAAATACTATTCTAATATATACTTATATAATTAAATTATACCTAGTTATCTTAGTAAATATTATTAATATTTTATCAATATTTGGATTTTGAAACCAATAAACAAATATAAATCAGAGTTTTATTTGTGTTTATTCTTTAAAATTTAATACAACATGTTACGCATGTTTGGGATCATCAGGTAGTCAGTATACATAAAGAATGATGATATGGCAAATATGTTGTATGTAAATTTAAAGAATAAACACAAATAATAAATATTGTTTTATTTCCATTGAAAGGATACAAAAGTGTAGTATCTTTGTCTAACCAGATATAAATTAAAATACTTCAATGTTGATGTTATAGCAGAAGTGAGATCAAATGCTCATAATTTCTATTTAATTCAATTAATTTGTATCTATCTAATATTTTTTTAAATGTACAAAACATTTACAAATTATTACTAGTATGTCAATTATTAAATTATTTTAAACTTGGTATTTAAATTTAAATATTATTTAACGTCAAAAATTGAGAAAAGAAAGAAAATAGAGAATTTACATAATTACTAACACCAACATTTTGAATTTATTAGATTAAACAATAATTGTTTTTGTGGGAAAAATTTTGCTAATTGTGCGGATTACATTTAAAATAGACTCTCTCTTCCGCTATTACTTGGAGTGCACTTATTAGAGATTGCATTGTGAAATTATAATGTTAATTTAAGATTAACTTAGTACCAATAATTGGCTAATTAATTTATTTTATATTATCTACGTCATGTAAATTTATTTTTTAATATTTTAATGTAAAATTACAAATTGTCATATTAATCGATGAAATTAATAAACTTAAGTATCAATCATGAATAACTTATTTTTTGTAGAATAAAAGTAAACAAGTAGTATGAAAAGTCAGAAGTTTTATATTAATTAATATTAAGTAGATACGTAAGTAATTAATTTATGGTTAAAGTTTAATAGTTACAAGAGTAAGCACGATTTGAAGTACAAGAGTAATTATTAATACTGTGAATTTCAAATCCATATCTTACTTTGATTAAGAATATGTTAAAAACTGTTAAAAGTGTAGATATTAAATCAGATACTTCATTTTTTCGATGGATTACCTTACTTGGTATTTTCCACCTCCTTCAATGCGATCATCTAGAAACACAGCTCATTTTTGCTTTTATAGGTTGTACATTTCATTTTAACATTATTTATTGCATTTGCAACTATTATAACAATAATTTCTCGTTATTTTGTCATGTATTCTAAATATGCAATCAATACTTATTATTCACTGACACTGCACATGAAACTAGTATGGCCATTTGCACTGTTATTGCAATTCTATCACCAACGGTACTTTACTGGTCAAATTTAAAGGACTTTTTGAATCTTGCCGATGAGAAGAATATATTAAACACGAGTCCGATAATCACTGAATTGATAATAGTAACGTCAACAAACAATTTTCGATTACTCTTTTTAATATCGCATTTAATTTTATTTATTCTTATTGTATGTAATTTTTTCATTACTCTATTGCAATTTGGTAAGGTAAAATTTTGTTCTTCATGAATAGAAAAATTGTTATACTATAATTTTTGATCATGGTAAATCTACTTTTGGACGCAGTAACAAAGGTTAACCATTAATAAGTATTAATCAAAGAACTAACTCTTTTGGATCAGTTAATTTAAAAATTTGTAATTCTTTTATTTGCACCGAAATTCGACAATAACAAAGTTTTTAAAATCACCACAATGCATTGCATTTTAATAAAATTTTTGGTTTTCAATTACTTTTTATTATTTTATCTTTTGATTAGGATTAAAATGTATGAATGTGTTACTGAAATATATTTTTCCACCTTTATATTCCAATCATCCATAAACTTAACTAGAACAATCTATTTTATGGCAATTTGTAAGTAATAGCCTATTTTTACCATAAAATAATAAATTCTGTTAATAACATTATATTATTTGTACTTGTTGTGATGATTTGCACAAAACTGAAGAAAGGCTAGAAAAATGGTAAATTTGTCTTAACGCGTTGGCTAACTTACCAAATACGAACCAAACTGTAAAGCTTAAAGAAGAATTATTATTACTAAATCAATTTGTAAAAGAAAAAAACTTTTTCTGCAGCAGGATTTTTACTATTAATTACTCGTTACTCTTTAATGTAATTGCTGGTGTTTTGTCCTATCTAATTGTATTAATTCAGTTTCATAATTAAATTAGTGAATGTGCGAGTATATTATTAAAAAATAAAAATGATAAACAAATTCTTGCTCTTTCATTCTAGGTTGTTTCTTACATGTTTTAAAGAAGAGATGCTTTTAGCCTGAGTGTTTTTGAAATTATGAAAATACCCAAACTTTGCTTAGCTGTCTGCTAGAAATATATTAAACTTAGTTTCCAAATCGTAATCAAATTATTATCGAAATTTTTTTATTTCACTCCTTTGCGTTACAAGCCCTTGCTTTATCAGTGTAAATACAATAAGCTGTAGTTTCGAATACAATGCGGATAACAGAGATATCTTTTACAATACATTGCCAACGAAAATATTTCAAATATTTTTTTTACACATTATGTTGCGTTGGTAATGTGTTCTGAAAAAATATCTATGTTAGATTTTAAATGTCCTATCACCCCAACTGTATTTTTTTCAATTTTAATTCTGGTCGACTTTTCTTGATATTTCAATAAGAATCCCGTATTTCTTATAAATTATTAAAAAAAAAAAATGAACGTCATAATAAATTATTGGAGAGTTTGTAAGCTTATTATGTTGTCTGCACCTACGTATTAGGTATGTCTTCCGGTATTAAATTTAAAATTAAAAAATTTAAATTGAAAAGATTATTTTAAAACCCAAAGTTAAACCCCCCTTACCAAAAAGGACAATAATAACATTTTTTTTAAATTAAAACGGGATTTTTAACCCTTTTTAGCGCCAAAATATTCATAAACAAAAACATTTAATAGACTTAATTATAAAATTAAAATTTTAAAATTTAAAAAAATTAAAATTAAGAACCTTAAAAAAAATAAGTAAAAATTCCAAATAATCCTCCAAAAAATTAAATTTTTAATTTAAAAAAGTCATAAGAAAAACTTCTTACAAATCTAATCAATATTTCTTTGTTGTGGACTTTAGTAACTTTGTTAACAATATTTTGTCTATTTTAGAAATACTTTTTGTTGGTTTTCAATACTGTTTAAAGCAACGTAAACTTTGTTTTGTTCTTGTGTAAACATGTAGAAACTGGTAGATATTGGGATGAAGAATTAAAATTAAGTTTAAATGCGGCGAAATGATTCACAGCAGTTAGTTGTAGATATCAAATCAGCAGATGGCTTAGCCATACTCTGGAGGAAAACAGCTTGTCTAATAATGTAAACAAATAATTGCAGAACTTTCAAATTTGAATTGATGGTTTGATTTGAATTAAATCATTGTAGGTTTCAAAACGTCTTCCGCTTTTAAAAATTTCAAACCGAAACAATATCGCAACCATTTACCGACTTAGAATGTACATCTGTAATCTAAAGCCAATCCTTTTTATAAAGTTCAAGATGAAACTACAATTCAACAGATGCTTAGGCCATTGCTTTACATGCATTTCTCATAGCATTTAAATCGTAACTATTCTATTTATTTGTAATCAGTTGGAATAAATATTCTCAATAATAGCAGTCAATATTTTTGAAGTTTCATACGCGTTTTATCTGGCAACAAACAGAAAACAGTGGTATATAATGACCATTAAAAGTCCATGAATCGTAAACAATTGAGTGAAATATTTTGCACAATAATCAAATGTACCATCCATATAGATTGCTTCTGAGAAAGCACTAAATTTGTTAACATGAAAGTATTACTAGATGGAAATTAGAATCGTTTACAAGAAGAAAATTTTCACCTCGATCAGTTTTAATTTCCTTTGTAAGCTTGTCGGAATTCTTCAATATTTTTGGAATAGTACCGATACTTTTACGTCTTTCATTGTAAGCATTCCGTTTGGCATAATTTAATCTTGCTTTCGTAAATATCCAGTGGAAGAAGGCGTTCGCTTAAACACTTTTACCATTTCATCAGGCCTCTGATGTCTTCTAATATTTTGTCTTTCATTTGAACAGAGAATTGTTGCCTATGCAAATGCTGCTGTTCGTATGATGCATGCGTATGTAGTGTAAATTTGCAAATCGCTTTTCCAAGACTTTAATAAACAAACATTTCTTATTACAGCACCGCCATTTTGTTCACCTGTCTTCAATAAACGCTCCATATAATATTTGTTTAATTTATAAATAATCAGCGGCTTTCCTCGTTGACCTTTAGTAAATGTAATTTCAGCCATTTCTAGAGGTTCTTTGTTATCAGTAATTAGGTTGTTTGCGCTTTTACAATGATTCGAATATTTTTGGTGATTTGGATGAAATTATTGTTTATATAGTAAAATTATTAATTGGTACATTTGTGATTGCTTAAGCTGGCAGATCTCAGGATCAATCAGTACCCGATAAATTAGAGCATACTTTGAAAATAAAACGACAATAAATTTTCACTCATAAAATCATAAAAAGTGAAAATAGTGATAATTTCAACAACTGAATAAAAGGGTATGATTTTCGAAAAAGTTTATTTGTGGCCTGATTAGTAATTTAATAAAGTATCTTTACCTGCGATAATCGTAATCTCTGCTTACGATATAAGTAGGTATAGTCGTTGCCTATTGTTAAATGAGTAGAACATTCTGGATTAGTGTCGACCTTTTGCTGAAGTTTACATGTCTTGGAGCATTTACATTATGCCACAATTCATCCATTATCGATGCCTTGTGCTTATTTGACCAGGGACAAGATCCAAAATTCTTTTAACTTTGAAGAATAAAATATAGTAGTGCTAGAATTGTAATTATGGAGCACAAAGCTATTACAATTTCATGTGCGGAATCGGTGATTAATAATGTTACTGCAGGATATTTAAAGAACTGACGAAATACCGACAATTTAATGATGTGGTAGTTTTAGTGTAACTAATAAAATAAAAATACAACATACAGCTTGTAATAACCGAATATTACATCTTTATTTTTGCATGTTAGCAAAGAACGTGGAGAAGTATGCCAAGAATGTGATAAACCGGAAAACAAAATTTACTGATTAATTTTACTTAACTCTTGTGTTTATATTGTTGTTTTGATAAATAACTAGATATTTTTAAAATAATAAATTTATGTATTCAAGTTATACTAGATAATATATTAGTAAAAATTTATATTAAACTTATCATTATATAGTCAAACATTTAAATTATTTTAATGATTGAAGTAAAGCCTAGTAATTTTAAATTGCCTATCTACTTAATAACATTAAAATATTAAAAGTAAAATATACAAAATAATAATTGAAATGTTTAAAATCGAAATATTTAAATAAATTATAATCTTTCAATACAATTAATTTCAAGTCAGATTACTTGGCTCTGATTTGGATTATTTTAATTCACAAAATTTAAAATCTAAAAAATATTTTTTCTTTCTTTGCTACATGAATTTAACATTTAAAATTTTTTAACATATTTATATTGCTGAAGAGAAATAGTGGAGCTATTAAATTAAAAAAATTTATCTATTTAATTAGTTTGATTCTTAAAATTGTTGAATAATTGTAAAATCCTTGAAAATTATAATTAAATTTTAATTAATTTAATGCTAAGAAAATTTTAGGTGACTTAAATAAAATAATTGATTAACATTTTTATTTAATTATAAATTTAATATTAAATTGCCTATATGTCGTGCACATAATAAAATGTTTTAAATAATTTTAAAACGAAAAAGTTAAATTATAGTATAACTTTATTAAAAATAATTAAGTAAGATTTAAAAATATTAAATATTGGAAAGTTGGTGTGACTAGACCATTTATCGTTTACACATATTTGGTATAATTTACCATTATTTTAAATCACCAACATTTTATCTTAAAATATTAAGTAAATGTAAAATATTATTGAGATTTTATAGCCATTTTATCGTTTGATCACACTATTTGGTATATTTCCACCACTTTCTGTCTTAAATCGTACCAAGAGAGCCATTGTTTTCCTTTATAAATCTACGTTATGCTATTGATATTATTTATTGTAGTTTTAACTATTGCATCAATAACTTATCGCGATGTCATAGTTGATAGTAATCAACAAGATTTGTATACTTTCCTTTATGACAATTCAGGACAGCACCTTGTCGTGTCAGGATGTAACGTTGTTGCAATTTTAGCTCCAATATTTTTGAAATCTTCAACTTTGCGTTTATTTTTAAATCAAGATCAAAATAATTATAAGATTTCGACAATGGAAAAATTGAGCAAAATAATGTCATCAAACAAGAAATTTGTAATAACTTTCTATATTAATCATCTAATAGTGGGAATTCTCTTTATATTGGAAGCGTGCATATGCATAATGGTAATTAGAATACCTAATTGGGTTAACTTCATCAATGAAAAATTTCAATTATATTACAATTTTTTAATAATTCATTTAATTTATGTGTTCGTTACATTTATAAAACTACAGTTAAAATCTATCAATAAGTACTTGTTTAAAAAAATTACATGGATTGACGCCCAAAGAAAAGTGGCTCTAGTGGTAGATATGCAATCAGAATTAAATAATTCGACTATTTGCTCAGATATACGACAAGTAACCCAATGGTATGAAAATCACGTGGAACGTGTATTACTCTTTAACAAAATCTTCGGATATCAAATACTTTTTCTCCTTTTATCTCTCTCAATATCATGTATTAACCTAATGTACACGATAATAATAACGTTTTATGTTAAGGAGTCCGACATTAAATTCAGTGCATATATAATTTTGATACAGGCATTTGGACACTTTGGAAATTAGTAAGAATATCTTTCTTACTTCAGGCGAATATTATACAGAATATATTGTCATTATTTTAGGTTATCGGCATATTTGCAGCGGTACTATGCAATTCAATAGAAGAGGAAGGTAAAAATATTGGAGAAATGTGCCTCAACGCTACAATCAACTTACCGAGCACAAATAAAAATGAACAACTAAAAATAGAATTATTAACACTAAATTCTTTAGTAACTAATAAAAATCCAAGTATTTCTGCAGGGGGATGGTTTACTATTAATAATACTTTACTTTCTAATATTACTGGGGGTATTATATCTTACGGGATAATATTGTTAATTCAATTAAATTATTAAATTCATAAAGGTTTTTTATTTTAAAAAATTTCCAAGAAGTTTTCAAAATTTAATTAATCTAACAAAATAAGTTTGTAAAATAGACAAATACAAAAACAAATATGAAATAAATTGTAATATTATTAAATCAGTTTAATAATAATTAAAGTTACTGAACAGAAAACTTAACTTCCAGTGCACAGGTGAGGCCTGTCAGTCCATGCAACATATAACTAGGGTCTACCAATCGGTTTGTTTTAAATTTTAAAAGAAACACATATTTTGTATGAAAATTTTCTAATTCTCTACTGAAATATGTTGTAGGGGCTTGAACATTTATGAATGGAAAACAATATCCGGTAAATGTCCTCCACGACTACGTTTGCAGACGTCGATTCTTTTAACAAAATTTTCGAATACATTTTGCATAATTGCGAACTTATTTCTCGGATGACGGCTTCGATATTTGTTTTAGTTCTGAAATTGTTTGTGGATTATTCGCGTAAACATTATCTTTCACATAGCCCCACAAAAGAAGTCCAATGGCGTTAAATCACAGGATCTTGCTGGCCAGTTGACGTCACCTTTTCGCGAAATTAAACGCCCGTTAAATTTAGTTTTCAATAGTTGGATTGTTTCTCGCGCTGTATGGCACGTAGCTCCATCCTGTTGAAACCACAAGTCTTCCACACCCATATCATCCAAAATAGGCCATAAAAATTGGTTACCATATCCCTATAGCGAACTCCATTGACAGTAACGAAAGCACCAGCCTCATTTTCGAAAAAATAGGGACCAATGATGCCCCTACCCATAAACCACACCATACAGTGACACGAGATGGATGTAGTGGTTGTTCAACAACTGCTTTTGGATTTTCAGAAGCCCAAATTCGACAATTTTGCTTGTTAACATACCCGTTTAAGTGAAAATGTGCTTCGTCCGAAAAGATGATTTTTTCTGAAAAACAAGCACCACGTTCAATGATCCAATCAGCAAATCTAAGACGTTGAGAATGATCTGCTGGCTTTAATTCTTGTACCAGTTGTATCTTATAAGGCTTTAGAGCTAAATCCTTCCGTAAAATTCGCCATGTGGTCATTGTGGACAGGCCTAATTGTTGAGAACGTCGTGAAACCGATAAATTTGGGTCCTCTGTGACACTTTCACGTACTGCAGCAATATTTTCGATTGAACGACATGGACGAGCACATATTTTTGTGCTTACGTTTACTACTGAACCGGTGGACTCAAATTTTCGCACTAAATTCGCAATTGTAGTCTCAGATGGACGATCGTTACAAATAAAAATATCGCGAATTTTGCGAAATGTAGTCTTCACGGATCGACCATTTTCATAATGGATTTGAATTATCTTAACACGATTTTCGAGCGAAATCAAAGGCATTATATTAAATGTTGACCTTTTATTATACATATGATAAAAAACTGAATAACAGAACTGCCTACTTGACCTATTTCAACCAAATTTAAAAACAAACCCTGATTGGTAGACCCTTTATCTCTATAACTTAATAGAAAATCTTTTTGTTACGACCATTTCTATACCTCTCAGAAATGTAAAAGACATATTATGATCAAATTTTAAAACATATTTATGGCACCATTACTTTGAGAAAAATCAAATGTCCTGACAGGCCTCACCCGTGCACTCGTGTAACTTTCTGTTGAAAACTCATAATTGACTTTTCACTTATTAGTGATATTTTTAAAAGTTACTTTCGGAACAAAAGATAATAATTTGGATTTCAAACTAATTAGAGTATTTCTTGCTATTAGGCACTAGAAAAGATTCTAAAATAATGTTTGTTATATTTTAATCCAGGTTATTTTACAATCTCAAAGAGCTAATAATTTGTATGTTTTATTTTATCACTAAAATTAAAAAAATAAATACAAAACTGTGGATTAAAATTACTGGTTCAAAGGTTTGTATTTTGATAATACACAATTTCTTACTTATTAGTTTTGTGTAAAAATGTCGTAAATTTTAGATTTATGACTAAGAATGCTTTTGTGAACTCTAAAATAAAGCGCACACTTTAGTATAATTATTTATGATAATACGTTTAAAATTTTATGCTACAATTGAATGTTTTCGTTGATATCATCATCATCATCATCACAGCTATATCGTCCATCGTCGGACATAAGCCTCCCCATAATACGCCACTTTCTCTATTCTGCTCTTTGGATCCAGTCGCGTCCCACAAATCTCTAGATCATCAGTCCACCTCGTCTGTGGTCGTCCTATGCTTCTTCTTTGGCCTCGAGGTCTCCATTCTATTATTCGTCGTGTCCAACGATTGTCCTGCATTCTAGCGATATGACGTTCCATCTCAATCTGCATATTCGATTTATTACATCCGTTACCTTGGATGTATTTCATTCTATGTTGGTATTCGGTCTTGCAGTGTGACTCAATCATATTTAGTCCTGAATACTTGAAAGTTGTCTTTGAGAGCCCAAGTTTCAGTTCCATAGTGTAGAATGTACTGGTCGAAAGTTCGTGCTTTGAGGTGTTTGGTATGTGAGATTTTAAGACCTGGTGAAGTTTTCCAAATGCTGCCCATGCTAGCGTGATTCTTCTGCTCAGATCGGCTTTTAAATTTTCTTGGACATAATGATTTTTGACCCAGATATATGTAGGAATCCACTTTCTCAACTGTTAAATCTCCGGCGTTTAATTGTTCCATGCCTAGTTCGCCTTCTGCAGGATCATTCGTCATGTATTTAGTTTTGTGTTATTTATTTGTAGGCCTATCTGTTTGGAACGTTCATTTAATTCCGTCAACATCAGTTGTAGTTCTTCCTTTTCGTGGGATATCAGAATTACGTCGTCAGCAAATCGTAAGTGGCTTAATTTTTCCCCATCTATGGTTACACCTTTGTCGTCCCACTGTAGTTCTCTGAACATGTCCTCCAGTGCTAGTGTAAACAGCTTGGGTGAAATGGAATCTCCTGTCTCACTCCTCTTTTATTTTAATCTTTTTGTGTTTTCGTGTAGTAGGATCTGAAAAGTAGCATTTTGTAGATATTCTGTATTAAACTGTATACCTATGATCGACTCGATTGTTGCTAAGTGCATTCAAAATCGCCCATGTTTCAACCGAGTCGAATGCCTTCTCGTAGTCTATAAAGGCCATCCACAGTGTGATGTTGTACTCGTTTGCTTTTTCTACTAAGGTTCTTACTACTTGTAGGTGGTCTAGTGTTCCAAATCCTTTCGAAATCCAGCCTGTTCTCTTGGCTGATAGCTATCCAATTTGTTGGTTAATCGTTCGGTTATAATTTTGTAAAAAGCTTATATAGCACTGACAGGAGACTAATAGGTCTGTAGTTATTTAATTTAAACTTGTTTCCTTTCTTGAACAGTAAAATTATCAAGGCGTTATTCCATTCTGTGGGTACTCTACCTTCCACCAGACATTTGTTATATAAGTCTTCTAGGAGTCTTAATACTGGTTCCTCCATATTTGTTCGTTGATATAAATAATAATAAATATGTAAAATAATAAAATAAAAATAATAAAATAAATGTAAATTGTAATTCACAGCGCATTACCAACGTAAACATTCACAAAAGCATATTAATTATAATTTCTACAATTTAATTTTTGTTTCAATTTAATTTAATTTATAATTTTGTTTGCTATTTTTTCATTTGACGATGTTACCGAATGCGACTCTGCATTTTTGAACGTTTACGTTGGTAGTCTTCTTCTTCTTCTACTTTTGGCTAGAGATAACCTGTGAGCCCAGATCTGTTGATCAACTGATCAACAGATCTGTTTACTAACAGTAGCATCGGCGATATCCGAAGCCACTGTCAGTACCTTGAGCACTACTTGTTTTACATCTGAAGTAGCTTGCTAGGCTTGCCTCAGATGTGCCTGTTACCTATTTTTATTGTTAATGCTGGCAATTCATTAACATAGGAGGACCACCGTCTTTACGTGCCTTCCGAAGCACGGAGACGTCATTGCAAAGTGAACTCCACCGGATTTGAACCGGGGCGCCTTGCATTAGCAGTCCTTGCGCTAACACCCAGGCCAATGTCCGTCTCTTGGTAGTGTGTTGTGAAAAAGGTATCTACTTGTTAGATTTACATTGCCCTATCCTCAACTATATTTTCTTTTCAATTTATAATTCAAGTCAACTATGTTTGCCTTTTTGCATTTCTAAAATTTCCAAAATTATTTTAAAAATTTTTGTTTCAATTAATTTTCCTAATTTCTCGAAATTCAAATTTTTGCGCTCCTATCAATGTTAAAATACCCTCAAAAATAAAATTCAAGTTATCTAAGTTTTCTCATTATTTCATTCATTTTTCATTCAATAGAACATCGCTTGAATGTTCCATACACATTCGAAGTGGTGATTGTATGTCTATGATTATTCTCCATCGTCTGTTTTTTCAGATGAGTCAGAATTTTGGGTATACAGATGAAGTTTAGCAAATTTATAGATTAGTTTTTACAGACTTATTCATTTTATAAACTTTTTGTTTACTCAATCATAATCAGAAGTTTACGTAATTGCTTGAGTAAAATACATATTATTTATTGAAAAGTTAAAACTAATTAGGCGGAGACCCGAGAACAAAAACCGTTAAAACTAATTAATCCGATAAGACCCCAAATGCAGACTTTTGGCGCGTAGCCGATAAGAACCCTGATGGGATCCGTCGCGTCAACTTGTAAACTTTTCGAGTTGGGGCTACTTGGACGATGTTTCTAGTAGTAAGCTCGTGTCAAAACGGCTCGCAGTTCGAAGCGACCCAACGGTCGTGTAGGGTGCGAGAGTAGGTTTTGACAGCGAAACCACATCAAGAGTCGAATTAACACAAAAGTGATTTTTTCGAAATTTGTTTTTGATCACAAATTTAATTTTTTATTAGCTAATGCCCAGCAGTGTAGCGTAAAGCATACATCGGCCGACTGGATAGCGATAGACCGCGGTTCGAATCCTATCGAGTCGGATACACTGCTGTGATCAAAGGTCCAATATCAATCTGTGGACTATGGGGAAGAACGGAAACCCCCATAAATTATATTCATGAAAATTCATCTTGGCTTGCCAAGCTGGTCAACGCTTCTGACAAGAAGCAAACGGTGAAGAAGAAGATTAGCTAATAACATTATTATCTTTCATAATTCGTTGAAAAACCAAGACTTTGGTATATTTACTGTAATCACAACAAATTTTAATTTTGGTGGGCGGGGTTATAGTTCAATAGATCCAATGAGTAAATTGCATTGTTAATAAACTTTTAAAGCCGTTTTTCAAAATTGCCACACACAATACCACAATACCACACCATTTTTAAAGTAATAATTAGCGACCGGATTTTAAGCATTTGTGCTTATTGTCAGTTTAAAAGCAGCTCTTTGAAGTTTGAGATCTAGAGGAATTATATAAAAAATGTTTTTAACGTATAATTTTTATGCGTTTTTGCGATTTCGTGCTTATATTCTACTTTTAAGCTTATTTTGAACTTATTTTCGAGTTTTCGAGAAATTTTTCATTAAAATAACTTCACCTTAAACGGCAATGTTTTGCTTTTACTTATGCGTCAGCCCGGACAATAGGATTTTGTTTAGGGGGATTTTGTAATTTTACCCATCTTCTATAAAATTCGTTCTAGGCAAAAAAATTAAATAAAATTTTAGTTTGTTATCTATGTATAGTATAGCCCACTATTAAAATGATTAATGAAATATTTTTTACAAGAGAATTTGATATAACATTAATTTGTTTAAGACCTTAAGGTTAGAAGTACGAAAATGAAATGTAAGGTCATGCAGAAAACCACAAGAACTAATACATATTAAGGAAAGTCATGGGGAAAAGTGAATCTACATACATTGATATTAGTTTAATAATGGAATTAATATATAGTATACCTATATTGTCATGTTATCAACTTAAAAACTAGAATAAATAACCTTAATAGAAAATTGCATCTTCGGTGAATTCAGTAACCTCGGTAGATAAATTGTATCTTCGGATGGAATCTTATGTAACGGTTTGATAATATTTGTCATGTAGCAGTTGTAAAGGTTCATGGAATGCCATTAGAGCCATTTAAAGTACAAAACGTCATTTTATAAGTTGTCGGAAGCAGTTAGCATTCAAGAAGTTAAATTCATTGATACGGGTGTCACATATTAAAGTTGGAAAAATTTTGCATATTCAATATTAGCGTGCACATTTCTTGTCACCTTTGCACATAAATCCAAAATCAAAAAGATTAAAATAATGCCAATATGAGCAAAAGAAAATTTCATCCTACGAAACCTAAAAAGAAAGATTTCAGTAATAAAAAATTGTAATTGGATCATGAGGCATACCAAAAGAAGCGTAATAATTTGTAGAACGATTTGCAATCCAAGTGAGGATGGAGCTTGTAAATTGAATCTTCACCATTGTAAAATGTGAAATTTTAACCTACAAATATGTCAAAATTTAATTTAGTGATTAAAATGTTATTAGGCTAAGGATTTGAGTAAAATTAGTGTTGAAGGAAGAGGAATTAAAAGCTAAGTGTTATGCAAGTGGTTAGGATGGACAAAGTGTGTGAAAATTAACATGGGGTGCAACGAAAGAATCCATACTTTGACGTTCGATTATGGAGCGACCGCTGCAGTTAGAATTTTCTAACAATTTTGTGAAACGCTCTGAAGTCTTTAATTTTGGTGATAAGTTTCATGGACATCCGTTTGATGAGTTTACAACCAATACGTGCGAGCATTTTGGAAAACCGATAAAAACAGTTGAATTTTCCGATTTTATGTGCCTCTCGATGCGAAAATGCATTTAGTAGAGCCGTTTCACTCGTCTAGTGAACACGTACAATTTTAGCTCTGGAAAATATAAAATAAAGTTAACTCAATAAAAATAATTTTCGACATGCAGTGTACAATTATGACATTTTAATAAATAAATAATAGTATTAGAAGATACCACAAGATTTAAATTTCTTACTAAAAGAAGTTTATATTAAAGATTATTAATTATCTGAAACCTAAATAGTATAATTTTGAAATTGAACGATACTGTAAATACACATGTTTTAATTTGAATATTTTACTATAAATAAAATTAATAAATTAATATTTTGTTTAATTATTAGTATTAACAAAATTATTTTATAATTAAAGTTATATTATGACAAATTTTAAAATTTCATGTTCAAAATTAGTCGGTATGTTATATCTAAATTTTTAATTGTGTTTGTCATGAAAATAACATGTATTTCATTAAAATTGAAGTATGAAAAACAAAATTTGAAAATAAAATATCAGATTAACTTATAAATTATTATTAATGCATATATGTTTATTAAATTTAAAAATTTATTTAATTAAATTTTTAAGAGAAATTTATATTTTGTTGATAAAATGTCAAAATATAAATAATATAATTTTAAAAACATATTTTAAATTAAATAATAATAATATTTTGAAAATTAAGTAATATATTACATCATTTTGTTATAATAAATTATTATTATGATAATTGGTAAATATTTTGTTTTAAACATTAGTTCCTGGTTAGTATTTACATTAAATTAATGTTTAAATTATTGATTTAAATACATGAAAATCATAGCAATCTATAATTCAATCAATACAAAATTATATATATTAATTTTTATATGTTAAAAATAATGTTAAATATATAGAAGTTAAATTATACCTTTTTTTCGATTATTACCATTTAGGTATATTTCCACCATTAATGCGATCAAATACGTTGGTTCTTTTACATTTAAAGGTATTTTGATTTTAAAATTATTTACAACATTTACAGTATTTGGAAAAATTTATCGGTATATGACTTGTATTATAAATTTAAAATAAACATTTATTTACAGACACTCTCAGAAATTACCTAGCTTTAAGTAACGAATTTCAATTCTTTAAACAATTTACTTATAAGCTTAAGAGATTTTTTCAATAACTATCCGTGATGAAAGTAAATACACTTTGATAATAACAACGAATTGATGTACTAACTTCAAAAAAGCATTTCAATTAATCTTTTCAATTTTACATCTAATTTTATTTATACTTTGTTCATATAACATTTACTCCAACATATGTTATTGGAATAGTAGGAATATAATTTTTAAATAAAAAATTTCAAACTTATTACAATTTTTAACAATGCTAGATCTACTTTTCTTAATATATAAAACAAATTACAAGCTACAAATAAGTGTTAATGCGGGAAATAAATCTATCAGATGCAGAAGAGGATTTTGCTTTTACAGGGCCCAGAAGAATTCGAAAATATTTCTATCTGTCCAAAATTCAAAAGTAAAAAATGTTTTAAAATATATGGTATTCAATCAGATAATAATTAATATTGGTTTCAATTCTGCCCACAGTTTGATAATTACTAATTAACCTTTTTCGGAATAACTATATATTTTTTGAAAAAATTTCATACGTATGCCAATGACCGTCTCTAATGGAATTAATAATGGTTTAATTAAGGAAGTTTGTATAATCACAATTACCTTTCAGGAATATTTAGTAATCTTTTTTTCGGGTAAACAGCTACCGTCATCTAGTAGATTACTTCATGTTGACATAATCAAATATGGCGGACTCTCAACCATAAATAATATTATTCTTATTAACTATCTTCAATTTTTTTCTTTTGTTTAATCGAAATTTTTAACTGAGCTTTGACCTTAACATAAATATTTTGTTTTCTCTTATTTGAATAAGCGAAAAAATTATATATATTTTCATGATTGGTAGTTTTGAAATTTAAGTAGCTTTGACAGTTACATAAAATTCTAAATCTATTATTTTTCAAGGAAAGAATTCGTTCAATTATTAGAAAAATATTTGTAACAAAATTTATTAAGAATGCGCAATTATTGCTCTACACAAAATTTGAATAACCATAAAATATCAGATTGGCTAACTTGAATGAAATTATTATTATAATGGTGTCTCATTATGTTTTTATTACATTTTTATAAAGGTTTTATTAAATTAACTTAATTATTATAAGCGATAAAAAAGTTTTATATTTTGTTGTTGACACAAAATGTCCAAAACATAGATGAGTATAATTTAATAACATATTGAGAATTTAATATAATAATATTTTTGAAAATTATGTAAATACTACATCATTTTGTTATAATAAAGTTATTGTTATGATAATTGGTGAAATATTTTCTAGTATTAATCCATTAGTATCCTGGTTTGTGCATTTACGATTAAACTTGAAATGTTTAAAAAATTAACTGCATTTTAAAATACAATAAATAGAATAATTGTATAATTCAACTCAGTACAAAAATTATATAGTATTAATTTACTAATATGATTAAAAAAAATGTTAAAACTATAGAAGTTAAATCTGATACTTTTTTTTTTCGATTGATTACCATTTTTGGTATATTTCCACCACTTTCAATGCGATCAAATAATTCGTTGGGTTCTTCTTACTTTTATAAACAGTACCTTCTGATTTTAACATTATTTACAACATTTACAGCTATTGTAGCAATAATTTATCGGTATATGACTGTGTATTATAAATTTAAAATCAATACATTGGTATTTACAGACACTGCTCAGGAAATTACCATAGCTTAAAGTAACGTAATTTCAATTCTAGCACCAACATATTTCACTTATCAAGCTTACAGATTTTTCAATAACTATGCTGATGATGAAAGTAAATACACTTGATAATAATCAACGAATTGATGATACTAACTTCAACAAAGCATTTCATATTAATCTTTTCAATTTTACATCTAATTTTATTTATACTTTGTTCATATAACATTTATTCAACATATGTTATCTGGAATAGTAGGAACTATAATCTTCATAAATAAAAAATTCAAACTTATTACAATTTTATAACAATGCTAGAGATCTACGTTTTCGTTACATATATAAAACAGAAGTTACAAGCTAGATAAGTGCTTAATAACTGAACTAAATCTATCAGAATGCACGAAAGAGGTTTTGCATATCGGTAGTGAGTCAAATAATTCATAAAAATTTATCTAAAATTCAAAAGTAACAAATTTTTAAAAATCTATGAACAAATTGCACATTTAAATAAAATATTTGGTTCTCAATACTTTGCCTTAATTTATGGATTTTCGAATCAGGAAAATTTTGCATTATCGGTAGTGCAGGTCCCAGAAGAATTCGAAAATATTTCTATCTGCTCCAAAATTCGAAAAGTAACAAAATGTTTTAAAAATCATATGGAACAAATTGCACTTTTAAATAAAATATTTGGTTTTCAACTACTTTGCCTTACTTTATGTTTTGCGATAGGACTAATTAACATTATCAATCTGGTATTGAATATATATTCTTCTCTGTTAAAATTCCGTTCCTCCATAGATCTAATTCTGCTGCACGTATTATGGACATTGTGGCAATTTGTAGGTTTATCTCTTATTTTTCTATTTACGTTTTGATTCAACATTTACTGGTTGTGGTTGAATAAAAATTTTTTGTTTATTACAGATTATTGGGATCCTTGGTGTGGTGATTTGCAGTGAAGCAGAAGAAGAAGCTAAAAAAACCAGGAAAATTTGTCTCAACGCTTTGGCCAATCTGCCAAATACAAACGCAAATAGAAAATTAAAGAAGAATTATTATTACTAAATCTTTTGTAAGAGAAAACACTTACTTTTTCCGCGGCAGGATTTTTTCTATCAATTACTCTTTACTGTTTAATATAATTGCGGGTATTGTCTCGTATGTGATTGTAATAATTCAGTTTAATTATTAAATTTATTGAATCTGTATTACTCTGAATGTTGATATGTAAAAGTTAGACAAGAGATAAATATTATTGCAGGAGGTACCTGTAAGGTTTGATTTCATTGTATGCCTCCCACTTAATATTTTTACTAAAACTTAGTTTACATTAAAGTTCATATTTTTAATCAAGAACGTAACTCCTGAAACATAAATTAAATGCTCTATGATGTTTTTGATTTGAAGTAATTTGTCTAATTTGGAGTGAATGCCGAATTTTAGCAAACGCTGTATTGATTGTTGCTAAGTATTTATATAGTTATTAATTATTAATACCTAAATTTCAATTTTGTATTTAAGACATAGTTAAATTCATAGCTTTATCGTGATATCGCAATGGACAAGTGATTTGGTAATAAATGCGACACCATTTTACACCCCGTTTATTTTCAATTTAGATTTTGGGAAAATTTAGAGAACCTACTATATAATTTGATAACATTTTTAAATATTTTCTAGCGGAAATAATTTTATCGCCTGTGTGATCTACACATTTAAATCATCTACTTTAGTCATCACTGATTTCACTATTAGAGATTTTCTTAGGAAATTATAATTTTTATTTAATATTAACTTCATACGATAACAATTTACATAATTAATTTATTTTATTCTACCTACTTTAATATATTACGTTAGTTTTTTATATTTTTAATGTAAAAATAACAAATTATTACGTTAATTGGTCAATACATAATGTAATTCTTTATAGTAACAAAAATTAGAAATACGCACATTATAAGCAACTCGTATGTATGTTTCGGGTTGAAGTACATTTTCAATCAATACCTTAAGTTGATTTACTAATATGTTAAAAAATATTAAAAGTGTAGAGGTTGAACCAGATAACTTTTTTTTTCGATTGCTTACATTAGTTGGTATATTTCCACCACCTTCAATGCGGTTACCCAGAAAGCGATCTTTTTGTTGCTATTATAAGTTGTACCTTTCGTTTTTAATATCATTTATTGCGTTTTCAACTATCATAACAATGATTTATCATCATTTGATCATGCATTCCAAATATTCTACTACTACAATGATTTTTACTGACACTGCACATGAAATTATTTTGACGATATGCAGTGTAATTTCAATTCTAGCACCAACGGTACTTCACTCGTCAAGTTTAAACGACTTTTTGAACCAAGACGATGAGCAAAATATAATTGAATTGATGATAATTACATCAACAAACCAATTTCGATTATTTTATTCAATTTCGCACTTAATTTTAATTATTATTATTGTATCAACTTTTTACAGCAGGGTATTGCAATTAGGAACAGTACAATTTATTATCTTCCTCATGAATAAAAAAATTCACATTTATTATTATTTGTTGACCATGTTAGAGATATATGTTTTTCTAACGTTTGTAAGGCAACAGTTAGAGACTACTAATAAGTACCTTATGCAGAAAACAAATTCTTTTAAAACAGATACGTTCCAAGAATTGGATAATTTTGCTACTTGCACCGCAATTCGAAAAGTAACAAAACATTTCAAAAATCATGTGCAACGCATCGTCCTCTTCAATAAAATTTTTGGTCTGCAGTTACTCTTTCTTACTTTATCTTTTGCGATAGGGTTAATTAACACTATCAATTCATTAATGAACATTTATTTTTTCAACTTTGTATATCGATCACCAATACATTCAATTCTGCCGGGAATACTAGGGATGACATGGCAATTGGTAAGGCTTTTTCCTGTTGAGGTTACATAAAATGCGATAATATCATGTATTATAGGGTATTGGTGTACTTGGTGTAATGATTTGCGCAAAAACTGAAGAAGAAACTGGAAACACCAGTAAAATTTGTCTTAAGGCGTTGGTCGACTTACCAAATATAAAGAAAACTAGAAAACTTAGAGAAGAATTATTATTACTAAATCGTTTCGTAAAAGAAAAGAACGTAACTTTTTCTGCAGCCGGATTTTATACTATTAGTTACTCATTGCTCTTTAATATTATTGCCAGTATTTTGTCGTATGTTATTGTATTAATTCAATTTAATAATTAAAATATTGAATATGTAGTTTGTTTAATATTTGAATTGAGGAGAAGGTATCAAATAATAAATCCACCGATTTTGGGAAGATTTCATCCATCGTATAAAAGAAAAAGCTTATACTCTGTCTTTAATCATGCAGTAGTTTATGTACGTACTTGTTTATTCTCCCCGAATTTTGAAAATTAGTAATGTAATCAAGAAGTGTGACGAAATTTGTCTGCTCGGAAGATCAAACCAAGCAGTTTATTTGAAGATAATCCGGATCTGTCCTGAATAAAAGAACTTTCAAATGTAGGTACCCTATTGCTGTTTTTGAGCCATCCCAACGGTTCGCTCAAGGGTTTGGTTGAGATGGGGATTGGAAATTCCCAAAATTATCGTGGATTCTTTATTACAAAGGGTAGTTACTCAGTATGAAAATAAAATTATGCTTTAAACCAAAACGCAAATTGCCAACAATAAACCCTAGCGCAATGGAAAGCCAATATCTCCAAATTAACAATTTCAACTTATAAATAAATTAAAATTTATCAAGTAGAAACATATCCACAATCTTTGCATCAAGTAACACTGCAAATACTTTTGCAGGGCTACATTTTTAGAAATTTGTATTAGTCTTAACCGAACAAAGAAATTATTTTTTATGAGCTTTCAGCAATGGTTATTGCTGTTTCAGATGTTTCATTAACAATAAATATAAATATGGAAAACCGAAAAATTAGATTATGATACGATTTAGCATCAAGTTTAAAACTTATTTTTAACTTTTGCGAGTGCAAGAACAATTATGTATTTAAGTTTCCATAATATAGAAAAAACTTAATTTCAATACGTTTTTTATAGTTTAAATGAGTATGTGACTGTACTGGTTAAACATTCGACGTCACTTTTTTGATTATTTAATTCCATTCTCCCTTGCAAAAGAAGTAAACTTTATAATTTTTAACTGATTTGATTATCTTAGCATTTTTACAATCAGCATTATGTCCATCGAATAAGATATGTTTTCTAACAATTGCATTTGGTTTATGGTTTATTGCATAGTTAATCTGAAGCAAGATTAGAATACGCTTTCTTCTCAGCGTTGTTATGCAGAACTCCTTGAAATCCGTTCAAGAATCCGAAAGAAACCCGAGATCTTAGGTTTACATCTACATTAGCCTCGGATTCTGCATCGTAAGGATCCACATTTTATAGATCTGTTTTGACTTAGGGATATTTTTAACAAGCACCCTGGGTACCTTCACAATAATATTATCAATAATAAATATACAAAATCAAATTATTTATATACAAAATGTAGTTATTACAAGTTTCATTTCAATATTAATCAATATATTCGTAACTGTAAGATTATGCTTAAAATAATTATTAGCTTGTTATTTTTCGTTGCGATTTTACAAATGACATCATGCAAATTATATGGAACTATGAGTGGGCGGAGCTTAGGCTTACGAATATAGCTAAAAATATCGAATTTTAATTATGGATTTTGAATTATAGAGTGCTTGTTAGAGTGCTATTTCCCTTTGTTTATAATATAGTTTGGGTTTGTTCGATTATTTTAATTTTGTTTAAATTTTATATTTTTATTTGTTTATTTGTAATAAATAAATAAATTAGAAACAATGCTAGCACCAACAATATTTTAAGTCGAGTTTAACCGACATTTTTAATTATGCCGATGTGTTGGGATAATAAGTTCCAATGCTACCAACAGATGGCACAAGTGTACATGTCGCAAGTTAATGTATCGTCATCTCCTAATATAAAGGCGCCCTTAGAATATAATCGAAGAATATATCACCACTGAACTCGCAAGAACAAAATCGTGGAAGAATAAACATACGATAACTTCGCATCTTAAAACATCGCAAACTAGAAGAAAATCAAGGCCAAGCTGAAAACCAAAATAAGCAAAGCGAAAAAAATTCAAATTTGAAGAACCTGTACAGAGATGGCTTAACAAAGCTATTGAGGAGTACAACAAACCACTAGTGGACAACATCATGGCCTTGCCACCTAAAACCATCCTAACTGCAGAAGAACCAATGGAAGCTACCGAAACAACCAATACCATCGCAGTGAAAGAAAATAGTACCAATATCGCTGCAATTGAAACCTTCAATCGATATGGTATTTTAGCAACCCTACCGGAACCAAAAAATCCAAATGAAGGAAACTGGACAACTGTGAACTACAGAAAACCAATCAAACCAACAGCACCAGCAGCCAAAAGCACGTTTGGTACTAAGTCAAAAAATACCAAACCCCCCACCCATCATCCTCACCCACCGCATTGGAGATCCAATCAAATTCCAAAACCAATGCAAATCCCTAACCAGTAATCCCATTACATTTCAGACACGACGTGGTGAAACATGGATCCATACACAGAATACAGAAGATTTCCGTATACTGAAGACCGACCTGTTCAAAGGAGGAGTACCAGGATATACTTTCACACCCGCCGAAGAACGAACCATAAAGATAGTACTCAAGGGATCTGAGTATTTGACCGAAACAATGATCAGGGCCGAATTGGCAAAACACAACCTCACGCCAACCTACTTCCTTAATATGAAAACCAAATACGGGTTAAACTCAGGTTCGTTCCTATTACAATTCCCATCAGGCACCACAGCGCAAGAACTCCAGGCCGTAAAGAGTATCGAATCCAATATTGTATACTGGCAAGAATACTCTAAAAGAACTACCAGGACTCAATGCCACCGATGCCAGAACTATGGGCACGGATCAGGAAACTGCAACCTCAACCCAAGATGTGTGAAATGCACCGGTAACCACATGACACAAAACTGTCCAAGAAAGGAGAAGGATGAAAACGTCAAATGTTGTAACTGTGGAGAAAATCACGCCGCCAACTACAAAAACTGTCCAGCCTATCTGAAATACTCACAAAATGTAAGTACAAAAATTCAGCGTCATCCAATCAAAGTCAGCCCTCAGCAACCTTTAAACTACCTACAAAATAAAAACTTCAATCTACAAAACCAATGGTTTCCGCAGCTTCCTACTCCTCGTCAAACACTACCTGCATTCGCACCTATAATTAACTCTGACAACTACACGCGTAACCTAAATCCTCCCGAACAACGACAACCAATAGGCAACGTGAGCAATAATACGAATCCAAATGACATAAAAACCTTGTTCGAGGAAATTAAAAGTCTCAACGAAACTGTCAACATAAGTAAACTCATTACAATCGTTCGCGAAATGAAAGCCAGGCTCGCGGGTGTAAACGACATTATGTCACAAATTCAAATTCTTTCTGAAATCTCAAACAAATACGATCCCTAAATTCAAACTTAATTCAAAACCCAACCTCAAACTTTTAACCTGGAACGCAAATGGATTGCGCAATAAGTTCAACGAACTCGAAGTCTTAACACAACAAGTCAAACCCGACATTATTCTGATCCAGGAAACAAAACTTAACAAACAAAACCCTTCACGCATTCCCCCTCTATACTGCCATCAATCAGCCAAAAAACCCGCAACGGTGGTTTACTCATCTACGTTGCGGACGAACTAAACGCGACAGTGACACGAACAAACACGACAATCGCGGAAACACAAGCCGTTACAATACACGATCTCACTATCGTAAACTTCTACATCTCACCGGGTGACAATATTGACCCAGCCGAACTGGATCAACTACTGCGCCTCGGAAACAAAGTGGCAATTGCGGGCGATTTTAACGCACAACACCCGGATTGGAACAATCACTCCATAAACTCTAACGGCACCCGACTTCACAATTACGTAACCACAAACCCCGTTTTATTAACGTACCCCACAAACGACTTCACGCACTACCCATACAATATCTTACACAATCCCTCAACAATAGATTTAATCTTATCCACTAACATTGCAATCCGCGATGCGACAACGCTAAACAAACTAAGCTCGGACCACCTACCAGTGCTAACCGAAATAGGGAGTCTTCAACTCCCAATATTTCCGCCACAACCCGCACGTACCACCAACTGGGAAAAATTTGGACGCGACACACTTAATATACCACTAAATTCTAAAATCGAAACAAACGCCGAAATTGACGAAGCTATCGGCACTTTTACACAAAAACTAACTGAAATTTATAACAGCAATACTAAAGAAACTCCACTATCACTCAAACTCACACTACCTCCTGACCTAATTCAAAAAATTAAAAATAAAAATAAACTTCGGAAAATTTATCAGCGACACCGCTTTCCAATCATCAAAATCCAAATCAATAAACTTACCAACGACATCAATAATTCAATTTCAAACATTAAAAACCTTAAATGGGAGAAAACGCTTTCGACATAACTCCTCAAAATCCTAAAAAACTTTGGACCATCGCCAAAAATCTCAAAGGCAAAAAATCTCGCATCCCAATGCCCCACTTCAAACTCCACTAGGACTCAAAACTACCAATCTCGACAAATCAAATGCTATAGCCAGCACTTACCTAGAAAATCACATGCTCACCGAAAACTTCTCAAACCCCCAAACCAAAAACATGGTCCAACAATCCCTAATACTCCTCCAACAAACATCCGTCCCTACACCTATAGAAGACTTCACTAACCCTAAAGAAATTAAAAAATTCATCAACTCATTTAAAAACAAAGCTCCGGGTCACGATAACATCACACCACAAATCCTCAAACGTCTACCAAAAAAACCAATCCTACAGATCTACTATATCATGAATCAATGTCTCAAAAACCAATACTTTCCAACCGCTTGGAAACAAGCCACTATCATACCAATTCCCAAACCAGCAAAACCAAAGAACATTCCATCCAGCTATCGTCCTATCAGTCTCCTACCAACCCTTTCCAAGGTCTTAGAAAAAATCATACTCGCACGCATTAAGCAACACGAATCTGAACATAACATCATTATTCCCGAACAATTTGGTTTCCGTTCGAACCACAGTACTACACTCCAACTCGCTAGGCTCGTGAATATCATCACAGTCAATTACAACATCAACAAAACCACCGCGGTTACTACACTCGATATCGAAAAAGCATTCGATACAATCTGGCATGACGGCCTAATTCATAAACTCGTCAAGCAAAACTCCCCATCCATCTAATTAAAATCATACAAAGTTTCATTCACAAACGCTCCTATCAAGTTCTCGTTAACCGCTCCTTATCAGATCCCCACCCAATTCCGCCGGTGTTCCCCAAGGATCAGTCCTTGCACCCACACTGTTTTCCTACTACATTAATGATATACCGAAGCACCCTAACACCCAAACAGCACTTTTTGCGGACGACACCGCAATTATATCAGAGTCTTTTAAAAAAAATCAAGCCATCACGTATCTCCAGCGCCATCTTAACGAACTAGAACTTTATTACCACCGATGGAAAATCAAGTTAAACGCCGGCAAAACCACTCTAACAACGTTCTCTCACAAACGCGACCAACTCACCACAAAACTACAAATCAATAAAACGGACATCAATCATACTCCCTCGGTTAAGTACTTAGGTGTCACGCTAGACGAGAAACTCACATTTAAAGAACACTGCGTACTCACGGCTAAAAAAGCAAACTCGGCATATCACGCACTCTACCCCCTACTTCACCACCAAAACAAACTCCGGCTTAAAATCAAACTCCAATTATACAATTCCATGATCCGCCCAATACTCCTTTACGCCTCTCCAGTATGGAGCAAAACGGCTACTTCGAACTTGAGATACCTCCAAAGGGTACAAAATAAATGTCTCAGACTAATTACAGGATCCCCAATGACAACTGAAATTTATGAACTACACACACACGCAAACAACACACTCACACTACGGGCCGAAATAAACCGCACCGCTAGGAAATTCTTTACCGAAACTACTGCGCGAAATCCACTCACCAAAAACATTGCAAACACACGAAAATCAAACGCACCATTTAAAATAAAACACAAACTCATACATACTGTTCTCATATAAATAGTAATACATCCGCAGAAACTATAATCAAAATCAAATTAATTTGCTTCCTCTCATGACGCTGGGTTTTTGTACTCTGTTTTTTCCCAGGACTAAATTATTTTCAAGTAGCGACAAACTGAAACATGTACTCCAATTAACAACAGTCAGATAAATTGCTACAGAAGCAATAGGCGCGGACTCGAAAAACCACTACAAATTATTTATTGTAAATTAATAACCATTACTATTAATAAAGAGTTATAAATCGAAAATCGAAAATCGAGTCAGTGTGTAAGTAGGACCACTCACTTTGGCAGGGGTCAATTATTTTATTATATTGTAGTGTTATTTTAGTATTAAATGTTTGCTTATATTGTTGTTATGTGTTTCTCTTCGTTTACTGCTAACCTTTCCCAATACGATGTCCAAAATAATAATCAATGAGTTGATGGCAATAACTTCAACCGAGCACTTTATATTAGTTTGTTCAATTTTACATTTAATTTTATTTAAATTTTTTGCATTTAATATTTACAGTAACATATTAGATGTATTCTTTTTACACTTTATTACTTTATCATTATGTAATATGAGATAGTGTGTGTGTGTGTGTGTGTGTGTGTCTGTGGTCAAATTTTGTGTGCTACCTACAGCAAAAACTAATAGGCATTTTCTAACAAAATTTTGGATTTTTATTCTTATAATTTGAGACGCTGATATAATTTGAGACTGATATCGGAGTGGCGATATCAGTAACGTATGCATGCGTCTGTATCACACGCGTATTGAAACAGTAGTTTTTAGGAGTTTAAGGTATATTTACGGTATATTTGGAGTTGATAAAAAGTGGATAGTGTGTTTTAGTAGGAACAGTAGTGAATATCAATCAATAATACAGCGTCAAGTGTTACGACAGTATCAAAATTGCACAGGTTAGAATTTTGTGATAAGGATAAATTAAAATTTGGTGTAAGGTTGGTGGTATACATTTAGGTGTAACCCAAATACTGGAAACTAATTATTAACTAGTAAAATAACTTGAACTGTAAGGGTGGTTTCCACTTCAGAGGGGTGGACCCGGGTGGAAGTTGCCATCGGGATGTTCAAGGGATCGGGTTGCGATAGCGACGAGGCGACCACTGAAGAAAGTAGAAGGAAAAGATTGGCAGATTACGACATTTTCAACAAAAGTAAAAGACAGCAAGATCACCACGTACACAAAAAACTACAGAAGTAAACAAAATGGAGGAGCTGACTCGTATGATGAGGCAGCTCGTGGCTGACGTAAGTGTTATAAAAGATGGGCAAAAAATTTACGAACAGGAAATCGATAAGCTAAAGGTAGAAAACAAAATCTTAAGCTACGAGTTGGGTTGCTGGAAAATAGAGTTCAGCAACTAGAAGGCAGAGAAAGAAAAATAATATAGTGATAAAAGGAATGCCTATGAATGAACAGGTGCTGAGGCAGGAAGTGGAACAATTCCTGAAACAGGAACTTGGAGTTAACACAACATTAAAAGCGGTAGAAATGATAAAACCAAGAATTGCTCGTCCATTCGTGCTGGTCAAATTGAACTCGTGGCAAGAAAAAATGGAGGTTATGAAAATAAAAACAAGTTAAAGGGTACAAAGAAATACATTGAAGATGACCTATCACCGGATGAACGGAAAGTTCAGGCTAGTTTGAGAAATGTTGCAAAAGTTGAAAGAGAGAAAGGCAATACTGCAAAGGTGGGTTATGGAAAAATATTTATAAATCGTGAACGTTGGGATTGGGATCACCAGGCAGAAAAATTGTGAAATACCCAGGAGATACCAACATAGTAAAAAACTAACAGAACAAAATGGACGGAACAAAAGGTTGACGACAATGGCAAGAAAAAGGACAAATGATTACGAAATTAGCAGTTGGAAAATAGGAACTTGGAACGTCAGAGGGTTGAATGGAAAGGAACAGGAGTTAGCGGATGAATTTTGAATGGTGGATTGGAAGTATTAACAGTAACGGAAACTAAAAAGAAAGGAGATGGAATAATTGAGATTGTTGATGGTCTGATTTTGATATACAGCGGAGTGCCAATGCAAGAACGAGCGGCGGGTGGAGTAGGATGTATAATAGGGAAGAAATTTAAGCATTGTATTAAAAGCTGGTCTAGTGTATCAGAGAGAATAATTACAGTAACAATGCATGTGCCGCAGGTTATAACAATAATCGGTGTTTATGGACCAAATGAAGATGCAACAGTAGCAGAAAAGGACCGTTTCTGGGAAGAATTACAAATAGCGCTAGAAAACGCAACAGGACAAGTATATATTGCGGGAGACTTTAATGCAAGAATAGGAAATAATAATTTGGGCTGCGAACAAGTTATGGGTAGATTTGGCGAAACAACCCTGAACAGAAACGGGGAACGAATGATCGACTTTTGCTTAATAAATAACTTAATAATTGGCAATTCTTTTTAGGCACAAGGAAATCCATAAATATACTCGAATTGAACGTGGTAGAAACGAAAAATCAATAATAGACTACATATTGGTGGAGAAGAGAAACAGTAGTTTGGTAAAAGATGTAAGAGTGTGTAGAGGATACGAAATTGGCAGTGATCATTTAATGCTAGTTGGAAAAATCAAATGTGGCAGCCAGGTGGTAATAAGGAAGGACAATAATACAAAAGTAAATTATACGGAAGCAATCAAGGCATATAAATTAAAAGAGAATACAATATCATTGGAATTCCAAAGGGGGGTGGAGGATGAATTAATTAACAGTATTGGAAGGGGTGGTGAGTGCATTGAAAGTAATTGGAAGGTATTTAAGGAAACAATTTTGAAAGTAGCAAAAAGAACATGCGGTGCAGCAAAAATTTCAAAAAACAAAAAGCAAACGCCATGGTGGAACCAGGAGTTGAAGGAAGAAATCAAAAAGAAGAAAATGAAATGGAAGACTTTTTTGGCACAAAAATCTGATGAATCGTACCAGGCTTACAAAGAGCAGAGATTAAAAACCAAGCAATTAGTTCTTAATAATAAAAAGCTTTCGTGGGAAGAATTTGGTAGAGATATGGAAAAGTATAAAGGTCAAAACCAGAAAATGTTTTACAAAATACTGAAGAATTTGAGACAAAATAAACAAAGCCCACTGCAACATATAAAAGACAAGAATGGTTTAGTATTGAATGAAGAAAAAAGCATAATGAGAAGGTGGAAGGAGTATTTCGAGGAGCTACTAGAAGCAAGTGAAATGAACGTGGTAACACATAATGAATTTGAGCCAGAAATTATAGTAAGCAGCGAAATTACTTTAGATGAAATAAAGAAGGCAGTTAGACGAATGAAAATCGGAAAGGCAGCTGGGCATGACGGTATTAAACCGGAAATGATTAAATATATGGGAGATAAGGGTTTATTGGTTTTACATAAAATTTTCAATTTAGCATGGAGGCAAGGTAGAATACCAAAGGATTGGGAAGTCGCCGTTATACTACCGCTGTACAAGAAAGGTGACAACAGAGTATGTGCAAATTATCGTGGCATATCATTGTTATGTGTATCAGCTAAACTATATGAATCAATTTTGGAAGACCGCTTAAGAATACTGATCGATCCAACGCTAGATCAGACGCAAAGCGGCTTTAGAAGAGGCCACAGCACTAACGACCATGTATTTACAATTAGACAAATAGCAGAAAAAACTAATGTATAATAGGAAATTTATATGTGTTTCATAGACTTGGAAAAGCATTCGATCGAGTACCTCGTGAAAGAATCTGGAGTATATTAAAAGAAAGGGGAGTTGGTGTCGAGTTATTGCGAGCATTACAGAGCATATATGGCAACACAAGAAATTACGTAAGAACTGGTAATACAATATCGAAAGAATTCACCACAATAGAAGGACTAAGGCAAGGAGGGGTACTGAGTCCCTTGTTGTTCAACGTATTAATGGATGACATAATAAAGGATACCAAGCTTTGTACAAGGAAACTTCAGATAGGCTACAGAAATATGAAAAGTGTAGAAATTTCAGAATGTGCATTCGCAGACGATCTTGTAATTTTTGGCAATAGCGAAATGGACCTACAGCACAATATTAACGTTTGGAGTGAAAAGCTTAAGTCAAGAAATATGAGAATAAATACTAATAAAACAAAGGTTATGGTAGTAAGTAAAACTATGTAGCGGCAAACATTACAATTGGAGAGGAACGGTGGAACAGGTCAAGAAATTTAAATATCTAGGGGCGATGTTGGAAAGTAATGGAGGTTTCGAAGCAGATATTAATAATAGAATTAGTTCCACTGCAAAGGTATTCCAAGCATTAAAAACAGCGATAATAAATAAAAAGGAAATATCGAAACAAACAAAATTAACTGTTTACAAAACGATTTACTTACCAGTTTTAACGTTTGGATGCGAAACATGGCTTATAAATAATAGAGCAAAAAGCAAGCTACAAGCTAGCGAGATGAAGTACTTGAGAAGAGTGGAAGGTGTGAGCAAAAGAGATCGAATTAGAAATGACGTAATTAGAGAGAGATTAAAAATAGAACCGGCACAGACAAAAATAGAAAGACAACAACTTAGATGGTTTGGTCATATCAATAGGATGAGTGAAGACATGCCAGTGAAATTAGCATGGCTGGCTAGACCAACAGGAAAAAGAAGAAAAGGTAGACCTACAAAAGGATGGAATGATGGTATTCAGCAGATCCTGAGAAATAAAGGAGTTACGTGGGAGCAAGCAAGAAGGAATACACAGAACAGAGAAGAATGGCGGAGATTTATAATGTAAACACAAATGTACTATAACCACGACACCTTCGGGTAAAAGAGGACTTTGATTATAAATAAATAAATAAATAATTTGAGACTCAGAGCTGATTAGATTTTGGTTAAAATTGGTTCATGGGAACTATTTTTCTTATTTTTTAAATTTTATTATTTAATATTAGTTTTAATTATTATTTAAAAAAGTAATAGGAATTTCAAGACCAAATTTAGGATTTAGCATACTTATGTCGAGATTTACAACTGATTAAATTTTAGTTAAAATTGGTTTATGAGAACTATGCTTTTTATTTAGTTTTTAGTTTTTATTTAATATTTTAAAACTTGCTGCAAGCCAAGGGTTCCTTACTATGTAGATAGCTCACTCAAGATTTTCTTTGCAATTCCAATTTTGGTATTTTTACTGTCTTCGATTCCCTTCCATGCTAGCTCCTGCATTTGCTAAAATATGTAAGAATTCTTCAGTTCTAGATAATCTTGGCAAGAAAATGCAAACGTTTTACAATCTTCTACACACATTGTTAACGGTCTCACCAGTTCCTGACGTCTGCAGGCACCTGGGACTCTTAATATCAGAACAATCGCGAGTTGTTTTTATCACATGTCAAAAGTTATGATATTAAAAATCTTCATCCTTATTAACTAAATGTTTCTTATTGTCAGCTTTAGTTAAAGATTTCTCTATATGATTTTTGGCCAATATGAGAGACTTATATCCTTCATCTTTTCTTTCCTTCACATGGATTTTTTCCATAACGGTTAACTTTTATACCGGGAAAGATTTCATATGCGGTCGATGTTTTTCAGCAATGCATGTAGTAATACACAGTCGTATTACGTATAATAGTTTGTTAATTATCTTAATTATGTTAAAGTTAATAGATACCTAAAAATTAATGTTGGTCAAATTGCCACTTATGAAAATTTCTTGGAAAACACGTATTCCATTTTTATTGCCTTCGTTAATACTATCAAATCTACCTTTATCATTCCATTTATGGCACACTTTAAAACCATACTGGGGTATATAAACAACTGAATTTTTTCGTCTAAGTTATCACACCACGATGCTTTCAAATATTGGTATATTTTTGATTCAGCTAATAGTTGTGTTAATTTGGGCTCCACTAAATGGTAAGAAAATTTTATTAACAAACAACAACAACAAAAATATTGAACTGATATTTTGAACATAAATTTCATATTAGTTACTCTCACTGTTTTAAACCCAAAGATTTTTGAAAACGATTTAATATGTATTATATTTTAGAAGCACAAGAATCTAACTACATAGTGGGTGGAACCAATGCAAAGCCTAGGGAATTACCATACCAAATATCATTACAGGTTAACAAGAAACATAATTGTGGTGGATCCATTCTTAGCAATTGCTGGATCCTTACCGCTGCTCATTGTGTAGTGGGGTACGAAACAAAACTTTAGGATTATTTCGGTAACATTTCAAATAATACTACCCATTGCAGATTCAATAAAGCATCGCTGACCATATTGGCAGGAACTACCGAGTTAAATAAAGGAGGAGTGAGGGTTGAAATCGACAAAATTATTCCGCATAAAAACTATAAACCTCTGATTACAAACGACATTGCAGTAATTAAATTAAAAGAATGTCTTACGTATAGCGATAATATTAAACCTGTTAATATATCCTCGAGAAATATTGGCCCAGATGTTACGGGGGTAGTTTCCGGTTGGGGATATATTGATGTAAGCTACTTTCTGTATGAATGCATTTAATGTAAAGGTTTCTTTCAGCAAAAAGGTAAAACATTAACAAATGATCTTAAAAAGCTTGAAGTAAAAACAATTACCAATAAGCAATGTCAGCAAAAGCTTCGACTACTAATCCCTAATGGAGATATATGCACGTTAAATAAAGCAGGACAAGGATTTTGCCAAGTAAGGAAAATTAATAATTGTTACTATAAGTATTGTCTAAAAACCTACATTGGTAATTTAATAATCTCAAGAATTTTTGGGATTTATCTGTAATATCTCTAATATCTTTTTATTTAAGGGTGATTCTGGTGGTCCTTTAGTGGAAAAAGACACTAAAGCTCAAATAGGATTGGTCTCAGCAAATATTCCATGCGCTCAAGGTTATCCTGATGTATATACAAGAGTTCCTTCTTACGTAAAATGGATTGAAGATAATACTAAATAATAAATTATTAAACGGCAGTAATAGTGGTGAAAATATTTATAAAGGCATTTTATTATAGAGCTGTATGTTAAAAATTATTATTATATTTGGATCATTTATTTACATTAATAAATATGGCAATAAACTAAAATTAAAATTAAAATATACAATTTACTTAGTAAAATATTTATAAAGGCAGTTGAAGTAATTTGATTACATATTAAGAAAAAACTATAAAATTAAAAATTAATATTTAGCTTGATCTACAGTATTTGTATTAGTGACCTCAAATCAACGATTAGGCAATGATTTTATAAGAGTTTACAGCTCCGAAATGGTGAATTACTGCATTATCTTGCTGAGAAATCCAATTAAATCTTTCAAGAAATTCGGTACAATTTAGCAACGCATTTTCTAATAACTCAATATGCTTTTTGAATTTATTCTTTTTGGAATGTAGCATAACGGAGACGTTTCATTTAATAAAATTTCACCTCAAACCATAACCGTGCCACCACTAAAGTTTTACTAAATTTAAATTGCTTTTTCTTACGTAAATTGTGCCAATAATATTGCACAGCATCAGAGCAACCAAATTAAATTTCTTCTCATCGCTAAAAATTATGTTTTGCCATGCTGCATATAAGCGATTTGTTGTTATTATGTTACACCGTAATTTTTTGTACAAATTTACGACGACCAATTTCTTGTTTTATAAGAATTGTTGGGCGAAGATCGCTAAGTGCTTCTCGATGATACGAGCTTTCCTATAAAAATAAAAGCAAATTTTGAAAGAACATTAAATTAGAAGAATTATAGAGTGAAAATGAATGGAGAATTTTGAAGGTTAGGCATTAAAAAATCAAACATTGCAATACGTTTCTGTGATAGGCTAAATTCGTACCTCAAGTCCCGCCTGTTTTAAATTTCTTTTGTAATTTTGGAGGGTCAACCGCTAGAGGAAATCGTGTACAATTTACTTCACACTTCACAATAATTCTCCATACTTCTTCTTCTTCTTCTTCTTCTTCTTCAAGTACCATACACTTCATTGTGCGTAGGCGATCAGCTTAGCCGAAGTCAAGCGGACTTTACTCAGGAATTTAATTAATGGGGCGGTTTCCCGTTGCCTTCCCCACAGTCCAAAGATTGATATCGGACCTTTGATCACAGCAGTGTAACCGACTCGACTAGGAATCGAACCATGGTCTACCGCTTTAAAGTCGGCCGGTGTATACTTTACGCTACACTGCTGGTCTTCTTCTTACTTCATATAATTTAGCAGTAATTCACGGGAATTCACGTACTTCATCAGTATTTCAGACTCCCCAGACCCTCCCCCAGATCTAGTAGTATATTTTTATCATAAGTAAACTGAATATTTCCGTTGCCGAGGCACTGAAAGGTTTTCCACATCCCCAGACCCCGGATTAAGTAGTTTATTTTTATCAGAAATAAACTAAAAATCTCCGTTGCAGAGATCCCCACTACTCCCCAGAGTGTACGAATTTATAATTATGCAGTTTGTAATTAATTGTCAGATTATGAATTAAACACATTTACTTGGCCATAGTTAATTTTAATAAACTTGAGATATGTGTTACGCTGCACTTCACGGGTGTTAATTTTATCATAATTATTAATTTTATTCAGTATTTTCGTTAAATTCAATTTTGCAACTTTGTCTCACAATTTGTAATCACTTCAGCTGTCCTTTTATAACTATCTTTTCTTACTCAGTTCTTTGATTATCTTTTCTTTCACACTTACCGCCTGATAAAAATTAACACCTGCCGTGATAAAATTTAATGAGGGAGTGAAACTTGAAAAAAGCTCTGGACCTACGGGGTAACGGGATCAGATCAGATCAGAAATCGTCCCCGGTCTGTCTTTTTGATCGTTAGCTAACAGACCACTTGGGTCAATTACCGAAATTTTTGAGTGCCGAAAATTGTGTTTTTATAGTATTGCCGAAATACCGATTTAGTTCGTTTATTTGTTACCGAAATTATCGTTAAAATTGTGATACCGAATTTATCGCGAGCAGAGATATTCGAAGTTAACCAAATCTGGGATCTACTTAGAATATCGACCGAGATTCGGTAGTTCCATTTACAAAAGTTGGAATTTAGTACAGTTAAAAACAACAAAGTTTCGTTTATAATTGTGAATTTAACATTTGGTTACGGCATCCCGCAAAATTTTGCTACCAAGATCGTAGAATCGAATGATTGGAATTTTATAATAATAAGGTTAGTAATAAGGATTGTGCTGACATACCTCATTAGATTTGGATATACGACGACGCATCTTTTGTAGTGCCAGTAAATTAAAGTTACATTTACGGTGATACGAATAGAGATTCACTTGTGTCGTCAAGCAACATTTTCAGTGTGCCTCAATCGTGTACAAAATTATCGACAAAGGTTGTTGTTTGGTGTGTCTAATTTTTTATTTATCCTTTATGTAGAACTATTTTTTGTTTATTTCATTATAGTTGTTATTATTTTTCTTTGTTGTTTTATTGATAAAATTTTCTTATTTACCAAAGTAAGCCCACGCCGAGAAAGTGCTGCGGGCCACAAAAGAAAAAGGTAGGGTTACATATGCTTAAATATTTAATTCACTTTTAATAAAATAAATTATTTAAACCGGGGGTCTGGAAAGTGTAAATCACCCTCTAATGCCTTTGGAACGGGAAATCTTGAGTTTACTTCTGATATAAAATAAACTACTTCATCCAGAGGTTGTAGAACACCCTTCAGTGCCTTTGCAACAGGAGATTTTCAGTTTACTTCTGATAAAAAATAAATTACTTGATCCGGAGGTCCAGGGGGTTTTGCATGTTCTGCAATGTTCTTTATTCCAAAATTTGTGCACTGGAGGTCCAGACCCCGGATCAAATAGTTTATTTTTTATCAGAAATAAACTAAAATCTCCCGTTGAAAGGCACTGAGAATCTTCCACCCCCAGACCCCGGATTGAGTAGTTTATTTTAATCAGAAGTAAACTGAGGATCTCTCGTTGACGAGGCACTGGAGGTGTTCCACACCCCGATTGAGAGTTTATTTTTATCAAAGTAAACTGAAGATCTCTCGTTGCAGAAATATAACTAATTTTAAAAGCTTGGGGATATGCTTATATATTTAATTCACTTTTAATAAAATAAATTATTTAAACTGGGGTCTGGGGGTGGAACACCCTCCAGTGCCTTTGAACGGAGAACATTAGTTTACTTCTGATATAAAATAAACTACTTAATCTGGGGACGTGAACACCCTCCAGTGCCTCTGCAACGGGAAATCTTCAGTTTACTTCTGATAAAAATTAATTAACTAATCCGAGGGGTTTGGGGTGTGGCACACCCTCCAGTGCCTCGGCAAGGAGAGATCTTCAGTTTACTTCCGATAAAAATAAATTAATTTATTCGGGGGTCTGGGAGTGTGGAAAACCTCCAATGTCTTTGCAACGGAGATCTTCAGTTTACTTTTGATAAAAATAAATTACTCAATCCGGGGTGTGAAACACCTTCAGTACCCAAATATTACAATGCAGGCAAACATATTAAAAGCTTGAAAATTTAGTAGAAACTCTCAGCTACCGTTTTAGTTTTTAAAAAATTATGAGATATTCTTAGGTCGGGGGTAAAAAGATAAAGCTAAAATAAAGTATGTACAATCAAGCACCAACAAATATTAAGATTATTTTCAAAATTGAGAGGGAGCTAACAGGTCTCCCACCCCAGCTAATTTTTAAATAATTCAAAAGCAAAAAGGTACAACCCAAAATAAAGAATGTACAATAGATTTAGACTTTTTGAATTAAAAATTCGCAATGGAAGGGATTGATGTTTATTAACTGGTGCTGTGATTGATGCTTCTTTTAGAATTTTCGAATAGAAAAGATTTAAAAATGTTTTACTTAAAACACTTCTTGTAATTGATTGTCTTGAATTTATTTTTGTTGTGTAGCCATTTTTAATTTGATTTGTCTTGAATCTATTTTACCTACTTTACACGTACTTCATGTATTTTACCATTACTTTATGTACTTCTTCACATAAGATTTCATGTACTTCATGAGATGTGTACAAAAACTTCACCAGCGGTTAACCCTCGGTAATTTTACTCAAAATCATGTATTTTATCACTCTTTTGATGCAGCTGTCACGTATGTGAACTGTTATTTCAATAAAACTTAAATAAAAAACAACGCTGGTCCATAGGCATCAATTTCTAAGTCCCTCATAAAATTTCCAGGCGTGATTCTTCGAGCTTGAACCGAATGTAACTTATTTTGCAGAAAAAGAAGAAAGTAATGAAAGCTACACAACACCCATGAAGTGAGAAATATATTTGCTTTTAATAAAGTTAAAAGGTTAGCCGCTTTCGGACACACAAGTACAAAAAATAATTGTTACCCTTCGTAAAATAAAAATAAGTACAAAGAGACATGAATCCAGCCTCAATAAAATTAGAAAGTTGTCTTTGAAGTAAAACCTTCCCAGAAAATATCATTCAGAAATAAAATTATTACAAACAGTTGAGTGACTCTATGAAATTGCAAGGTTAGTGAAAAGGGTTTTAAAAGGATTTGTTGTAGATTAAGAAATTATAATATTTATCAAAACTTTTTTTTGTATAATAATTAATAATAAATTGAAAACTTTTATAAAATCAAATTATTTTAAACTATTTATTGGTTTGTAAAATGTTTTTCAAAGTTAGTTATTTACCAAATACCTGCAGTTCATTTTATTATTATTTACTAAAATATTTGATTACAACTACAATAATAGAATACAACATTAGGAAAATATATTTGAGGCATTTCGCTCGAAGAAGGCTACCGACTAACAACATCAGGGAACTATTTCAGTGACCATTATTTATATTACATAAACCCTATTGGTTATTTTTTTAATAAAACGGTTATTTCATTGGTTTAGTATATAATGTTTTAATATTGTTGTATTATTAGTACTATTTTGCTTTAAGTTTTGATTATTTGTAAAATTTCATGTGCGATAGGATAACATTTTTTAGAACAATTTAATTTAATTTATTATTTGTGTTCTTTTAAAATTATTTTATAAATTTTCTGTGCGGTAAAACGTTCGAAGAATTAACAATTTTCGGGAAAATAGTCATATCTTTCTTGGTTATTAATATTATTAATTATAAAAAAAATTATATTATTTGAGTAACAACCTATCCTTTTTACTTTATCATATGAAATATGAGAAAGTATTGTTTTCGTTCAGAAAAAAATTGAAATGTTGATGGATTTACACTTTTTGAAATATCTGTGGGTGTGTGTGTGTTTGTGGTCAAATTATGTGCGGTCAAAAATATTAAGACTTAAAGCTGATTAACTTTTGGTTAAAATTGGTCCATGGGAACTCTTCTTTTTCTATTTTTTAAATTTTATTATTTAATATTAGTTATTGTTTAATATTTCAAAAACTAATAAAAATTTCAAAACCAAATTTAGGATTTCGCATACTTATATCAAAATTTAGAACTTTGTTTATGAAAACTATTGATTTTTTTAATTTTTTAATTTCATTATTTAATATTTTAAAAACCAATAAAAGTTTCAAAACCAAATTTGAGATTTCGTATCTTTATGGTAGAAATTAAATCTGATTAAATCTTGGTTAAAATTTGTTAATGGAAATATTATTTTTTAATCTATGTATTTAATATTAGTTCTTTTAAATATTTCAAAACTAATACGAATTTCAAAACTAAATTTGGTATTTTGTATCTTTGTATTGAGACTTAAAGCTGATTAGATTTTGCAAATTTTTTTGAATTTGATAGAGATCGTTAATACGAGTGAAATGTAATATAGATAAAGTCGATATTTCCAATATTAAGGTGGCAAATACCAATGTTATTTGGCCATAAGAACAAACCACAATTAAAAACCGAGTATATATAACGTACCGTGCTCAAATTTGCAACATGATATATTTGAACATTTGTCGATAATATATTATAATTACAAGTAAAAAACATTTATAGTTAATGAATAAATAAATAAACAAAACATGCCTGCGGAACGGTTCAGTTCTTTTATTTATTGTAGTGAAAATAGTAAAGTAATCATGCTGTATTTACAGTATGTTATTACAAATTATCTATTTGAGAGTTTGCAGTTTAAAAATCTGTTATTAACCTCATTAGTAACGAAATTAATCGTGGTTCTTCTAATCCCTATCCTGCTTATGCTATTTGCAGTTTGGAAAATGTTTCATAGATGGCACGCGCATAGTACAGTATATTATCTTATTTTATGTCGAAAAGATTTACAATTTAAGTTGTCAATATAAGCATTTTTTGTGCTCAAAACTATTTTCTGAATAGGTAAGCGGAAAAAAAGTACGAACTAATACAGGCGTCGATAAATTTTGCTGCTCGCATTATCTAGTGATCAATCGATATCAGAGTCATCTACCAGTAGTGTTTGAAAATAATTGATACTGCTCGATTAATAATTTTATTTATTTTGGCTAATATTTTTTATAAAAACGATTAAATTTAATTCGATAAACTTAAGAATGGTGTATATTATAAAAATCAACAAATCTATTTATATATTTTATCCAAACCAAATTGGTGAAGTATCTACTTATATTATATAACTTATGAAAATTAAATTTCTAATAATCACAGCATTGCTATTAAATTAATCAAAGACAATGATTTATTGAAATGACTATTTCTTATAATTGATTTAACTAAAGTTGAAATGTTGTATCAACTAATTTAAATTATATATTTATATTTAATTATATAAAACTTTTAATTAACTATATAATTTCAATTCATTTAATTTAGATCAGATGAAATCGCAAAATATAAAGTAAAAAATAGTTTGTTTAAATATTAAGCCATGCAAGAGAAATATTGCAAACAGTTTAGAAATCAACAGAATAACACAAAGTAATATATTTCAGTATTCACCTTTATATTATGATAATATTACTTTACATCGAGTAACTTTTAAATTTAATATTATGTCACAATTTATTTATTAATGACGCTTTATAATTTATTTGGTATTATTTTTAATCCATATTGCGTAAGAAGAAACTCTTGTATATATAGTAGGATAACCTTTAGCGCAAAGAACATTTGCTACGGTCAACCCTATTTGAGATTTTGTGGCTTCTTCCACTAAGGGCGCACCAGAATCGCCCTTAAATAAAAATTAATTACAGATATTAGTGCAATATTAAAATCAAAACACAATTTCGGTATTATATCACAAATCCTCTTGAGAATGTTAAATTACCTACATATGTAGGTATTTAGAAACTACTTACAGTAACAAGTATTATTTAATTTTCCTTACTTGGCAAAATCCTTGATCTGGTTCATTTATCGCGCATATATCTCCATTAGGAAATGATGGTTGTTGAAGCTTTACCTGGCATTGCTGATTGGTAATTGTTTTTACTTCAAGTTTTTTTAAGATCTTTTGTTAATAGTCTAGAATTTAGCTGAAAGAAACCTTTGTATTAAATGCATTTATACAGAAAGTAGCTTACATAAATAAATCTCCAACCGGATACTACCCCCGTAACATCTGGGCCAGTATAACCCAAAGAAATATTAACAGGTTGAATATTATTGGAATAGGTAAGACATTTTTTTAATTTAATTACTGCAATATCGTTTGCAATCAGGTTTTTACCAGGTTTATAGTTTTCATGAGGAATAATTTTGTCAATTTCAGCCCTCACTCCTCCTTTATTTAACTGGGTGGTTCCAGCCAATACGGTTAGTGATGCTTTATTGTATCTAAAATAGGTTATTAGTTGCAATCTTATTGAAATAATGCAAAAGTTTTGTTTCGCACTTCACTACACATTGAGCAGCAGTAAGGATCCAGCAGTTGCTAATAATTGAACCTCCACAATTATGTTTCTTGTTAACCTGTAATGATATTTGGTATGGTAATTCCCCCGGCTTTGCATTAGTTTTGTCAGCTCCTTGTGCTTCTAAAATATATTAAATTGATTAAGTCTTCGGGCTTAAAAGCAAAAAACTTTTAATTTATAATACCCGCAATATGATAGTTAATTTCAAAAATATCAGTTCAATATTTTATTAAAGAATGTTCTTTTTTTATATGTTGGTTTGCTAATAAAATTTTCTTACCATTTAGTGGAGCACAAATTAACACAACTATTAGCTGAATCAAAAATATACCTATATTTGGAAGCATTCTGATATTAAAACTTGAAAGGACAAATTAAATTGTTTTATATACGCCAGTTTGGTTTTAGTGAGCCATAAGTGGAATGATAAAGGCACATTTGATAATAATAATAAGGAAGGCAATAAAAGCGAATATGTCTTTTCTGTAAAATTTTGATAAGTGGCAATTTGGCAAACATAATTTTTTAAGTATCTTTTGACTTATACATAATTATGATAATAACGTGATACGACAATGTATAAGCAGTATTAAAATTAGAACCTCATACACAATATTATAATACTTATAATATGGGCTGTTTTCAGCTGCTGTGGATAATTTGATTTAAATAATAAAAATTCAAATAATAAATCAAAAACAAATTAGAGGGGTCGCTGAACCATGTCTAAGTGGCCGGAGGATAAATAGTGTCATCTTTATGTTGTCAGTTAACCAGCCAAACACTGAAATTACTACACAGTACTGCTTTATAGTAGTAGATGTGTTACACCGGTTCTGTGACATTTGCGGGTCGAGGTAAGAAACCCGTTTTCGAAAATATACTTTTCTATAAAATGGTTCAACCAAACGAAAGAGCATAAAATACGAATCTTTTAAAGTGAGGATAAAAGTTGTCGGACTTGTAATACGGCCACAATTTAATTTTGCAAATTGAATTTTCCCATAAGAAATACATGTAAGTGTATTTGTGTAGTAAAATCCCAAATATGGAAAACATTCTGAGACAGTACTGTGCTGTGCCTGGGTCGACAGTGACTAGTGGTGGAGATACCAGTCGCTCTTGAGATCCGTCGCCTCAACTTTCAAACTTTTCGAGTTGGAGCCGCTTATGAGATATACCAGCATGGTGAAAAATCAATTTTGTTTTTACATTTTCTTGAAGCTTGAGGTCTCAAGAATATCTGGTAAAACGCCAAGTCAACATTTCGATAAATAAGCCTGAATCCGGCGGCAAAACAACTGACGGCAAAGTTTATAGATAAACTGAGCGTTTACTATAGTTAGCTATTCGCAGAAACTGTAATTCCAAGGATGACATGAAAAACTATATGGGGAACATTCTACCATTACGGCTCAACAGACAGCAACTCTTAAAATCATTTCTGTCTCGAAGACCAACTTATTTGGAAGATAGCTCAAAACGATGAACAAGGAGGCGAAAATTGTTAACATTGCAGTATTTCTTGCAACATGCACATTCATCAATGGTGTCACCTCATTGTTGGAAGTCATAAACGTGTTAGGAATATCGGTCGGATCGGGAGCGCATTTGTACGCTGCCCAAGAAGACGAAACTCGCTTAGCAAAAGCCAAGCTGCAAGCGCAAGAACAGACGAAAGAAGGTCGAATAGGTCATCGACAACAAAATTTAGAAGTTATGAACATTCCGTCGACCGTAGAAGATTTACACTATGGGCCTGGTATCAATGATTCCATGTAAATTAACAAATTTCATGATTTATTCATTCTCAAATTTTCAAACGCGTTTTACTCAAAACTACGTTTTCAAATCGGTACCCAAAATTGCAAGAAAACCAATGAACCGATTGCGTTGAATTTTTTTGTGGTTATTCTACACACCATTATCTAGTACTTGTCATAGGATTTTTTCTTTTCGTTACTTAGTTTTTGCTTTATAGGCAAAATAATTACTAATTCTTGGTCTAAAAATGACTTTTTATGTTCAAACGTCTCCTATTTTGTCATAAATCAATATTTTCAAAATCGGCTATGACAAGTACTAGATTATAGTATCTAATTTAATAATTTTTTTGTTTTGCTTTTCTCAGATAATTTTTGAAGAAACGCCAGTGGTTACCGTTAACGCAAATTTTTTTACGATGCTCCAAGGATCGTACAATATCCTTGTTTATTTTTAATATTTTTAAATAAAAAAAATTATAAATATTCCTGAATGTGTATACTTATAGATAGTCAAACTCACAATCCAAAATTTCAAATAGTTTTCCTAGAAAAAATTCACAAAAATGACCTTTTTTTCCGGCTCCTAGGTGTATATCTCCTTAAGGGATGTTTTAATGAGCTTAGCACGTGTCTAAACCGCTCGGGCGCCGCCAGCGCCCGGACGGCGCGGCGTGTTCGTAGAGTAGGTTTTGACAGTGCAACCACCTCAGAAACGAATTCACACAAAAGTGATTTTTCGGAAATTTGTTGTCCGATCACAAATTTAATTCTTTTATTAGCTAATTACACCATTATCTATCATAATTCGTCGTGAAAACCGAGATTCTGGTATATTTACTGTCGCCACAACTTCTTTCAACTTTGGGGCGGGGTTACAGTTCAAAGAGCCAATGAGTAAATTGCATTGTTAATAAATTTTAAAGCCGTTTTTTCAAAATTGTGTGAATAATCCGCAAATTTTATTTTTATGCGTAAATTAGACCATCATCTTTCATAATCCACTTTTAAAATGGTCAAAATCGGATGACGGGTTTCTTACCCGTCCCCACATTTGCTTTAAATAAATTCTTCACTTCATTTACTAAATTTAATTATTGAGCTGAATTAATACAATCACATACGACATAACATTTGTAGTTATATTAAACAGTAAAGTATAATTTATAGAAAAAAATCCAGCTGCTGAAATTGTACATTTCTTTTGTCGTACTAAACAATATAGTAATAATAATTCTTCTTTCAGTTTTTCATTATTGGTCGTATTTGGTAACCTGCTCATAGAATTCAAACAAGTAAGAAAATATAGTTAAGGTGATAGCTATCACCTCAATTATATTTTCTTTTCAATTTATAATTCAGGTCGACTATGTTTTGTATTTTTGCATTTCTAAAAATTTCCAAAATTACTTTAAAAAATTTTTAAAATTTTTTAATTAATTTTTCTAATTTCTCCAAATTCAAATTTTGGAGCTGCTATCTATTATCTTTGTCTTAATTTTCAACTGAGTCTAAAATTGTAACCAATCGTTATCAAAGTGGCCAGCCTTCGTTCTCTAGATCTGTAGATTGTGTATAAAAATTCGTGGAATAATCGGAGCAGTGGGAGCAGACCTATAAGCGTCTGAATATTCATGAAAATTTAAGCACGATAAACATAGACCAGAACTATACCGAATTTTGGGCTTCATAACTCTCAAATTAAATAACAAAAATCGCTAAGTTGTATTTTACATGATAATGAATAATTCATCTTAGTAATTTTCCCTTTTGTCCCGCCATCAACACCCAGACCTAAATGTAGCTCTTCGGCGAATACAGATTCATAACAATAACGATGGCGGTGTTACGGCAGCAGCCAAAAATTGAGCAATATGATTAATGAATAATTTGAACATTAATATCTGATTATACAATTTCATGTAGTTACTTTTCATTTCTTTTTTTTTGTTTAGGCCATACGATAAATAAATAAATAAATAATGAATAATTTGAGTTGAAAATAAATAATTAATAAAAAATATTTTCAATAATTAATAAATTAATTAATCGTTCGCTTAATGTTTTTCTTTTAATTTTATTGATACAATTTAATTCAAATTAATAATTTCTATTATCACAAATCCTTAATCTAGTTTTACTACTTAACATACCATGAATTAATCAATTTTTTGCTATAGTCAATATATTTACAACTTCAATCCATAATTAGCACGATCTTATAAATAAAAAATTAAATTAACATGTAAATACTTATGAGCAAGATATTAATGTCAAGCTTTTATTACTTTGACTCAGTTTGCGTATCATTATCTAATTAGCAACTAGAATTTGAGCAACTAAACGTAATTTTCTATGTTGATAATGATGCCTCAATTAATATAATTATATTAATTGTAAATTTTACCTTAATTATTTATGTAATGCAGAAATATCAAATATTGAATTGTATAATACATTGTTTAACCAATTCCGAAGGATATTAACATGTATTAGAGATTATCACAATTTTAGCAAACATATTTAATCTTCAATTTGATTTATTTTAAGCAAGTAAAAATTACAACAATCCACATAAAATTTATGCAAAATAAGTCAAGGAAGAATTTTACTTGTCTTTCATCTAAATTGTCATTTACTATTCTTCTAACATTGAATATATCGGATAAGATATTTGAATATCTCATACATGACTTTTCAATCAAAATTTTAGTTTATTACAATTTTTGACTTATTTTAATTGTATAATTTTGTTAATTCATAAAATACAGTTGAAACTACAATAGTACCTATGAAAATGTATTTCATTTTAGAGTCAAAACGATATATATGCAATATTGTGATTTTAATGAATTTGATAAAATCTTGTCTTGCTCCGAAATACGACAAAGCTGAATGGTTTGAACATCACGTGATACGCGTCTTCACTTTTCAATAAAATCTTCGGTTTTCAACTACTTTTCTCATTTTATCTTTTGCAATGTCAATAATTAACACACTAAATATGCTTATTATGCTTTTACGTTTGAAGACTGAAATCAATTTCAACAGTATATTATTTTGATATACGTGATTTGGACACTTTGGCAAATATAAAGCAAAGTTGAAACAACAAATAACTTACTTAATAGATAAACTAATTCGATTTAAGGTTTTGCAGAATACATTATTGATTCAACTAATAAGAAGTGCAAACAAATTAGGAGATACTTTTTCAATTTGCTCTGATATTCGTCAAGTAAGAACATGGTTTGAATATCACGTGAATCAAATTCAACGTTTCAATAAAATTTTTGGCTGTCAGTTATTTTTCTAACTTTAACTCTTTCGATGGAGCTAATTAGTATAATTAATTTGATAATAAATAAATATATGTCTAAAGAAAAATTCAGTTTTTTTACACATCGAATTTTGACAAACTTTGTTTGGATATTTTGGCAATTTGTAAGTTTTATTGTTATTTTTAAAATAAAGGTTGAATAAAATTTTTTGAAATTGCAGGCTGTTGATGTGTTTGGTGTGGTGCTTTGCAGTGAAATAGGTGAAGAAGCTAGAAAAACTGGAGATATTTGTTTGAACGCTATGAGTAGGTTACCAAATACAAGCAATAATGAAAAACTGAAAGAAGAATTATTATTACTAAATCGTTTAGTACGACAAAAGAGATGTACAATTTCAGCAGCTGGATTTTTTTCTATAAATTATACTTTATTGTTTAATATAACTACAAATGTTATGTCATATGTGATTGTATTAATTCAGCTCAATAATTAAATTTATTGAACGAAGTGAAGTATTTATTTACAGCAAATGTCGCAGAACCGGTGTAGCACATCTACTACTATAAAGCAGTACTGTGTAGTAATTTCAGTGTTTGGCTGGTTAACTCACAACATATAGATGACACTGTTTATTCTCCGGCCACTTAGATGTGGTTCAGCGACCCCTCTAATTTGTTTTCTGATTTATTATTAATTTGAATCAAATTATCTACAGCAGCTGAAAACAGCCCATATTATAAGAATTATAATTGTGTATGAGATTCTAATTTTAATACTGCTTATACATTGTCGTACCACGTGATTATCATAATTATGTATAAGTCAAAAGATACTTAAAAATAATGTTTGCGAAATGGCCACTTATCAAAATTTCATAGAAAACACATATTCGCTTTTTATTGCCTTCCTTATTATTATTATCAAATCTGCCTTTATCATTCCATTTATGGCACACTAAAACCAAACTGGCGTATATAAAACAATTTAATTTGTCCTTCCAAGTTATAATATCAGGATGCTTCCAAATATAGGTATATTTTTGATTCAGCTAATAGTTGTGTTAATTTGTCTCCACTAAATGGTAAGAAAATTTTATTAGCAAACAAATATAAACATTCTTTAATAAAATATTGAACTGATATTTTTGAACTTAACTTTCATATTGCGGGTATTTTAAATAAAAACTCTTTTGCTTTTAAACGCGAAGATTTAATCAATTTAATATATTTTAGAAGCACAAGAAGCTGACTTCATAATAGGTGGAACTAATGCAAAGCCGGGGGAATTACCATACCAAATATCATTACAGCTTAACAAGAAACATAATTGTGGAGGTTCTATTATTAGCAACTGCTGGATCCTTACCGCTGCTCATTGTGTAGTGAAGTGCAAAACAAAACTTTTGCATTATTTCAATAAGATTGCAACTAATAACCTATTTTAGATACAATAAAGCATCACTGACCGTATTGGCTGGAACCACTCAGTTAAATACAGGAGGAGTGAGGGCTGAAATTGACAAAATTATTCCTCATGAAAACTATAAACCTCGTAAAAACCTGATTGCAAACGATATTGCAGTAATTAAATTAAAAAAATGTCTTACCTATTGCAATAATATTCAACCTGTTAATATATCCTTGGGTTATACTGGCCCAGATGTCACGGGGGTAGTTTCCGGTTGGGGATATATTGATGTAAGCTACTTTCTGTATAAATGCATTTAATACAAAGGTTTCTTTCAGCTAAATCGTCGACTATTAACAAATGATCTTAAAAAACTTGAAGTAAAAACAATTACCAATCGGCAATGCCAAGTAAAGCTTCAACGACCATCATTTCCTAATGGTGATATATGCACGTTAAATAAAGCAGGACAAGGATTTTGCCAAGTAAGGAAAATTGAATAATACTTGTTACTGTAAGTAGTTTCTAAATACCTACATAGGTAATTTAACATTCTCAAGAGGTTTTGTGATATAATACCGAAATAGTGTTTAGATTTTAATATTGCACTAATATCTGTAATTTATTTTATTTAAGGGCGATTCTGGTGGGCCCTTAGTGGAAGAAGCCACAAAATCTCAAATAGGGTTGGTCGTAGCAAATGTTCCTTGCGCTAAAGGTTATCCTGATATACACACAAGAGTTTCTTCTTACGCAATGTGGATTAAAAATAATACCAAATAAATTATAAAGCGTCATTAATAAATACACTGTGACACAATATTAAACTTAAAAATTAAAGTAATATTATCATAATATAAAGATGAACACTGGCATATCTTTCTTTGTGTTATTCTGTTAATTTCTAAACTGTTTGCAATATTTCCCGACTTGCATGGCTTGATATTTAAACAAATTTGAAAAAAAAAAACTAATATTAAATTGGAGAGATGCAATATCACAAACAAAAGTTTTAATATCTCCTAATTGGCAATAGGTGGTTCTAAAAAACTACTATTTTTTTTATATTCTGCGATACACACAAGTCAATAAATTTGCGATTTTATCTAATCTAAATTAAATAAATTGAAATTATATAGTTTAGTTGTTTCAAACAATAGATTTAGTAACTTTATCTAGTTTAAAATAGAAGATACAACATTTCAACTTTTGTTAAGTCAATTATAAGGAATAGTCATTTTAGTAAATCCTTACACAGCAGTATACCGCCAAGTATACACCGGCCGACTAGAAAGTGAGAGATCACGGTTCGAGTCCTGGTCGCGTCTGATACGCTGCTATGATCAAACGTCCGATATCAATCTTTGGACTGTGGGGAAGGCAACGGAAACCACCCCATTAAATATATTCCTTGTAAAGTCAACTTGGCTTCAGCTAAGTTGACTCCAATATCTGAATACGGATGGGCACCGAGAGAAGAAGTAAATCTTGTCTTTGATTCATTCAATATCAATTCTGCGATTATTAAAAAATTAATTTTAATAATTCATATAATATAAGTAGATACTTCACCAATTTGTTTTGGATAAATTATATAAATAGATTTGTTGATTTTTATAATATTCTATAAGTTTGTCGTCATTAATCATTCTTAAGTTTATCGAATTAAATTTAATTAAATATAAATTTCCAATTATTGTTTTCAGATACTCGTCACGGCAAAGAAATTTATAGAAAATATACAAATAATTAATAATTAAATGATATAAATGTGCAAATATAAAAAAATGTTGAAATGTTAATAATGTGCACAAATAATGTAAAAAATTAAAAATACGTCAGTTGAAAAAATTTTCTATAATTCTCAATTACTATATAAATAACTTAAAAAAATTGTTTCTTTCCTTTTTAGATTGTAACAATATTGCATTAGGTACCATATTGACACTATAGAGGAAATCGTACAAAGTGTAAAAAATATCTAATATTATTAATTAATTCAAAGAAATCATTTCAAACATTCAACTAGTTTTTGTATTAATATTATCTATTATGATTCAATAAACTATAGATTTTTATTTATTAAATTGTAAAAACTGTTACGGAATTTTGCCTCTCATGTGCTGGAACGAACTATACCACGTTAGAATTTTTAATTTTAAATTTATTATTTCGTATCGCAAGCGGAGAGATATCTAATCTCCTGCTAATTTGCTTGTTACACTCGTGCGGGCCAATTTATATTTTAATTTTACCTTTGCCATTAAATGATTTTTAAAGGGTAAGAATTGTAAGAAAGAGGCTTCACCTCTTAGTTAAACATTTTTTTCCGAAAGTACCTAGTGGTTAGAAAAGGAGCTAAACTGTTTTAAAACAAATTCAATAATACAACTAATTTTTTCTATGATTTGTTTACTTTTTCAGTCTTAAAATAATCTAATTTAGTTTAAACGAATTTTCCAATTTTATTCAATGGCTACAATTCAATCAATTTTTTTATGATTTTAACTAATTTTAAGTTAAAATCGTAATTTTTCTTTTCTGTGTAGGACTAATAATTATTATTAGCATGTGTTTTTCAAACTTATTTCCTTCCTCCATAATATCAAATTCTGCCGCACGTTTTTTGGATAGTATGGCATTTAGTAGGTTTTCTCCTATTTTCCTTAGGCGTAATCCTATAAAAATAATTTTAATTTAATTTTTTAATAATTGCGTTACCTGAATCTGCAACTTGTAGGCTTTTTACTTAAGAATGGATAATAAAACAAGATAAAACTCAGATGACAGTAGTTCTTAGGGTTCTATACAGCTACCTTTCTGGTTTATAATAAAATAATATTTAGTAGTAGTTTTGTATCTAAATTTATAATTCTTTGTTACTAATTACAAAGACCTGAATAATCTGACTTAATATAAAAAAATTTCAACACAGAAATCTCATTATTATTCTTTATTAATATTTATAAAAACCGACTCCGTAAAAAGCGAACTAAAAGAAAAAGACGTAGGAACATACATAGTAGAAATCTTTATCCTTAAATTAAAATAGTAATTGTTATTCACTCTTGAGCCTACTAATTAAAATGAGATATGAAAAGTGAATATGATAATTAAGTTCAGGCGGAGACATCAAATTCATATTTACTTGCTGCGACTCCTGCTAAATGTCCTATGCCTAGATTAATCGTTTGATTATTGATTTTTCTATTAATAGTATTATTGTTTTAGTACTTTTACTTTCAAATTATTAATTTTCTGCTAATCAACCGAACATCAGCAGAGTACTTCATTTAAATTTAATAGTCAATTGCGTAGTCTCAGTCGGATCAGCTTACAAAACTAACTTAAACTACATTATTTTAAAAGTAAAAAAACTAAATTAAGAAACATGTCAAAACATGAAATCGAGTGCGGTGAAGTTAAATGTGATAGCTTTTTATCGTTTAATTGTAGTTTTTGGTATATTTCCACCAATTTCAGAGCTAAATTTGAGCAATAAACGTAGTAGTTTTTCTTTTTAAAAGTTTTACGCTCTGTTATTAATATTAATATTAATAATTGGAAATTTAACCATAATAATTTATCGTAACAGCGGCACGGATGTCCAATACGATTGGTATTTGACATTGTTATATACCAATTCAGTACAGGATATTGTTATGTCAGTCTGTGGCATTATCACAATTTCAGTACCAACGTTTTCGCAATCTTCAAGTTTGCATTTATTTTTAAGTCAAGGTCAAAATATGTACAACACTTCAACAATAGAAAAATTGATCAAGATAATGTCAAGGAAGAACTTTGTGTTGTGCTTTTAATTAACCATTTAATTTTAGTCATTCTTATCACATGTGAAGCCTCCATATGGTCAACGATACTTGGAATATCTCATTACATGATTTTTTTCAATCACAAAATTCTACTTTATTACAATTTTTTGACATATTTTTTAATTTATGTTTTCATCAAATTTACAAAAGAACAGTTGGAAACTACCAATAGATACTTACTAGAAAAGATTACAGCGATTAGAGTGCAAAAAGAAAATGGAATATTGGGAGATTTTCAAGAAGAATTTGATAATCCTGCTATTTGCTCTGAAATACGACAAGCAGCCGAATGGTTTGAACATCACGTGATACGTGTTTCACTTTTCAATAAAATCTTTGGTTTTCAAATACTTTTTCTCATCTTATATTTTGCAATGGCAATAATTAACGCAGTAAATCTGCTAATTATGCTTTACATTTTGAAATCAAAAATCGAATTTCAACAGTATATTATTTTGTTATACGTCGTTTGGGCACTTTGGCAATTTGTAAGAATTATTTTCGTACTTAACAAATTACATGTAAAAAATAAATTGTAATTATTTCAGGTTGTGGGAGCATTTATCGTGGTATTATGTACTGCGACAGAAGAAGAGGGCAGAAAAACTGGAGATATTTCCTTCAACGCTTTAATCCATTTACCAAACACTAAAAAGAATAAAAAACTAAAAGAAGAATTATTAATACTAATTTCTTTAGTAAATGATAACAATCCAATATATTCGGCAGCAGGATTTTTTTCTCTAGATTATACTGTAGGATTTAATATTATCGGCAGTGTTATGTCTTATATTATTGTATTAATTCAGTTCTATAATTAAATTTGAAACCTAAGTGAAATCTTCTTTCGAATAACACATAAATCAAATGATTTAATATTTATTTATATAAATTTTCAGTTTCCACATGAAATCAGGAGTTTTCATACGTTAAAATTTATAATAAAAGACTATTTATATACAAAACCTTGATAAAATCTGACAAATTTTCTTCAAAAATTTCTTTTACCAGTTTTGCTGTAAAGGTGCCGAATCATGTTTGAAGTAGATTATTTGATAAAATCCTCTTTCTAAACATTCATAAAAAGTTAATTTTGATATTGTTTAACATTCTACGTAAAGGAGGAAAACTGCTCATGGAAATCCTATATTCTCATGGACAAAATTCATACGTAAACTCTTTAGGCTTATATTTTGAAATCCATTTTTAGCTTGCAATACTAGCAGATCATCCATTATTATGGCGTTTTATTGGTGGTTTATAAACCGGTAAAAACACTACATGAGCAATTTAGTGTTATTCTGTTATTTTTCAAAAATATGTTGCACTGTAATTTGCAAATTCATTGTATTGATAAACTTATGCAGTTCAATATGTAAAAAAAATTAAATTCGTTCTCTAAAAATATCTTAACGAGATTATTAAAATTTGCAATTTCTATCTCAGTATCTTACATCAGTATCTCCAATTTTCATTTGATTTTCATATTTATACGATATTTTAAAATTTTAAAGCAGAGAAACTCCTCCATTGTTATTTAATATTAACTTCCCCCGATAACAATTTATATAATTAATTTATTTTAAACTACCTACCTTAGTATAAATTAGCGTTTTAATATTTTTAATGTAAAAATTACAAATTATTACGTTAATTGGTAAAATTAATAGACTAGAATATCAATCATTAGTTAAATAATGTAGTTTTTCATAGTAATAATTATTAAGTACGCACATAAGTAACTTGTAAATGTTTAAACTTTAATACTTTGATAAACTAAGCGCAATTTAAACTTAAAAGAAAATATTGTGCATTTCCATCAATATCTTAATGTCATTTACTAATATGTTAAAAACTGTTAAATGGGTCACGGTTGAATCAGATAACTTTTTTTCGATTGATTACCATAGTTGGTATATTTCCTCCACCTTCAATGCGATCATCTAGAAACAGATCTCTTTGTTGCTATTATAAACTGTACCTTTCTTTTTTAACATTACTTATAGCATTTGCAACTATCATAACAATGCTTTATCGTCATTTGACCATGTTTTCCAAATATTCAAGCACTACAATGATATTTACTGACACTGCACATGAAATTATTTTGGCCCATGCAGTGTAATTTCAATTCTAGCACCAACGGTATTTCACTCGTCAAGTTTAAAGGAATTTTGTACCATGGCGATGGGCAGAATCTAAAACGCACGACTTCGATAAACACTAAATTGATGATAATAACATCAACAAACCATTTTCGATTATTCCTTTTAATTTCGCACTTAATTTTATTCATTCTTTTTGCATTTAGTTTTTATAATAGTGTATTGAAATTTGGCATGGTAAAATTAATTGTCTTCTTCATGAATAAACACATTCATGTTTATTATAATTTGTTGACCATGTCAGAGATATATGTTTTTGTAACGCTTGTAAGGCAACAGTTGGAGGCTACTAATAAGTGCCTAATTCGGGAAACTAGTTCTTTCAAATCACTTATTATGTTCCAAGACTTTGATAATTTTTCTACTTGCACTGTAGTTCGAAAAGCAACTAAATATTATAAAAATCATATGCAACGCATTGTTCTCTTTAATAAAATTTTTGGTCTTCAATTACTATTTCTTACTTTATCATTTGCGATAGGGTTAATTAACACTATCAATATATTAATGAATATATATTTTTTCAACTTTATATATCGATCATCCATAAATTTAATTCTACCGGGAATACTAGCAATGTTCTGGCAATTGGTAAGTCTTTTTCCTATTTTAACCAGTTCTGGTTGCATAAAATCCGTTAATTGTAGAGTATTGGAGCACTTGGTGTAACGATTTGTGCAAAGGCTGAAGAAGAGGCTAAAAACACTAGTAAAATTTGTCTTAAGGCGTTGGTCGACTTACCAAATATAAACAAAACTGAAAAACTTAAAGAAGAATTATTATTACTAAATCGTTTCGTAAAAGAAAGAACGTAACTTTTTCTGCTGCCGGATTTTTTACTATTAATTACTCATTACTCTTTAACATTACTATTGGTATTATAACTTATGTAGTTATATTAATTCAATTTAACAATTAAATAATTGAATGTAAAATTTGTTTAATATTTATGCCGTACCTTTTTTGAGAAATATAAAATTAAAGTTGTGCCGAGTTGTGGCTCAATTTGTGTGCCTTGTGGTAAATAAAAATTGTATTTTGAAAAATAAAATTTTTATGACCAAAAAAGTACTTTATCGATGGAAGTTAGCCGTACTATTTTTTGAAAGTGACAAAAAGTTGACGAGAATATGGAAAGATCGAAGAGTGTAGAAACTCACTAAAATAAGACTTATTCGATATTTGATTTTCCCAATAATTTCATACGTTTCCAAAAGCGGGACAATAAAAGCGGCAGATAGGTGACAAATAAAGGCTTTTGAAATGTTCTGCTGGCGTAGAATACTGAGGGTGTCGTGGAAGGAGAGGAGCACAAATGCGTTCATCTTGAAAGAGCTCGACATCAAGAAAAGACTGAGTAAATCCATAAATAAGAAAATATTAAGATATTTTGGACACATTATGAGACGTGGAGATGGCACGCTTGAGAAACTCGTGGTCCAGGGCAAGATAGAGCGTAAGAGACCAAGAAGTCGGTCTCCTTCCCGGTATGTCGACCAGATAAAGAAGATGACTGGCTCAATAGTACACAAATGCACACACAGTGTAATGGATAGAGAGAAATGAAGAGACACAGTCAACAACTGTTTATCATCAATGATGCCACGATACCCGGGTATGGGCTTGCCGAACAAGAAGAAGAAATTTTATTTGCCAATGACCTACTGCCTATAAAAAATGTACCGTTTAAGGAACTAGCGAGGGTACATCGGTTTATTACCTTACATTTAATTCTAACGGCTCTTCCTTTACAAAGTGGATTTTATGGTTTAGTTTGTAAGAAAATGAGCATTCTAGCTTGCAATTGGTTTATGTGCTTCACACACCCTTCTTGGTTGGTCAAAAACCATAGTATTCACTGGTTTGGATGAAAATTAACAGTTTTCAGTTAAAAGCAGTTGAACATAAAATGGAGCTGCAATTTTGAAATGGAATGCAATGTGGATTAATAAAATCAGTGTTACTCGTTAAAATAAAAATAAACATTTATTACAATTTTTCAAATACTCAATCAATACATTTATTTTTAGTGATACTGTACAGGGAGTTACTGTAACTACTCGTATAAGTAATGTAATTTAAATTCTAGCTTCAACAATGTCTTACTTATTAAGTTTAACCGACTTTTTCAATTATGGTGATGATTAAAGTAACCACAAGGCTTCGATAATAATCAATTAATTAATGGCAATAACTTCAATAGAACACTTTATATTAGTGTTTCCAATTTTTCATCCAATTTTATATACTTTTTGCATTTAATATTTATAGTAACATTATGGCTATCTGAAATACTAGAATCTATACTTTTTATTTATAAAAATTTTCTGATATATCTAATTCTTTAGTAAGTTTTCTCCTATTTTTACTAGCCGTAATCCAATAAAATGTAAATTTTGCTAATTGCTGGTTGTTGGTGCCATTGGTGCAAAGTAAATGCAAGAAGCTAGTAAAATTTGTGAATACTTGGATCAATTTAAGCGTTTATTTTAAAATTAAAAATCTTGGAAAACAATTATTTAATGTTGATTTGTTTTACTGAACTGTTAATAATGTTATGTTATAAATTAATTTGGTAATCTTATTTTCGTAACTTATTAAAGTTTCGTGCGACTTCAACCTGTCCGGTTCAGTTTCCAGCTGCGTACGCATCGGTTCATTTTAAAAATTAGTGCGCTCCAAGTAGTCATAAGAGTGCTATGTAACTGATGTACTTCTATGTTTAAAATTATTAAAATTAGTAAAATTTCCTGGAGCACTCGGAAGGTTTTCAACATATTACATAATAATTACATCAAATGTTTTAATCGAAGATATCAAATAAATAATAATCACATGTTAAAAATTAAATGGATTAAAATAGAGTTGTTATTACAATAGAAGAATATTAATTATTGTAACTCTTAAGAAAATCCTAAAATTTGTATTTGAAATGTTACAAAATGTACACAGTGCAGACGTTAAATTTAATACCACTTTTTCCGTTTGCTTACAATTCTTGGGCTGTTTCCGCCATGTTTGATGCGAACACGTAACAATACAAACCGTTTTCGTTATTATCAATTCTATAGCTTATTTTAAATTTGTTTATAATATTTGCAACTTTATAGCAATAACTTCTCGCTTCCATATTATATTCTGTTAAGACGTATATTCATACATTGATATTCACTGATCTTATACAGGAAGTTATTATGTCCATATGTATTATAGTTTCAATTTTGGCACCGATGGTTTTCTACTCGCCAAGTTTAATTGATTTTTGAATCATACCGTTGATGTAAATAGATATACGTCTTCGGTAATCAAAGAATTGATGACAATAACGTCGAGAAAGCACTTCAAAATATATTTTTATTTGTAACTTGTTTTGATTACTCTAAGTGTAATTGATGTGCGTAATGCCACAATGAAATTGGGAATAGCAGGATGTATGTTATATATCCATAAAAAGCACAATTTTACTTCATTTTGTAACTATGGTAGAGATCTACGTTTTCGTCAAATTTATAAAACAACAATTTGAAACCACCAATACGTACTTAACCACAATAACTACGTCGATTGAAATGCAAAGAAAAATAATGTATCTCTCGAATACAAAGGAAGTGCTATAATTTTTCTATATGCTCCAAAATCGACTTACAACAAAACGTTTCGAAAATCATGCAAAGTTAATAGCTCTTTTAACGAAATTTTGGAATTCAACTACTCTTTCTTACTTTATGCTTTGCAATAAGATCAATTCATACTATTAATTTGATATTAAATATATATTATACTACTGACTATCCACTGTCATTATATCTAATTCTCCCAACTTGATTTCAACTGTTTGGTTATTTGTAAGTTTCGTTCTCTACTTTTTCTCTTACTAAATGTAGCATGCGTAACTTATGTTCATTCAGATTATTGGAACATTTGGCGTAGTAATTTGCACTAAAACAGAAGAAGTAACTAAGAAAACTTCCGATATATGTTTGGACGCTTTGGCTGACCTACCAAATACAGACGAAAATAAAAAAGTAAAAGAAGAATTTACATTACTGAAATCCTTAGCAAGAGAAAAAAATTTATCTTTTTCAGCAGCAGGACTTTTCACTATTAATTACTCTTTACTATTCAATGTAAGTGCAGCTGTTATGTCTTATGTGATTATATTAATTCAGTTTAATAATTAAATTTATTGAAACTACAACTTGTTGACTTATTATTTAAAAAATGATATGCAAACAAGGTGGCACTCGGATAACCTCAGTTGTTACACTTCTAAAACAGGTACCTTCCTGGTTAACAATAAGGTAATACAAATTTAGTAGTAATTTGTTATCTAAATTTATAATTTTTGTAGTGGTTTCAAATATTTGAATAATCTGATTTAAAATGCAGAAATTTCAGTACAGGAATTTGATCTAATCCGCTAAGCCAATATAATCACAGGTACAATTGTCACAGTTACAGTTGACAATAGTCACAATTAATATTTAATTTAAGACCAAAACAATTCGCAAATTACGGTGAACTATAAACAATATTAATAATTGTTTCTGTCTTCCGACGTCATCAGTATAGCAAAAAAAACATGGAAAACGCCGAAAATTGCAAATAATTTGCGCTCACCCCCTAATTTTAAAGTACGCCTTTTTTAAAATTAATTTTAAAGTTCGCCTTTTTTGAAACTTGAAACGCGGCATTCTCAATATAACATTTTCAAAATTGATGATCACGATACATCGAAAACTGCTGCATCAATTTTCTTCCTGCTTTTTCATAATCTGCGGGTTTAGCGATTAATCTTTCAATTTTTCATTGATAACATAAATTTTCTATCTAAGAAATTACATTACATTTTGTAAGTGAAGTCTGTTGGTTTGGAGGTATCTTTCAACCGAAGAAGTGGGTAATTTAGTAAAGTTAAACGGAGTTTTGCCCAAATACAACTATTTGGAGCTTCTGCACAGAAAAATAGTGCATCAAAAGTTTTTCAGCATCTTTCATCCCGGCGAGCAACCCAAAAATAGAAACATAAAGTAACTAAACCATCGCCCAAAATGAGAAAAAAAAAACAAAAAAAATTAACCCGAATTTAAATATTTAAATAAAATCAACAACAGCAAAAATCAAAATAACCCAGAGAGGCTTTAAGAGAAAAATCAAAGACTGTGCCATAAAACTTAGTGAATCCCTCACCAGTAAAATAGACACTAACAAAATAAACCCAGATATGTCTCAAACCCCAAAAAATTTCTTTGCAAATAGCCCCAATAGTGTAGCAAATGTAAATATGGCAGTAGAATACCAAACCCCGTTACCGATTTACAACAGCTTTGGTATCCTTTTGAATGCACCTGAAAAAATAAACAGAAATCCACCAACCAATACGCAAGGTTCGACAACTATAGGAAAAACAATCATACACTCAAAACCAAAAACAGTCAGTCTAACAAAAATTGGCCAGATCAAACCTTATGATTAAATTGCAACAAACTATTAAAGGGTAAATAAACTCAGCATCTGCGAGGACAAACTTGGGTTTCACCGACACAAGAAGACCATAAGATCTAAATCTTCAAACTTTGCAGATACAGCAGAGGTAAATACAGCTACCAACTTAAAGAGGATTATGCGGTTTCATCAACATCATCACACCGACATCAAGTTAAACTCAGTTTAGTTATTCACTGAATAAATTTTTCATAGGTTAAATTTATTTACATTTCACCAAGCTCATTCTACAGTTAAATAACTATTCATCGAATAAATGTGAACCGCTCACAAATATATAGTAAATTGACATTATTCTAAAAGTAACCTAACATTTGTAGTGGTTTTCGCGTTGTGTTACACGATTCGATTAAAATTATTTTAATCAAAGTGTGTTTTAAGTGTTTTTCTGAAATAAATTGATATTTTAATAAAATATGATAACTACAACAAACTTTAAATTTGAGGTTAGAATTCGTCAAATAAATAAGTTAACTGGTCATAAATCTCCAGTTAGTTTATTAGACGATTAAACTTAGATTAAACTTATTTTGTGTTGGTGAAACGAAATTGGTCAATTTTATTCAATGAATAGTTTTAATCTTAGTTTAATCTTTGAATAAATATTTAACTGACGTCGGTGAAACCGGGCATAAGACAATTAAATTAGTAATGAAAAGATCCTCTTACCTAGACAAAGACTTCATAATAACTGAACTTCAACAACAATTCAGCATCAAGCAACAATCAGTAACTAAACTGAAAAATAAATACGTGGATATCACAGGCCCCTTCCTAATTACATTTTCTTTAAATTCAACACTGATGCAAATTAAATAAGTAAAAAAAATTGCACCAGTCATAGTTGTCTCACGGCAAACTGTACAAGAACTGCAAAAGATACAAGTGTAAATGCTGCAATTGCGGAGAGGCCCATCCCGCAAACTATAACAAGTGCAAAAACCTACATTTGTTACAAGAACAGGGTGAGTGCTCAATCTCAGCGCCAAAATTCAAATCTAAATATATACACGAACAACACCCAAAATTTTCACCTTTACCCATACCAATGCAACAAATGACCTAATTTATTCCTACAAATGTACAAAGACTAACTTACACCCAAAATTTGACACAAGATGCACAAAACATCCAAATGACCTCAAAACATTATTCCATGAGCTAAAAGAGTTTAAACAAACCATAAATATCACCCAAATAATTCAAATAATTACAGAAATTAAATTTTAGAATGGCAAAAATAACAGAACTATCAAATAAATTCAAATCCTTGCAGACATCGCAGACAAATACGATGTCTAGACAAACTAATCAAACTTTAAAAATCAAAATCATTACAATTTAGGCATCAATATCTTGTAGCTTAACTTATTCATATTTGACACCACGATGAAAACTTATTTACAAAATATTTTGAGGTTAAGATATTTCGAGGGATCAACCGCTAGAGAAAATCGTGTACATGTAGTGTGTTCTAGATATAAGTAGGTAGTAAATAAATAATAAGCATAGTAAGCATAATGAGCAAATAATAAGCTTCCTCATAGGTAAGCTTATTCCGCATAACTAAGTAGGTTAGTAATAATTGTCTAGGTTAAGATTTAGTATAAATATGTCGAACAGTAATCAGTAGGACAACAACAATAATCACATGTCAGTACTCCTGTAAGGGTTGTGTTCTTGCAAGAGAACAATGCTGAATTAGATATTACGTCAAGTTATAATAAAGTGTTAGTCAAAAATTCAAGTAGTGTTTTTATAAAAATGATTTCACGAAAAGTACTAAATGACCACAAGTAAACAATGAAAGTACTATATACAATTAACTTCACACTTCACGGACTTCACCAGTAATTCACCGTACTTCATCAATAATTCACAGTACTTCACCTAATTCATCGATACTTCATTGCATTTCACGTACTTTATCTGCATTTCAGAAACTTACTAAGATTCCAAAATTTGAGCACTGAAGGGTGTTCCACGCCACCCTCCACCCCCGGATCGAGTAGTTTAGTTTTATCAAAAGTAAACTGTAGATTTCCCGTTGCAGAGGCACTGGAAGGTGTTCCATCCGGATTAAATAGTTCATTTTTTATTTTGTTGCAGAGATCTGCCTCCCAAGGGGCACAGAATTTATAATTACGCAGTTTATAATTAATTGTTAGATTACGAATTAAACTTATTTACTAAGTAACTTTTCTTGGCCATAACTAATTTTAATAAACTTGAGATATGCTTAAATATTTAATTCACTTTTAGTAAATATAAATTATTTAAACCGTGGGGTCTGGGGGGTGTGGAACACCTCCATTTTATCAGAAGTAAACTAAAGATCTCCTGTTGCAGAGGCACTGGAGGGTGTTCTACACCCCGCAGACCCCTCGGATTAAGTAGTTTATTTGTTATCAGAAGTAAACTAAAGATCTCTCGTTGCATAGATCTACCTCCTAGGAGATACGGAATTTATAATTATGCAGTTTATGATTAATTGTCAGATTATGAATTAAATACATTTACTTGGCCATAGCTAATTTTAATAAACTTGAGATATGCTTAAATATTAAATTCTTTTTAATAAAAATTAACTACTCAATCCGGGGGTCTGGGAGGGAAACCCTCCAGTGCCTCTGCAACGGTAGATCTACAGTTTACTTCTGATAAAAATTAAACTAATTAATCCGGGAGGTCTGGAGGTGTGAAACACCCTACAGTACCCAAATATTACAATGCAGGCAAACATATTAAACGTTTGAAAGTTTAGTAAAAACTCTCCGCTACAGTTTTAGTTTTCTAAAAAAATTATGACATATTCTTGGGGCAACAACAAAGGGTAAAGCGAAAATAAATTTTGTAAAATCATGCACAAACGATTATTAAGATTAATTTCAAAATCGAGAGGGTAGAGCTAGCAGGTCTCCAGTCCCCCCCCAACTAATTTTTTAATTAATTCAAAAGCAAACAAGGTCCAACCAAAAATAAAGAATCCACAATAGATTTAGACTTTTTTGAGTTAAAAATTCGCAATGGAAGGGGGCTGATGATATGCACCTTATCTAATCAGACCACAACGAAATAACCAAACACACAACAAAACAAAAGCAAATAAAACACCTGATTGGTAATAGATTTTGAACAGTTACGTCCCTGTTGTAAAAACTGCGAACCTGATAAATATTTAACTTTTAACAAAAGCTGGTCTTCGGCTATAAAATTAAAAACTTGTTTTACAATATCTTATTTTAGCTAAGACTAATAAATACTTTAAGTTAATCCTAAAATCGCTTATGTAGGTGAGGGACTCGCCAAAAAATGTATTGTTCTACGTAATTTAGTTCACTTCTGACCTTAAAATCTATAAAAACTATGTGTTATAAATTTTATATAATATATTTAAGTACCTACAAATAATAATATATATATGTATTATGAATATTGATCTAATATTTTCAAGTACTAATCATTACAAATGCTACTTAATGTTGCTGTAAATTTTATAATAGTGTTATAATAGTGGCTTCTACTTGTATGTTTAAAGTTGAAATGTGTGAAATATTAAGCACAATTTGATATAGAAAAAGAAAACAATAATTTATTGTAAATGCAAATAAATACAAAAACTATACATACATTCAATATGTTTAAAACAAAAGTTAAAAATATAGAAGTTAAGTTGTTGGATACTTTTTTCAGGTGGTAGGTTTACCTACCTTGAAAACTTATTTATTATTTTTGCCTCGAGTAGTCAGCGGTCCTCTATTTCAAATACTGGTATTCGAATGAGGCCAGGTTCGAAAATTGCTTACTTTTGGTTTGGGCAGATTACCAATAAAACAAGAAAATACATAATAAAGTCGTATAATCTAAATAGTAAAAGATATGCACATTATTCACAAATTATTATTTTATATCTAATCACCTTAGCCATTTTTACATTTACTTTAATTCAAAGATAATCATGATTACTCAAAATTTGATTCTTCATCGTAGAGTGACATTGATATCAATTTATTTAATGTTAAATACTTAAGTTTGCCTATGGCTTAAGCAACACACGATATTTAATTAAGCTTTATTTGATTTAATCTATAAAAGTTATTAGGTTGGCTTATTACGAAGTAAAATGATCCTGTTAATTACTAGGATTACTAAACGAGTTGTCAAATTTAGAGACCAATGGTCTAATCGTCATTTGCGTGGCACTTTTCACAGATGCACTTTCTTATAGCTAATACAAAAATGTTACCTTTAGAAGACAGTGGTAGGTGGTAGATTGTGGTAACGATACTCTTCCGACAAAATGGAGATGATACCCCCTGAGCGGTAATTGATGATTGTCCAATAGTGTGACCCATCGAGTTCATAAATTATGCGTTATTCGGATTTTTATCCCTAATGTTGATTGTCGTTGGTTATAAGATGCGCTATTCGCTTGTGCTCACTAATAGTAAGTTGTTGTTGCGTTATTCTGGTTTTATTCACCAATTTGGAGGTATTAAAAACCTTGATTGTTTGCTGTATAAGCTATCAATAGTAACTACCGGATTGAATACAATCATAACTAATTTCAATTGTTAATTTTCCACAAACTGCTTATTTAATTACTATTAAGGTAATTCCTTTATTAGAAAACTTGAGTTCTTTAAATTTAAACGGCACGTTATTATTAATACGTTTTTGGTCATTAATTGTTATTAAGGCAATTCCTTTATTAGAAAACTTGAGTTCTTTAAATTTAAACGGCACATTATTATTAATACGTTTTTAATCATTTATTGGCACTAAACTATTTACGTTATTTCGATAATTTAGACGGCACCGATGTTTCATATCAAGTTAGGTAATAATTTTCCCAATTTAAACTTTGTGTTTTTCGAGACGATAATCATTAGCGGCTTCCGGTAATTTTAATAAGTTTCCCAAATTACAGAAACTATCACAAAAAACCGAATTGCGCGTTCGCTAAGTTAAAAATTGTTCTTTCTTCTTTCGAGGTATCGGAGGAACTAACTGCGTTTTTCTACCCTTTCCTATAACTTTTTTAACATTCAACTGTCTCGCGACGTTTATCAAGGTTGTCAATGCTTGCAGTTTAATTTGCGTTGGCGGTCAGGTCGACACGTGTCACTCACTCAACTTAAAACTGCCTTTCTTTTAGTATTTTAACTTTAACTTATACTCAGGTAATAGTGGTCTACATTTTAATTGCAACTCTTTATACTTTTACTGCATTTACGCTAGAATTTACGTTATCTTTGCAGACTACCGGCGTCCTACAGGCGGCAATAACAGATTAGTTATTTTCCTGCATAATATTTATACTATGTATATTAATTGTAGATACTGTTTTTACAAAATTTCTACTTTATAGCTTTGAATTCATAATTCGTGTTACGAAAAAGTGGAGCGTAACAAAGTCTGATACTTTTTTTCGATTGATCACAATGTTTGGTATATTTCCACCGCCTTCAATGCGGTTAAGTAATTCTGTGAAATTTTTTTACTTTTATAAGTGTTACCTTACATTATTAACGCTATTTACAATATTTGCATCTATAACAGCAATAATTTTTCACACTTTATTGTTTTACAAATTTGCAATAAACACATTGATATTCACCGACACTGCACAGGAAGTTACTATGGCCATCAGTACTGTAATATCAATTTTGGCAACAACAATATTTTACTCATCAAGTTTAACCGACTTTTTTAATTATGATGATGATCAAAGTAACTACAAGGCTTCGATAATAATCAACGAATTGATGATAATAACGTCAACCAAGCACTTTATATTCAGCTTTGTAATTTTGCACATTATTTTATTTATATTTTTCTTACTTAGCATATATACTACTATTGTGTTAGTTGGAATACTACCAACTGTGGTCTTAGTAAATAGAAAAATTCAAATTTATTACAATCTTCTAACAATGCTAGAGATCTATGTTTTCGTCACCTATATTAATCAACAGTTAGAAGCCACAAATAAATGCTTAATAGAAGAAATTAATTCCACCAAAATACACGAAAAAGCTTTCACACCATCAGTTTTACAAATCCAAGAAGATTTTGAAAATTTTTCTATATGCACTAAAATACGAAAAGTAACAAAACGTTTTAAAAGGCATATGAGACAAACGGCACTGTTAAATAAAATATTTGGTTTTCAATTACTTTGTCTTACTTATGTTTTGCGCAGGTTTAACTAACGATATCAATGTGGTATTGAATGTATATTATTCCAAATTAATGTTCCATTCGTCCACGTATGGAGTTTTGATGCACGTGCTCTGGACAATCTGGTATATTGTAGGTATTCCTCTTAATTAAGTTTCACCTTTACTTATACTTTTATTATTAATTTGATCGAATAAAACGTTAAATTTGTTCATTGTAGATTACTGGAGCTCTAGGTGTGATGATTTGTACTAGAACAGAAGACGAGGCTAGAAGAACGAGCAAAATTTGTCTCAACGCTTTGGCATACTTACCAAATACAAACACAAATAAAAAACTAAAAGATGAATTATTATTACTAAATCTTTTGCAAGAGAAAACATCTAAATTTTTCTGCTGCAGGATTGTTTCCTATTAATTACTCTTTATTCTTTAATATAATTGCGAGTGTTATAGCATATGCAATTGTATTAATTCAGTTTATTTATTAGATTTGTTTCACCTGTAATATTTTGCATATTTACTTAAGAATAAAAAACAAATAAATTTGTAGATTAATACATACATTTACTTAAACCGCAGTTAAATGGGGCATCTTTTTTCCCATGGATTTATATCGTGGGCTGGGAATAGGATCGCCACGATGGTCTTAAGTCTGGTCTCTAATATGGGTTTTCTTCCTATATTTTAGTAATAAGGTTGTTCTTCATTCCTCAGACATCCTTTCTCTAATATGGTTTGCCAGCACCTTCTCTTATTGAAAAACAGATTTGGAGTAATTGATAACAGATTTTCTACACAACCATGAAAATTATGAACTTATATATTTATTTTTAATTTTATGAAATTTCAAATATGTCTTCCTGCTGTAATGATGCACCATAATACCATTACACTTGATTTGCATATCCCAGAAGATGTTTCTGTGGCATCTCTTGAAATGCAATATCGGAGATGTCTTCCAAAATGCACATTCTGAATTCTAAAATGGTTGGTTCTTGGTTGTCGTAGCTGGTAATTTGAGCTTCAATAATTTGATGCCTGATAATTTGATTCTTGTAATTCACTCCTAGTAATTGTCCCCGAAAATTTTACTCCAGCAATTTGATTCATTGGTAATATTATTTCGTAATATGATCACCAGGTCATTTCATCTCAAGAAATTCGTCTCGGTAATTTGACTGATAATTTTACCTATTCCAAAATTTAGAGCTTGAGTCTTATAGTGAGACTTGCAGTTTAATTATTAAAATTATTATTAAAGTTTTATTATAATAATTAGTGATAATTTTATTAGAGATCTACCAGTCCAGCTTAGATCAATGTTTCTATCTTCTAGTAGCACACTTTGCAGTAGACCGAGTAGCATGTTTTTGCAGAAAAGATAAGAGAAATTTTTAAACAGAACAACTTTAAGTATGAAAACTAAATATCAAGTTGCGACACTAGAATTTAAATAATTATGACTGCAGCCAAATACGAAGGATAAGTTGAGCCAAATGATTCTACAGGATCAGAATGTAAAGTATCGATACATGCGTGTATCACATTTTGCTATCGAAACTGTACAGTTTTTATAGTTGCGTGAAAAGTGATCATACACAAGGGTGCCGTTCTAGTAGAAACGTTGATGAAGCAATAGAATCAATTTACTTATAAACAACTCGGACAATCATTTTCCCTGAACAATTGATTGCAAAATATTGCATTTACTGATGAAAACGATTAAACGCTTTCTACAAAAATATGTGAAAGATGTCAATAGTCAAAGTAACCACTAAGAAAACTGTTGTTTGCTTTTGAAATATGGTTACAAAATTTCGGTGACAAATGGTACAGCAACCAACAAAGTGATCATCAAAGAAAAGCTAGTGGGTCAAATGGTTGAATCATTTTGTCAGACATAAGGTCAATGTATGATTTGGAAGTATATCTGATAACTTTTGGGTGAATCTGAATTAGTCATTCCGGAAGCTTTCAAACTGCTGATGGAAACCATTATTCTAACAGACAAAAAAATACAGTTTTATCACACGCTGTAATCAAGGCAATCAGACCACGATTTTTATGTCGTAATTTCAAGGGATCCGCAGGTATTCCGCAAAAGTTTGATTTAAACACTCATCAAAATTTATTACTTGGCTTTTCAATTTCTAGGTAAAGCTTCATTCTTGAAATCTGCTGTCTTAAGCATCAAAAACGCAAATAAAAGATGAAGATTTTTCAATTTGTTTTTGACAATCTTTAATATCAACAATTGACGGTAATGGAATCTTATACCATGAGCGGTATTAACTATTACTTAATGCAGCATATGTGACAAGTTATAGTCTTGCAGAGCAATCTTAGCTAAACAGTCTAAAAGCAAACTGTGATGGTACAGCGTTTCAAAACTAAATTCCATTTCAAATCAAATGCTTCTCGAATACTGATGCAATTTGGCTTTATATTAAATGGAAACAAGATTCCAGGATAGACAATTTATAAAACAACTCCATGAAGTTCTTGGTCTGAATTTGACAGACCAATCCATAAGCAAGTATAATAAGAAATGAGTCACTCAGTTATAAGGTTTTCAAAGACTGTTTTGGCAAAATAACGTTGCAATAGTATTCATCAAAGTGTCTGTACGAAAGATAACTGCAACGTTTCTTATAAATCAGTCGAACATGAGGAGCAAAGTTTTAAACATAGAAAATTTGAGACTCAATCAAACTGATAAAGTGCTTCACAGAATTTTTAGCTTAGATCAAAACTGCTTAGTTCAAATATCGGTCAAAATGGTGCAAATGATATCATGGCAATAAAGAATATCACCTTCAAAAGTGATGACGTGTGGAATGTGTATTTGAAGATAATTTTAATTCATTCACGTCTTTCAGTTTTAATGACTATTTGGTCTGACTGGATATACACGCTATCTGATTCAACTTATTGGTCTTTAATGTGAAACTTTGTTTACAATAATACTTCATAAATTAGCTAAGAAAATAAATTTTCAACTTGCTTGCTGAAATGCTTAGAGGAATCAAAAAATGCTTTACTAAAGAATTTACTAATCCCTTACTTTGATAATTTTTAAAACAACGTATTAATTTTACTGTTAGATTTTTAAGCAAATAATAATTAACCTCTTATTATTAATAAAATATTTCGAGGATCAATAATTATTTAAATCAATTTAATTATTAACTTGTTTAATCTGTAATATGGATTGCTATTTTAAAATTAAAGAATTATATAAATTTCAAGAATTAAAAAATCATTAGAAAACTTTACATTTTAAAATTTAAAATATTTAAAAGAAAGCTTCAAATATAAAATTAGTTTATACCTTTGTCCGATTGAACATTGGATATTGCTTTATGCGATTAAGAAAATCTTTTGGGTTATTACTTTTTAAAACCTTTATTTTAATATTATGTTTTAACATTTTCAGCGTGGGCATCAATAATTTCGCAATATTGAGTTCTAAAAATTGCAATAAATAATGTTTCACTGATAATACAATGGGAATTACATGACCATCAGTAAGTGTAATATCAATTTTGGCACCAACAAAACTCAACAAGATTAAAATTAGGCACAAATAATACAACTTCAGATAATAATCCATTATGAAATAGCATCAACAAGACTTAAATTATCTGAATCTTTGCATATACCTTAATTTAGTGAGTTTTTGAACTATTTATAAATATTACGTCTAGTTGGAATGCACGATTCTGAGTATGCTTATAATCAGAACAATTCAAACTTATTAAATCTTATCAATTTGGATCTTTGTTTTTGACTATATAAATATTACAGTTAGCTAAAATAATAAATGCTTAATAAACGATCTACATCATCAAAGTACAAAGCTTTTAAGATCAGTTTATAGCAATCTTTTGAAATTTCTATTGGCACTAAAATTCAAATTACAAAATTTTATAATCATACTTGACATCACTTTTAAATAAAATATTTGGTCCAATTACTTTGTCTATACGATGAATTTTGCAGTAATTTATAAGTGTTAATAGGTATTGAAAAATTATTCCAAATTAAACCAGGCTTACACATATGAAATTAGTCACTCAAGTTAAATCATATTTTCTAATTCATTTACTTTCACGTTTTACTATTATTATTAATGTCCGCCATGTTGCAATCGAAAAATTCATTAATCAAATTTTGAAAACTTTAAAAATTGTTTATGATAACTGAGAAGGTTAAACGAGGGCTGGAAGTTTAATGAGGAGCTTAACAAAATTTAATAAAATTAAATTGAAAATGAATTATTTATGACATACATAATTAAAATGCAAATAGGAACAAATCAACATTAAACACATATTAAAGATTTTTAACATTAAAATTTTTTAACATTAAAATTACTTAATTTGTATTTCCCGTAATCTTTGCATATTTAATTTGATATTTTTTGAAGGATTAATAAACTCGAAGGGTTTGTAAGTAATTACATTGAAAGGTTTGATTTACGGCATATTTAGATTCCAGCTGCGTACGCAACGGTTCTTTTTAAATAAATCAGTGCGTTCCAGGCAGTTACAAGAGTACTGTGTAATATGTGTATCTTCTACCGTACCTATAAAATTATTAAACACAAGTAAAGTTTCCCAGAAAAGTTTACAACGTTATTACATAATAGTTACATCAAAGGTTTTAATTGAAAATATCCAATAAATATTAATCACATATTAAAAGTAAAGTGTAATCATTATGGATTAAAGTAAAGTTGATATTACACTAGAAGAATAATAATTATTGTAGCTGTTAAGAAAATACTCAAATTTGTATATAAAATGTTAAAAAATGTTAACAGTGCAGAAGATGTTAAATTTAATAACATTTTTTTCCATTTGCTTACAATTCTTGGTTTATTTCCACCATGTTCGATGCAAACACGTTACTATACGGACCGTTTCTGTTATTATAAATTCTATGGTACATTTTTAATTTTGTTTGTAATGTTTGCAACTATTACAGCAATAACTTTTCGCTTTTGCATAATATATTCTATGAAGTATACATTGATATTCACCGATATTATACAGGAAGTTCATATGTTCATATGTATTATGGTTTCAATTTTAGACCAATGGTTTTACTCAAGTTTGAAAAGTTTTTAAATCATGCGGATGAATTAAATAGATACACAACCTCGACAATCAAAGAATTAATGATAATAACGTCGAAAAAGCACTTCAAAATATGCTTTTTACTTTGTAACTTATTTTTTATTATTCTAAGTGCAATTGACGTGAGTAATGCCATAGCGAAATTGGGAATAGCAGGATGTATGATATATATCCATAAAAGGCACAATTTACTTCAATTTTGTAACTATGGTTGAGATACTACGTTTTGTTTTGTCAAATTTATAAAGCATCAATTTGAAAGCACCAATAAGTACTTAACGCAATAACCACATCGATTAAACTCAAAGAAAAATAATGTATCTATAGATTCCAAAGGAACTTCTATAATTTTCTATATGTTCGAAAATCCGACGTGTAACAAAATCTTTTGAAAAATGCAAAGTTGATAGCTCATTTTAATCAAATTTTTGGTTTTCAACTACTTTTCTTATTTTATGTTTTGCGATAAGATCAATTCATAGTATTAATTATATATTAAATAATACTACTGACTACATTAATATTATTTTTTACTTTTATTATTCATTACAATTAGTACTTAACTTTATGTTCATTCAGATTATGGAGCATTTCGTATATTTGCACAAAACGAAGAGTAACTAAAAACTGCCGATATATGTCTGGACCTTTGGCTGACCTACCAAATATAGAAAATGAAAGTAAAAAGAATTTTATTATTGAAATCGTTACAAGAGAAAATTTATCTTTTTCAGAGCAGGACTTTCTCTATTAAAACTCTTACTATTCAAAATAAGTCTAACTGTTTTGTCTTATGTATTGTATTAATTCATTTAATAATTAAATTTATTGAATCTGTAACATGTTGGCTATTTATTAAGAAATTTGTATTAAAGCAACTACTCTATTATATATATTTTTTACAAATTTAATTTATACAATTGTATTGTAAAATTATTTTATTCACTAATTCAGAATAATTATATAATTAATTTATTTAAAGTTTAATTAATTTAATTATTTAATTAATTTTATTTATTTATTCAATTAGTAATAAAACTTAATATTTAATTAAATATAAATTATTATTTATCGATAAATTAAGGTTAATAACAATTAAAAAAATTATTTTATTAAATGGTTACTGATCGCATTTATAATAAAATAAAAACAATAAATTTTACTATAAATTTAAATAAATTTATTCTATAAATAATTTTTTATTTAACTATAATTTAAATTGAAATATTAATAATCTGCAACTTGTAGGTTTTTACTTAAGAACGGATAATAAAACAAGATAAAACTCAGATGACAGTATTCTTAGTAGTTCTATAAGCTACCCTTTTTGGTTTATAATAAAATAATATTTAGTAGTAGTTTTGTATCTAAATTTATAATTCTTTGTTAGTAATTACAAAGACCCAAATAATCTGATTTAAAATGAAAAATTTTCAGCACAGGAATCTCATTATTATTCTTTATTAATTAATTATACTTTATTAATTTAAAAATCAAAAAACCCGACTCCGTAAAAAGCGAACTAAAAAGAAGAAGACGTAGGAACATACATAGTAGAAATTCTTTATCCTTAAATTAAAATAGTAATTGTTATTCACTTTCGAGCCTGCTAATTAAAATGAGATATGAAAGGTGAATATGATAATTAATTTCAGGCGGAGACATCAGATTCATATTTTACTTGCTGCGACTCCTGCCTAATGTCCTATGCCTAATTAAACGTTTGATTATTGATTTTCTATTAATAGTATTATTGTTTTAGTATTTTTACTTTCAAATTATTGATTTTTCTGCTAATCAACCGAACATCGGCAGAGTACTTCATTTAAATTTAATAGTCAATTGCGTAGTCTCAGTCGGATCAGCTTACAAAACTAACTTAAACTACATTATTTTAAAAGTAAAAAACTAAATTAAGAAACATGTCAAAACATGAAATCGAGTGCGGTGAAGTTAGATGTGATAGCTTTTTTTATCGTTTAATTGTAGTTTTTGGTATATTTCCACCAATTTCAGAGCTACATTTGAGCAATAAACGTAGTACTTTTTCTTTTTATAAGTTTTACGCTCTGTTATTAATATTATTTATAATAATTGGAAATTTAACCATAATAATTTATCGTAACCACGTCACGGATGTCCAATACGATTGGTATTCGACATTGTTATATACCAATGCAGCACAGGATATTGTTATGTCAGTCTGTAGCATTATCACAATTTCAGTACCAACGTTTTCGCAATCTTCAAGTTTGCATTTATTTTTAAGTCAAGGTCAAAATATGTACAACACTTCAACAATAGAAAAATTGATCAAAATAATGTCAAGGAAGAACTTTGTGTTCTGCCTTTTAATTAACCATTTAATTTTAGTCATTCTTATCACATGCGAAGCATCCATATGGTCAATGATACTTGGAATATTTCACTACATTATCTTCTTCAATCAAAAAATTCTACTTTATTACAATTTTTGACATATTTTTAATTTATGTTTTCATCAAATTTACAAAAGAACAGTTGAAACTACCAATAGATACTTACTAGAAAAGATTACAGCGATTAGAGTGCAAAAAGAAAATGGAATATTGGGAGATTTTCAAGAAGAATTTGATAATCCTGCTATTTGCTCCGAAATACGACAAGCAGCCGAATGGTTTGAACATCACGTGATACGTGTTTCACTTTTCAATAAAATCTTCGGTTTTCAAATACTTTTTCTCATTTTATATTTTGCAATGGCAATAATTAACACAGTAAATGTGCTTATTATGCTTTACGTTTTTAAATCAGAAATCGAATTTCAACAGTATATTATTTTGTTTTACGTCGTTTGGACACTTTGGCAATTTGTAAGTTATTTTCATACTTAATAAATTACATGTAAAAAATAAATTGTTATTATTTCAGGTTGTGGGAGCATTTATCGTGGTATTATGTACTGCGACAGAAGAGGAGGGCAGAAAAACTGGAGATATTTCCTTCAACGCTTTAATCCATTTACCAAACACTAAAAAGAATAAAAAACTAAAAGAAGAATTATTAATACTAATTTCTTTAGTAAATGATAACAATCCAATATATTCGGCAGCAGGATTTTTTTCTCTAGATTATACTGTAGGATTTAATGTTATCGGCAGTGTTATGTCTTATATTATTGTATTAATTCAGTTCTATAATTAAATTTGAAACCTAAGTGAAATCTTCTTTCGAATAACACATACCTATATTAAACGATTTAATAGTTATTTATATAAATTTTCAGTTTCCACATGAAACCAGGAGTTTTCATACGTTAAAATTTATAATAAAAGACTATTTATATACAAAACCTTGATAAAATCTGACAAATTTTCTTCAAAAATTTCTTTCACCAGTTTTGCTGCAAAGGTGCCGAATCATGTTTGAAGTAGATTATTTGATAAAATCCTCTTTCTAAACATTCATAAAAAGTTGATTTTGATATTGTTTAACATTCTACGTAAAGAAGGAAAACTGCTTATGGAAATCCTATATTCTCATGGCAAAATTCATACGTAAACTCTTTAGGCTTATATTTTGAAATCCATGTTTTTAGCTTGCAATACTAGCAGATCATCCATTATTATGGCGTTTTATTGGTGGTTTATAAACCGGTAAAAAAACACTACACGAGCAATTTAGTGTTATTCTGTTATTTTTCAAAAATATATTGTACTGTAATTTGCGAATTTATTGTATTGATAAACTATGCAGTCTAATATCAAAAAAATTAAATTCGTTCTCTAAAAAATATCTTAACAAGATTATTAAAATTTGCAATTTCTATCTCAGTATCTTACATCAGTATCTCAAATTTTCATTCGATTTTCATATTCATACTATATTATAAAATTTTAAAGCAGAGAAACTCCTCCATTGTTATTTAATATTGATTCCCCCGATAACAATTTATATAATTAATTTATTTTAAACTGCCTACCTTAGTATAAATTAGCGTTTTAATATTTTTAATGTAAAATTACAAATTATTACGTTAATTGGTAAAATTAATAGACTATAGTATCAATCATTAGTTAAATAATGTATTTTTTCATAGTAATAATTATTAAGTACGCACATAAGTAACTTGTGAATGTTTAAACTTTAATACTTTGATAAATTAAGCGCAATTTGAAATTAAAAGAAAATATTGTGAATTTCTATCAATATCTTAATTTAATTTACTAATACATATGTTAAAAACTGTTAAATGTGTAAAAGTTGAATCGGATAACTTTTTTTTTCGATTGATAAGTATAGTCGGTATATTTCCTCCACGTTCAATGCGATCATCTAGAAACAGATCTCCTTGTTGCTATTATAAACTGTACCTTTTATTTTTAACATTATTTATAGCATTTGCATCTATCATAACAATGCTTTATCGTCATTTGATTATGTTTTCCAAATATTCAAGCACTACAATGATATTTACTGACACTGCACATGAAATTATTTTGGCCACATGCAGTGTAATTTCAATTCTAGCCCCCACGGTATTTCACTCGTCAAGTTTAAAAGAATTTTTGAACCACGGCGATGGGCAGAATCTAAAACGCACGACTTCGATAAACACTAAATTGATGATAATAACATCAACAAACCATTTTCGATTATTCCTTTTAATTTCGCACTTAATTTTATTCATTCTTTTTGCATTTAGTTTGTATAATAGTGCATTGAAATTTGGCATGGTAAAATTAATTGTCTTCTTCATGAATAAACACATTCATGTTTATTATAATTTGTTGACCATGTCAGAGATATATGTTTTTGTAACGCTTGTAAGGCAACAGTTGGAGGCTACTAATAAGTGCCTAATTCGGAAAACTAGTTCTTTCAAATCACTTATTATGTTCCAAGACTTTGATAATTCTTCTACTTGCACTGTAATTCGAAAAGCAACTAAATATTATAAAAATCATATGCAACGCATTGTTCTCTTTAATAAAATTTTTGGTCTTCAATTACTATTTCTTACTTTATCATTTGCGATAGGGTTAATTAACACTATCAATATATTAATGAATATATATTTTTTCAACTTTATATATCGATCATCCATAAATTTAATTCTACCGGGAATACTAGCAATGTTCTGGCAATTGGTAAGTCTTTTTCCTATTTTAACCAGTTCTGGTTGCATAAAATCCGTTAATTGTAGGGTATTGGAGCACTTGGTGTAACAATTTGTGCAAAGGCTGAAGAAGAGGCTAAAACACTAGTAAAATTTGTCTTAAGGCGTTGGTCGACTTACCAAATATAACAAAACTATAAAACTTAAAGAAGAATTATTATTACTAAATCGTTTCGTAAAAGAAAAGAACGTAACTTTTTCTGCTGCCGGATTTTTTACTATTAATTACTCATTACTCTTTAATATTATTATGGTATTATAACTTATGTAATTATATTAATTCAATTTAACAATTAAATAATTGAATGTAAAATTTGTTTAATATTTATGGCGTACCTTTTTTCAGAAATATAAAAATTAAAGTTGTGCTGAGTTGTGGCTCAATTTGTGCTGCCTTGTGGCGTAAATAAAAAAATTGTATTTTAAAAATAAAATTTTTATGACAAAATATACTTTATCGATGGAAGTTAGCCGTACTATTTTTAAAAAAATGACGAAAAGTTGACGAGAATATGGAGAGATCGAAGAGTGTAGAAACTCATTAAAATAAGACTTATCCGATCTCTGCTTTTCCCAATAATGATATACGCCTCAGAAAGCTGGGCAATAAAGGCGGCAGAAAAGCGACGAATAGAAGCTCTTGAAATGTTCTGCAGGCGTAAAATACTGAGGAGGTCGTAGAAGGAGAGGAGCACAAATGCGTCCATCTTGAAAGAGTTCAACATCAAGGAAATACTGAGCATATCCATAAATAAGAGAATATTAAGATATTTTGGACACATTATGAGACGTGGAGATGGGATGCTTGAGAGACTCGTGGTCCAGGGTAAGATAGAGGGTAAAAGACCAAGAGATCGGTCTCCTCATGGTATGTCGACCAGATAAAGAAGATGACTAGCTCAACGGTACACGAATGCACACACAGTGCAATGGATAGAGAAAAATGAAGAGACACAGTCAGCAACTGTTTATCACGACTGCTGCACGATGCCCGGATACGGGCGTGCTGAACAAGAAGAAGAATTTTATTTGCCAATGAACCACTGCTTATAAAAAATGTACCGTTTAAGGAACCAGCAAGAGTACATCAGTTTATTACCTTACATTTAATTTTAACGGCTCTTCCCTTACAAAGTGGATTTTATTGTTTAGTTTGTAAGAAAATAAGCATTCTTGCCTGCAATTGGTTTAAGTGCTTCACACGCCCGTCTTGGTTGGTCAAAAACCATTTGCAAAGAAAGACCAAAGAGGAGCAAAATTTAACTTATGGGTGAAGTACTTCAACAAGAATCAGTTTTGGTAGTAAAAGTTGAACAAGCCAACTCCGCTAAATCCAACTCTTCCTGTAGTTTAATGATGAGAGAGCATTACATACTACACTGCTCCAAGAATTTAAAAGTTTGCAACTCTGAGTTCTTGATTACGAACGTAGGATAGTTGTATATGTTGTGTAAATACGACTATCCGATCAGTATCAACCACTGTAAATAATTGTAAATAAATAACTATTTAACAAATTTTCGGTGTTACTTGACTACGTGAACAAACAACCATAGTATTCACTGGTTTGGATGAAAATTAACAGTTTTCAGTTAAAAGCAGTTGAACATAAAATGGAGCTGCAATTTTGAAATGGAATGCAATGTGGATTAATAAAATCAGTGTTATTCGTTAAAATAAAAATAAACATTTATTACAATTTTTCAAATACTCAATCAATACATTGATTTTTAGTGTACAGGGAGTTACTGTGACTATAAGTAATGTAATTTGAATTCTAGCATCAACAATGTTTTACTTATTAAGTTTAACCGACTTTTTCAATTATGGTGATGATTAAAGTAACCACAAGGCTTCGATAATATCTATTTAATTAATGGCAATAACTTCAATAGAACACTTTATATTAGTGTTTCCAATTTTTCATCAATTTTATATACTTTTTTGCATTTAATATTTATAGTAACATTATGGCTATCTGAAATACAAGAATCTATATTTTTTATTTCTAAAAAATTTCTGATATATCTAATTCTTTAGTAAGTTTTCTCCTATTTTTACTAGCCGTAATCCAATAAAAATGCAAATTTTGCTAATTGCTGGTTCTTGGTGCCATTGGTGCAAAAGTAAATGCAAGAAGCTAGTAAAATTTGTGAATACTTGGGTCAATTTTAAGCGTTTATTTTAAAATTAAAAATCTTGGAAAACAATTATTTAATGTTGATTTGTTTTTACTGAACTGTTAATAATGTTATGTTATAAATTAATTTGGTAATCTTATTTTCGTAACTTATTAAAGTTTCGTGCGACTTCAACCTGTCCGGTTCAGTTTCCAGCTGCGTACGCATCGGTTCATTTTAAAAAATTAGTGCGCTCCAAGTAGTCATAAGAGTGCTATGTAACTGATGTACTTCTATGTTTAAAATTATTAAAAATCAGTAAAGTTTCCTGGAGCACTCGAAAAGTTTACAACATATTACATAATAATTACATCAAATGTTTTAATCGAAGATATCAAATAAATAATAATCACATGTTAAAAATTAAGTGGATTAAAATAGAGTTGTTATTACAATAGAAGAATATTAATTATTGTAACTCTTAAGAAAATCCTAAAATTTGTATTTGAAATGTTACAAAATGTACACAGTGCAGACGTTAAATTTAATACCACTTTTTTCCGTTTGCTTACAATTCTTGGGCTGTTTCCGCCATGTTTGATGCGAACACGTAACAATACAAACCGTTTTCGTTATTATCAATTCTATAGCTTATTTTTAATTTTGTTTATAATATTTGCAACTATTATAGCAATAACTTCTCGCTTCCACATATTATATTCTGTTAAGACGTATATTCATACATTGATATTCACTGATCTTATACAGGAAGTTATTATGTCCATATGTATTATAGTTTCAATTTTAGCACCGATGGTTTTCTACTCGCCAAGTTTAATTGATTTTTTGAATCATACCGTTGATGTAAATAGATATACGTCTTCGGTAATCAAAGAATTGATGACAATAACGTCGAGAAAGCACTTCAAAATATATTTTTTATTTTGTAACTTGTTTTTGATTACTCTAAGTGTAATTGATGTGCGTAATGCCACAATGAAATTGGGAATAGCAGGATGTATGTTATATATCCATAAAAAAGCACAATTTTACTTCATTTTGTAACTATGGTAGAGATCTACGTTTTCGTCAAATTTATAAAACAACAATTTGAAACCACCAATACGTATTTAACCGCAATAACTACGTCGATTGAAATGCAAAGAAAAAATAATGTATCTCTCGAATACAAAGGGAAGTGCTATAATTTTTCTATATGCTCCAAAATCCGACTTACAACAAAACGCTTCGAAAATCATGCAAAGTTAATAGCTCTTTTAACGAAATTTTGGTATTCAACTACTCTTTCTTACTTTATGCTTTGCGATAAGATCAATTCATACTATTAATTTGATATTAAATATATATTATACTACTGACTACCCACTGTCATTATATCTAATTCTCCCCAACTTGATTTCAACTGTTTGGTTATTTGTAAGTTTCGTTCTCTACTTTTTCGTCTTACTAAATGTAGCATGCGTAACTTATGTTCATTCAGATTATTGGAACATTTGGCGTAGTAATTTGCACTAAAACAGAAGAAGTAACTAGGAAAACTTCCGATATATGTTTGGACGCTTTGGCTGACCTACCAAATACAGACGAAAATGAAAAAGTAAAAGAAGAATTTACATTACTGAAATCCTTAGCAAGAGAAAAAATTTATCTTTTCAGCAGCAGGACTTTTCACTATTAATTACTCTTTACTATTCAATGTAAGTGCAGCTGTTATGTCTTATGTGATTATATTAATTCAGTTTAATAATTAAATTTATCGAAACTGCAACTTGTTGACTATTTATTTAAGAAATGATATGAAAACAAAAAGGCACTCAAATAACTGAAGTTCTTACACTTCAAAAGTAGCTACCCTTCTAGTTTACAATAAAGTAATACAAATTTAGTAGTAATTTGCAAAAATGCAGGAATTTCAGAACAAGAATCTCATATAATCCGCTAAGCCCATATAATCACCGGAACCATAATTAACTTCATATAAGTTTCAAATTAATATTTAATTTAAAACCAAAAGATTACAGTGACCTATTAACAGTATTAACACGCGAAAATTGCACAATTTGCGCTCACCTAATTTAACAGTATGCCTTTGTTGAAACTTGAAAAGCGGTATTCTCAATATAACATTTTTAAAATCGATGACCACAATACATTACAACACAAAATTGCTACATCAGTTGTTTCCTGTTTTTTCATAATCTGTGGGTTAAGAGATTAATCCTTCATTTTTTCATTGGTAAAATAAATTTTCTATGTAAGAAATTATTTTATGTCTGTGGGTTTATTGGGGTGTATTTCAACCAAAGAACTAAGTACTTTAGTAAAGTTAAATGGAATTATGCCCAAATACAACTATTTGGAGCTCCTGCACAGAAATATAGTGCATTCGGCCCCCCAGTCTCCACACTTTATTCGCATAAAAAATCTATGGAATAAATTAGACTGTAAAATTGTTCAGATTCTTAAAACTAAAGTATTGTGTTATAGTACTGTGCGCGAGTTTTCTGCAATTACTACATTCCTTTTTTGTTTTTTTCAAATTTCTGTATTTTGGTGACCTTACGGAATGCTTTATCAAATGGTTAAGCAGTCACCGCTGTGCTTTTTAAATAATTGAATTACATTGAAATTATTGCAATTTTATTAAAAACTAATTTTTAAATATTAGTATGTATTCATGTTTCTTATTAATAAAGGCATTTAAATATTTTTCTATTTCATAACAATGTTAGAGATCTATGTAAATTTGTCAACAATTATTGTCAACATTTGTCATTTGTATATATAAACAAGTAGTACTTAATCATATTATCTAAATGCATGAAAAAAACTAATACAGCTATTTTAGAAATACAAGAAAACTTGCATATTGTTTATTTTTGCTCCAAAATCCAAAAAGTAGCCAAGTATTTGAAAATCATGTGAGATGATAGATTGCACTTTTCTATAACATTTTTGAGTACGAATTACCTATGTACGTCAGATGATGGATGTGCGAACGCGACTTTTAATCATAAAAAGTCTTTTCAGCATCTTTCAGCCCAGCGAGCAACCCAACAAATAGAAACATACAGTAACCAAACCATCACCCAAAATGAGAAAACAGAAAAAATCAACCCGAAATTAAATGTTAAAATAATAAAATAAACCCAGATATGTCTCAAACCCCAGAAAATACCTTAGCAGATAGCCCCAATAGTGTAAAATTAGAAGTAAAACAACAAACCCCGTTGCCGATCTACAACAGTTTTAGTATCCTTTTGAATGCATCGAAAAAATAAGTAAAAATCCACCAACCAATACACAAAGATGAACAACCGAGATGATGGATGTGCGAACGCGACTTTTAATCATAAAAAGTCTTTTCAGCATCTTTCAGCCCAGCGAGCAACCCAACAAATAGAAACATACAGTAACCAAACCATCATCCAAAATGAGAAAACAGAAAAAATCAACCCGAAATTAAATGTTAAAATAATAAAATAAACCCAGATATGTCTCAAACCCCAGAAAATACCTTAGCAGATAGCCCCAATAGTGTAAAATTAGAAGTAAAACAACAAACCCGTTGCCGATCTACAACAGTTTTAGTATCCTTTTGAATGCATCGAAAAAATAAGTAAAAATCCACCAACCAATACACAAAGATGAACAACCGTAGGAAAAACATACACTAAAAACCAAAAAACAGCAAGCCGCCACCTATCGTGTTAACTACGCCAATTGGCCAGATCAAAACTTTCATGAATAAATTACAATCAACTATCAAAGGGAAAATAAAATTTAGCATCTGCGAGGGCAAACTTGGGTTTTTACCATCACAAACAAGACCATAAGGTCGACAAATCCTCTATATTTGCAGCTAAAGCAGTACAGGTATACAGTTACCAATTTAAAGAGAACAAGGCAATTGAATTAATAATGAAGGGATTCCCTTATCTAAACGAAGACTACATAATAACTGAACTGGAACAATAACTTACAAGTCACAACCAATAACTAAACTGAAAAATAAATACGGAGATATCACAGGCGTCACCTTTATTACTTTTAGGTACTTTAGGGTGTTCCACACCCCCCAGACCCCCCGGTTTGAGCCGTTTACTTTTATCAGAAATAAACTAAAGATCTCCCGTTGCAGAGGCAGTGGAGGGTGTTCAACACCCCTCACATTGAGTAGTTCATTTTTTATGAGAAGTAAACTGAAGATCTCCCGTTGCATAGATCTACCTTCCAGGGGTACGGAATTTATAATTATGCAGTTTATGATTAATTGTCAGATTATGAATTAAATACATTTACTTGGCCATAGCTAATTTTAAAAATCTTGGGATATGCTTAAATATTTAATTCACTTTTAATAAAAATAAATTATTTAAACCGGGTGAGGAGTTCAATTACTCTTTATAATAGTTAGGCATAGAAAATTCATAAGTAATACATATTTTCAGCAAGGTTACAGATGTGAAATTTGATGGTTTCAAATTTCACGCAGTAAGTGATTTAGTACAATTTTAAAATCTATTTTAGTGGTTTTTGAACAGTTTTCTAGGTCCCGTGTTATAGCTTGCAACGGCTTCATAAATTCCAAAACCGACTCTCAGTTCTGCGGACAACAACTTTAGAAATAACAACACACAAATTTTCATCTACTGGATCTCCAATTCTAACAGAATAATACGATCATAATTAAAAACGTTTTTTAATTGTTGTAAAAAAAACTGAGCCTCGGATAAATATTTAACTTTCAACAAAATCTGGTCTACGGCTATAAAATTAGAACCTTATTTTAGCTAGGACTAATAAATATTTTAAGTTAATCCTGAAATCGCTTATGTGGGGGGAAGGTCTAACCAAAAAAAGTATTGTTCTACGCAATTTAAAACATTTCTGACCTTAAAATCTATCTACTCATAAAAACTATGCGTGTATAAATTTAAGTACCTACAAATAATAATATATATATATAATGAATATTGATCTAATATTTTCAAGTACTAATCATTATAAATGCTACTTGATGTTATTGTAGATTTTTCGTTAGTGTTATAATAGCGTTGCTTATACTTGTTTGTTTAAAGTTGAAATGTGTGAGATATTAAGCACAATTTGAAATTGAAAAAGGGAATAATAATTGTAGATATCAAATAAATACAAAAACTATACATACATTAAATATGTTTAAAACAAAAGTTAAAAGTATAGAAGTAAGGTCCGATACTTTTTTTTTTCGATTGATCACCATCTTGGGTATATTTCCACCGCCTTCAATGCGGTTAAGTAAATCTGTGGGTTATTTTTACTCTTATAAGTGCTACCTTACATTATTAACATTATTTACAATATTTGCAGCTATAACAGCAATATTTTTTTCACAATTTATTGTTTTATAAATTTGCAATAAATACATTGATATACACTGACACTGCACAGGAACTTACCATGGCCATCAGTACAGTGGTGTCAATTTTGGCACCAACAATATTTTACTCATCAAGTTTAACCGACTTTTTTAATTATGGTGATGGTCAAAGTAAATACAAGGCTTCGATAATAATCAACGAATTAATGATAATAACGCTAACCAAGCGCTTTATATTTAGCTTTGTAATTTTACATATTATTTTATTTATACTTTCTTTACTTAGCATGTATTCAACGATTGTGTTAGTTGGAATAGTACCAACTGTCGTCTTAATAAATAGAAAAATTCAAACTTATTACAATCTTCTAACAATGCTAGAGATCTATGTTTTCGTTACCTATATAAATCAACAGTTAGAAGCCACAAATAAATGCTTAATAGAAGAAATTAAATCCATCAAAATACACGAAAAAGCTTTCGCATCATCACTTTTACAAATCCAAGAAGATTTTGAAAATTTTTGTATTTGCTCTAAAATTCGAAAAGTAACAAAACGTTTTAAACGTCATATGAGACAGACGGCACTGTTAAATCAAATATTTGGTTTTCAATTACTTTGCCTTACGTTATGTTTTGCGGCAGGTTTAACTAACGATATTAATGTGGTATTGAATAATATTATTCCAAATTAATATTCCGTTCGTCCACGTTTGGAGTTTTCCTGCACGTGCTCTGGACATTGTGGTATTTTGTAGGTATTCTTCTTAATTAAGTTTCACCTTTACTTATACTTTTGTTATTAATTGTGATCGAATAAAATGTAAAATTTGCTTATTGTAGATTACTGGAGCTCTAGGTGTGGTGATTTGTACTAGAACAGAAGACGAGGCTAGAAAAACGAGCAAAATTTGTCTCAACGCTTTGGCGAACTTACCAAATACAAACACAAATAAAAACTGAAAGATGAATTATTATTACTAAATCTTTTGCAAGAGAAAACATCTAAATTTTTCTGCTGCAGGATTGTTTGCTATTAATTACTCTTTATTTTTAATATAATTGCGGGTGTTATAGCATATGCAATTGTATTAATTCAGTTTATTTATTAGATTTGTTACACCTGTAATATTTTGCATATTTACTTAATAATAAAATAATAAATAAATTTGTAGATTAATACATACTTTTACTTAACTAAAGCTTTAAACACATTTAAACCGGATGGTTTATTCAGCATGAACATTTATTTTACATAATGAAATTATTTATTCAAGAACCTAGCTCCCAAATCTTAAATTGAAGGTTTAAAGGAATTAACGAAACACTCTAAAACTCCTTTTACCCCTGAACGAATGGAAATTAAGATAACCTGGCAATTAGTACATTTAAAAGAAATTTACACAGAATTCTCAAAATAAATAATTATGAAATTTCCGAGAATTATTGGAATTGGGAGAAATTTGATCCTCTAATGATCTCGAATTTGATCAGATTTTTGGTAATTTCAGCCATAATTCACGGTGATTTGATCCTTTGGTAATTTCATCCCAGGTAATTTGACGCTCGATAATTTACCTATAAATAATTTAGGCTCGGGTTTACATGAGCTTTACAATTTAATCAATAAAATTGTTATCTGAAGTTCTTTATAATAATAGTATTATTTTGTTAGAGATCTTATAAATCTCCAGATTAAAATTAAAATCACTAGTCAAACAAATAGGCGAAGAGGCGGTCATTGGTCTGGTTTTGCGCGATCAACTGCTAACGTAAGAGTCCCGGTTCGAATCCGGATAGAGGTCACTTTGAAAATCGTCGAGTTACTGTTAAATTACAGGACCATAGTCTAAAAGTTAAGATAATGAATAGGCAATTGAAAGTTAAATTTTGATATCAAAATTGTAGCAGATCCCTTATTGACAGACCAATCCATAGAGCAGGTGAATGAGGACAATGAAAGTCCAAGGAGGTCTTACTCATGGAGAGGGTTTCAGAGACTGTTTTGCAAATGAAAGTTGGCAATGTATTCATCAAAGTATCTGTGGTGCTGTTGAAGATTACTGCAACGTTTCTTTTGAACACAGAGAACATTGGATGCCCTAAATTCTAGTTTAACAGGACTGAAGAACCATTAAACTGAAGGAACTCAAAGGCCAATGATCGATCATGGCAACTTTAAGAATATCACCTTTAAAGGTGATGAGGTAAGCAGGTTAATTATGAACGAGGGGTTGACCACTGCTAACAAAAAGTGTACACCATAATTTGCATTTACAATAATTTGCAAAAAATTTGCAAAAACAATTATTGAAAAATTTGCAAATAATTTGAAAATTTACACAGTTATTTGCAAACACCTGTGAGCCTCCTCAGAACCTCCCAAGACGGTCGAAATTGAGTCTTTTCGATATTAAATTCATTCCAATCAAAATGGTTTGAATACCGATTTTTGCGGTAATCCCGTGGCATCGCTATTACCAACTACAGAAATTATGAAAAGTGTTATTTAATCACTATAATATAGTTTTTTTTATATTATAAAGTGCATATACATGGTTATTAAGTGTTATTAAGTTATTATTGTTCGTTATCATTATTTTTGACATAAATATGGGAGACAATTCGGTAGACACATTCTTACAAGAATTATAAAATTATTTAAAAACGTCAATTCCAACGTTTTTAAAAAATATTTTAAAATTCAATGGTTTTGGCAAAAATTTACACACATTTGCAAAATTTGCAAAGATTTGCAAATAATTGCCAAAATTGGCAAACAATTGCAGAAATTTGCAAAAATTTACAGTCATTTGCAATAATTTACACACATTTGTAAAATTTGCAATCATTTGCAAAATTTTTATGTAGGGCATTTTATCCTAAGCATGAAAATGCTTATGTAGGGAAGGGGGTTCACAAAAAATTGCGTTTTACTAAGCAATTTACTACACCTCTGACTTTTAATTATATTTATTACAATCAACGTATTAATTTTATTTCATTTTTTTAAGTAAAATAATATTTACCACATCATTATGAATGTTAATAAAACATTTCGAGGATCAATAATTATTATAAATACAATTTAATTTATTTACTATTTTAGTTTGTACAATATTGCCGGTACTTGTCCTATGTTTAAAGATGAAATATTTGAAAAATTAACCACAATTTAAAATACAAAAACAGAATAATAATAATTGTAGATATCAAATCAATAGAAAAATTTTACATAAATTAAATATGTTTAAAAAGAAAGTTAAAAGTATAGAAATTAGGTCTGATACTCTTTTTTTCCGATTGCTTACTATTTTTGGAATATTTCCACCTCCTTCAATGCGATTAAGAAAATCTTTGGGTTTTTTTTACTTTTATAAATGGTACCTTCTATTTTTAACATTATTTACAACATTTGCAGCTGTTACATCAATAATATTACGCATTATCGAGTTCTACAAAATTGCAAAAAAAACATTGATATTCACTGATACTACACAGGAAATTATCATGACCATCAGTAGTGTAATATCAATTTTGCACCAACAATATTTTACTCAACAAGTTTAAGCGACTTTTTTTAATTATGGCAATGATAAAAAAAAATACAAAGCTTCGATAATAATCAACGAATTAATGATAATAACATCAACCAAGCACTTTATACTTATCTTTGTAATTTTGCATATTATTTTATTTTTGCTTTGCTTTTTTAACATTTATTATAATATTACGTTAATTGGAATAGCACGAAGTATAATGTTAATAAACAAAAAAATTCAAACTTATTACAATCTTCTAACAATGCTTGAGATCTATGTTTTCGTGACCTATATAAATCAACAGTTAGCAACCACAAATAAATGCTTAATAGAAGCGACTACATTCATCAAAGTACGCAAAAAAGCTTTTGGATCATCAGTTATAGAAGGCCAAAAAAAATTTGAAAATTCTTCTATTTGCTCTAAAATTCGAAAAGTAACAAAATATTTTAAAAATCATACGGGACAGGTAGCACTTTTAAATAAAATATTTGGTTCTCAATTACTTTGTCTTACGTTATGTTTTGCGGTAGATTTAATTAACGTTGTTAATATGGCATTGAATATATATTATTCCACATCAAAATTCCGTGCCTCCATACATTTAATGTTGCTGCACATGCTTTGGACATTGTGGTATTTTGTAGGTATTTTTCTTAATTTAGTTTTACCTTTCAATTTTACTTTATATTACTAGTTGTGATGGAATAAAACATAAAATTTGTTCATTGCAGATTATTGGTGCTCTAGGTGTGATGATTTGTACAAAACTGAAGAAGAGGCTAAAAAACGAGAAAGTTTGCCTCAATGCTTTGGGGAATTTAGCAAATACAAATACAAATAGAAAACTGAAAGATGAATTATTATTACTAAATCTTTTTGCAAGAGAAAAACACCCATTTTTTTCCGCTGCAGGATTGTTTGCTATCAATTACTCTTTATTCATTTATATAATTTCGGGTGTTATAGCATATGCAATTGTGCTAATTCAGTTTAATTATTAAATTTGTTTAATCTGTAATATGTTGCATATTTAATTAAAATTTATATAACCAAGAATTAATAAATCATTCAGGATAAATTTTATTTTTATTTAATAATGTTTTAATTAGAATTCTAGCTTTCAAATCATAAATACTAATCATTAATACCGGATGGTAACGGTCGTAAGGTACTAATAACTCCGATGTGACCTTTACCATATTGTTTGAAACGTGTGAGAAAATTATGCCAAGCATCGAACCGTGGGCGTTCAAGGTTTTATTCAGTTGGTAAAAATTCAAAAAAGCAAAAGTTTCAACAATAATATCGCTGGCTAAGTGAGAGCCAGTAATGTGCAAGCCACTAGCGTCATTACACCACACAACGCCAGGAAGATTAAAATCACAAAAATATAAACATCAGATTTGTCATTATTGAAAGTATGACACACGAACTTAGCCGAATCCGCAAATGACCTGTAATTTAGTGAAGTACAATGAGGAGGCAAATAAATCGCTCCAAGCAGGATCCTGCAATCGCTTACTTGCACCGTGACCCAGAACTGCTCATATAAATATACAACTCAAGAAGTGGCAGTTTTCGCCGCTTGAAAGCTTGTTTTTATCGCAACCAAAACACCACCGCCGCGCACCCTGCCTGTGATAGTAGCGTTCCGATGAGTCCTGAACGAGGGGTTAACCGCTGGTGAAGTTTTTGTACACATCTCATGAAGTACATGAAATCTCATGTGAAGTACATGAAGTACTTGTAAAATACATAAAGTACTTGTGAAGTACATAAAGTACTTGTGAAGTACATAAAGTACTTGTGAAGTACATGTAGTACTGGTAAAATACATGAAGTACGTGTAAAGTCGGTAAAATACGTGTTAACTATATTGAAGTACAAGTGAAGTATTATGAAGTTAGTAAATTTTTGGTGAATTAGGTGAAGTTGAACTTAGCTTATAAGTATGCGCTACGGTCAATGTGTATCACAAATAAGACACGTGTTTCAAAAATAATTATTTGATAGCAAATTAATGCTCCACATAATTAATAATTAATGCATCCACACATCACATCAGTGGATTTTTTTAACATTTTTTTTATTTTAAACGTTGAATAGATCTTTGGCGGTCATTATTGTACTAATTAAAAGTTTTGGTCGTTGTTAGTTTAACAGTAATCAATTAATAGATTAAACTTAGATTTCTTAGTTAATTTTGTAAATTTTTTAGCTCATTTGTTTGAATATCATGGAAGTTAGGCGAAATAACAAATCAGGTGTTTGATTTGTTTTGTTTTGTTGTGTGTTTGGTTATTTCGTTGTGGTTTGGTTGGATGAGTTTGAATAAGGTGCATGTCCTCAGTCTCCTTCCATTGCAAATTTTAATTTAAAAAGTCTAAATCTATTGTTTTTTTTTTAGTTTTGGTTAAACCCTTTCTGTTTTTGAATTATTTAAAAATTAGTTGAGGTAAGGAGGCTGGAGACCAGCTAGCTTCCCCTCCCAATTTTGAAAATAATCGTAATAATCGTTTGTGCATGATTGTACATAATTTATTTTTGCTTTACCCGTTTTTGTTGCCCCCCCCTCCAAGAATATGTCATAATTTTTTTAGAAAACTAAAACGCTAGCGGAAAGTTTCTACTAAATTTTCAAACCTTTAATATGTTTGCCTGCATTGTAATATTTGGGTACTGAAGACCTGCGTGAAAACAGCAACCAAAATCAGCGACAAATTTTTCCGATTATGCCCGAAGTTAGTACCATACGCGCATGCGCTCTAGTTCAGTACAACGATATTTCATGACCTAATTATTATTAAATGTTGTTTTTTAATGCATTTAAAGTATAAATAGAGTTAATTAAAATTTATACAAATGTTTCAATAATTTTAACTACATAATTGATATTAACAGCAACTTTAAGGCCGCCTGAACCCGGTGATAGAGACTAAACACTACTTTACGACTTTAAAAACTAAATATTTATTTTGCGAAAACGGTACATACCTTCACATTTAAACTTTTACCAGAGATACTAGTGTTTATTACCAACAATTTGGTATAAATATGAAGGATTTGCAAAGGGGCTTTGGAGGCAGCAACTGCTCTTAAATGGATGTACCCGATGGTTGGAGATGAAAAATTTATTTCTCAAAAACGGTACATACCTTCACATTTAAACTTTTACCAGAGATACTAGTGTTTATTAGCAACAATTTGGTATTAATATGAAGGATTTGCAAAGGGGCTTTGGAGGCAGCAACTGCTCTCCAATGCATGCACCCGTTTCATTGGACGGAAATGAAACTTTTATTTTTCGAAAACGGTACATACCTTCACATTTAAACTTTTACCAGAGATACTAGTGTTTATTAGCAACAATTTGGTATTAATATGAAGGATTTGCAAAGGGGCTTGGAGGCAGCAACTGCTCTCCAATGCATGCACCCGTTTCATTGGACGGAAATGAAACTTTTAATTTTCGAAAACGGTACATACCTTCACATTAAAACTTTTACCACCGGTACTAGTAATTATTACCAACAATTTGGTACTAATATGAAGGATTTGCAAAGGGCCTTGGAGGCAGCAACTGCTCTTCAATGCACGCGCGTGTCGGTTGGAGATGAAAAATTTATTTCTCGAAAACGGTACATACCTTCACATTTAAACTTTTACTACGGATACTAGTCATTATTACAAAAATTTGGTACCAATATGAAGGATTTGCAAAGGGGCCTTGAGGCAGCAACTGCTCTTCAATGCAGGCGCGTTTCATTGGACGGAAATGAAACTTTATTTTCAAAACGGTACATACCTTCACATTTAAACTTTTACCAGGATACTAGTGTTTATTAGAAAAATTTGGTACCAATATGAAGGATTTGCAAAGGGGCCTTGAGGCAGCAACTGCTCTTCAATGGATGCACCGTTTCATTGGACGGAAATGAAACTTTATTTCTCGAAAACGGTACATACCTTCACATTTAAACTTTTACTACGGATACTAGTCATTATTAGCAATAATTTGGTATCATCATGAAACATTTGCAATGGGGCGTTGGGCAACAATTACTCTTCAATGGATGCAGCCGTTTCATTGGACGGAAATGAAACTTTTATTTCTCGAAAACGGTACATACCTTCACATTTAAACTTTTACTACGGATACTAGTCATTATTAGCAATAATTTGGTATCATCATGAAACATTTGCAATGGGGCGTTGGGGCAACAATTACTCTTCAATGGATGCAGCCGTTTCATTGGACGGAAATGAAACTTTATTTTCGAAAACGGTACATACCTTCACATTTAAACTTTTACTACGGATACTAGTCATTATTAGCAATAATTCGGTATCATATGAAACATTTGCAATGGGGCGTTGGGGCCAACAATTACTCTTCAATGGATGCAGCCGTTTCATTGGACGGAAATGAAACTTTATTTCTCGAAAACGGTACATACCTTCACATTTAAACTTTTACTACGGATACTAGTCATTATTAGCAATAATTCGGTATCATCATGAAACATTTGCAATGGGGCGTTGGGGCCAACAATTACTCTTCAATGGATGCAGCCGTTTCATTGGACGGAAATGAAACTTTATTTCTCGAAAACGGTACATACCTTCACATTTAAACTTTTACTACGGATACTAGTCATTATTAGCAAAATTTGGTATCATCATGAAACATTTGCAATGGGGCGTTGGGCAACAATTACTCTTCAATGGATGCAGCCGTTTCATTGGACGGAAATGAAACTTTATTTCTCGAAAACGGTACATACCTTCACATTTAAACTTTTACTACGGATACTAGTCATTATTAGCAATAATTGGTATCATCATGAAACATTTGCAATGGGGCGTTGGCAACAATTACTCTTCAATGGATGCAGCCGTTTCATTGGACGGAAATGAAACTTTATTTCTCGAAAACGGTACATACCTTCACATTTAAACTTTTACTACGGATACTAGTCATTATTAGCAATAATTCGGTATCATCATGAAACATTTGCAATGGGGCGTTGGGGCCAACAATTACTCTTCAATGGATGCAGCCGTTTCATTGGACGGAAATGAAACTTTATTTCTCGAAAACGGTACATACCTTCACATTTAAACTTTTACTACGGATACTAGTCATTATTAGCAATAATTGGTATCATCATGAAACATTTGCAATGGGGCGTTGGGGCCAACAATTACTCTTCAATGGATGCAGCCGTTTCATTGGACGGAAATGAAACTTTATTTCTCGAAAACGGTACATACCTTCACATTTAAACTTTTACACGGATACTAGTCATTATTAGCAATAATTCGGTATCATCATGAAACATTTGCAATGGGGCGTTGGGGCCAACAATTACTCTTCAATGGATGCAGCCGTTTCATTGGACGGAAATGAAACTTTATTTCTCGAAAACGGTACATACCTTCACATTTAAACTTTTACTACGGATACTAGTCATTATTAGCAATAATTCGGTATCATCATGAAACATTTGCAATGGGGCGTTGGGGCAACAATTACTCTTCAATGGATGCAGCCGTTTCATTGGACGGAAATGAAACTTTATTTCTCGAAAACGGTACATACCTTCACATTTAAACTTTTACTACGGATACTAGTCATTATTAGCAATAATTCGGTATCATCATGAAACATTTGCAATGGGGCGTTGGGCCAACAATTACTCTTCAATGGATGCAGCCGTTTCATTGGACGGAAATGAAACTTTATTTCTCGAAAACGGTACATACCTTCACATTTAAACTTTTACTACGGATACTAGTCATTATTACAATAATTGGTATCATCATGAAACATTTGCAATGGGGCGTTGGGGCAACAATTACTCTTCAATGGATGCAGCCGTTTCATTGGACGGAAATGAAACTTTATTTCTCGAAAACGGTACATACCTTCACATTTAAACTTTTACTACGGATACTAGTCATTATTAGCAATAATTGGTATCATCATGAAACATTTGCAATGGGGCGTTGGGCCAACAATTACTCTTCAATGGATGCAGCCGTTTCATTGGACGGAAATGAAACTTTATTTCTCGAAAACGGTACATACCTTCACATTTAAACTTTTACTACGGATACTAGTCATTATTAGAATAATTGGTATCATCATGAAACATTTGCAATGGGGCGTTAGGCCAACAATTACTCTTCAATGGATGCAGCCGTTTCATTGGACGGAAATGAAACTTTATTTCTCAAAACGGTACATACCTTCACATTTAAACTTTTACTACGGATACTAGTCATTATTACAATAATTCGGTATCATCATGAAACATTTGCAATGGGGCGTTGGGCCAACAATTACTCTTCAATGGATGCAGCCGTTTCATTGGACGGAAATGAAACTTTATTTCTCGAAAACGGTACATACCTTCACATTTAAACTTTTACTACGGATACTAGTCATTATTAGCAAAATTTGGTATCATCATGAAACATTTGCAATGGGGCGTTGGGGCCAACAATTACTCTTCAATGGATGCAGCCGTTTCATTGGACGGAAATGAAACTTTATTTCTCGAAAACGGTACATACCTTCACATTTAAACTTTTACTACGGATACTAGTCATTATTAGCAAAATTTGGTATCATCATGAAACATTTGCAATGGGGCGTTGGGCAACAATTACTCTTCAATGGATGCAGCCGTTTCATTGGACGGAAATGAAACTTTATTTCTCGAAAACGGTACATACCTTCACATTTAAACTTTTACTACGGATACTAGTCATTATTAGAATAATTTGGTATCAATCATGAAACATTTGCAAGGGGCGTTGAGGCAACATTACTCTTCAATGGATGCAGCCGTTTCATTGGACGGAAATGAAACTTTATTTCTCGAAAACGGTACATACCTTCACATTTAAACTTTTACTACGGATACTAGTCATTATTAGCAACAATTTGGTATCATCATGAAACATTTGCAAAGGGGCGTTGGGGCAACAACTCTTCAATGGATGCAGCCGTTTCATTGGACGGAATGAAACTTTATTTCTCAAAACGGTACATACCTTCACATTTAAACTTTTACTACGGATACTAGTCATTATTAGCAATAATTCGGTATCATCATGAAACATTTGCAATGGGGCGTTGGGCCAACAATTACTCTTCAATGGATGCAGCCGTTTCATTGGACGGAAATGAAACTTTATTTCTCGAAAACGGTACATACCTTCACATTTAAACTTTTACTACGGATACTAGTCAATTATTAGCAATAATTGGTATCATATGAACATTTGCAATGGGGCGTTGGCAACAATTACTCTTCAATGGATGCAGCCGTTTCATTGGACGGAAATGAAACTTTATTTCTCGAAAACGGTACATACCTTCACATTTAAACTTTTACTACGGATACTAGTCTTTATTAGAAAATTGGTACATCATGAAACATTTGCAATGGGGCGTTAGGCAACAATTACTCTTCAATGGATGCAGCCGTTTCATTGGACGGAAATGAAACTTTATTTCTCGAAAACGGTACATACCTTCACATTTAAACTTTTACTACGGATACTAGTCATTATTAGAATAATTCGGTATCATCATGAAACATTTGCAATGGGGCGTTGGGGCCAACAATTACTCTTCAATGGATGCAGCCGTTTCATTGGACGGAAATGAAACTTTATTTTCTCGAAAACGGTACATACCTTCACATTTAAACTTTTACTACGGATACTAGTCATTATTAGCAATAATTGGTATCATCATGAAACATTTGCAATGGGGCGTTGGGCCAACAATTACTCTTCAATGGATGCACCGTTTCATTGGACGGAAATGAAACTTTATTTCTCGAAAACGGTACATACCTTCACATTTAAACTTTTACTACGGATACTAGTCATTATTAGCAATAATTGGTATCATCATGAAACATTTGCAATGGGGCGTTGAGGCCAACAATCTCTTCAATGGATGCAGCCGTTTCATTGGACGGAAATGAAACTTTATTTCTCGAAAACGGTACATACCTTCACATTTAAACTTTTACTACGGATACTAGTCATTATTAGCAATAATTCGGTATCATCATGAAACATTTGCAAGGGGCGTTGGGGCAACAATTACTCTTCAATGGATGCACCGTTTCATTGGACGGAAATGAAACTTTATTTCTCGAAAACGGTACATACCTTCACATTTAAACTTTTACTACGGATACTAGTCATTATTAGCAATAATTCGGTATCATCATGAAACATTTGCAATGGGGCGTTGGGGCCAACAATTACTCTTCAATGGATGCAGCCGTTTCATTGGACGGAAATGAAACTTTATTTCTCGAAAACGGTACATACCTTCACATTTAAACTTTTACTACGGATACTAGTCATTATTAGCAATAATTTGGTATCATCATGAAACATTTGCAATGGGGCGTTGGGCCAACAATTACTCTTCAATGGATGCAGCCGTTTCATTGGACGGAAATGAAACTTTATTTCTCGAAAACGGTACATACCTTCACATTTAAACTTTTACTACGGATACTAGTCATTATTAGCAATAATTTGGTATCATCATGAAACATTTGCAATGGGGCGTTGGGGCAACAATTACTCTTCAATGGATGCAGCCGTTTCATTGGACGGAAATGAAACTTTATTTCTCGAAAACGGTACATACCTTCACATTTAAACTTTTACTACGGATACTAGTCATTATTAGCAAAATTTGGTATCATATGAAACATTTGCAATGGGGCCTTGGAGGCAACAACTTACTCTTCAATGATGCAGCCGTTTCATTGGACGGAAATGAAACTTTATTTCTCGAAAACGGTACATACCTTCACATTTAAACTTTTACTACGGATACTAGTCATTATTAGCAATAATTTGGTATCATATGAAACATTTGCAAAGGGGCGTTGGAGGCAACAATTACTCTTCAATGGATGCAGCCGTTTCATTGGACGGAAATGAAACTTTATTTCTCGAAAACGGTACATACCTTCACATTTAAACTTTTACACGGATACTAGTCATTATTAGCAATAATTTGGTATCATCATGAAACATTTGCAAGGGGCGTTGGAGGCAGCAATTCTCTTCAATGGATGCAGCCGTTTCATTGGACGGAAATGAAACTTTATTTCTCGAAAACGGTACATACCTTCACATTTAAACTTTTACTACCGGATACTAGTAATTATTACCAACAATTTGGTATCATCATGAAACATTTGCAAGGGGCTTGAGGCAGCAACTGCTCTTCAATGGATGCAGCGCGTTTCATTGGAGGAAATGAAACTTTATTTCTCGAAAACGGTACATACCTTCACATTTAAACTTTTACTACGGATACTAGTCAATTATTACAAAATTTGGTACCAATATGAAACATTTGCAAAGGGGCCTTGAGGCACAATCTCTTCAATGGATGCAGCGCGTTCATTGGACGGAAATGAAACTTTATTTCTCAAAACGGTACATACCTTCACATTTAAACTTTTACTACCGATACTAGTCATTATTACAAAATTTGGTACCAATATGAAGATTTGCAAAGGGGCCTTGGAGGCAGCAACTGCTCTTCAATGCATGCGCGCGTTTCATTGGAGATGAAAATTTATTTCTCAAAACGGTACATACCTTCACATTTAAACTTTTACTACGGATACTAGTCATTATTACGAAAATTTGGTATCAATATGAAAATTTGCAAAGGGGCCTTGGGGCACAATCTCTTCAATGCATGCAGCCGTTTCATTGGACGGAAATGAAACTTTATTTCTCGAAAACGGTACATACCTTCACATTTAAACTTTTACTACGGATACTAGTCATTATTAGCAACAATTTGGTATCATCATGAAACATTTGCAAGGGGCGTTGGGCAACAATTACTCTTCAATGGATGCAGCCGTTTCATTGGACGGAAATGAAACTTTATTTCTCGAAAACGGTACATACCTTCACATTTAAACTTTTACTACGGATACTAGTAATTATTACAACAATTTGGTATCAATATGAAGGATTTGCAAAGGGGCCTTGAGGCACAACTGCTCTTCAATGATGCAGCCGTTTCATTGGACGGAAATGAAACTTTATTTCTCGAAAACGGTACATACCTTCACATTTAAACTTTTACTACGGATACTAGTCATTATTAGCAACAATTTGGTATCAATATGAAAATTTGCAAAGGGGCGTTGAGGCACAATGCTCTTCAATGATGCAGCCGTTTCATTGGACGGAAATGAAACTTTATTTCTCGAAAACGGTACATACCTTCACATTTAAACTTTTACCACGGATACTAGTAATTATTACAACAATTTGGTATCAATATGAAGAATTTGCAAAGGGGCTTGAGGCACAATCTCTTCAATGCATGCACCGTTTCATTGGACGGAAATGAAACTTTTATTTTTCGAAAACGGTACATACCTTCACATTTAAACTTTTACCAGGATACTAGTGTTTATTAGCAACAATTTGGTATAATATGAAGATTTGCAAAGGGGCTTGGAGGCACAATCTCTTCAATGATGCACCGTTTCATTGGACGGAAATGAAACTTTATTTCTCGAAAACGGTACATACCTTCACATTTAAACTTTTACCACGGATACTAGTAATTATTACAAAATTTGGTATCAAAATGAAACATTTGCAAAGGGGCCTTGGAGGCAGCAACTGCTCTTCAATGCATGCAGCCGTTTCATTGGACGGAAATGAAACTTTATTTTTCGAAAACGGTACATACCTTCACATTTAAACTTTTACCACGGATACTAGTATTATTAGCAAAATTTGGTATAATATGAAGGATTTGCAAAGGGGCCTTGGAGGCAGCAACTGCTCTTCAATGCATGCACCCGTTTCATTGGACGGAAATGAAACTTTATTTCTCGAAAACGGTACATACCTTCACATTTAAACTTTTACCACGGATACTAGTATTATTAGCAACAATTTGGTATAATATGAAGGATTTGCAAAGGGGCCTTGGAGGCAGCAACTGCTCTCCAATGCATGCACCCGTTTCATTGGACGGAAATGAAACTTTATTTCTCGAAAACGGTACATACCTTCACATTTAAACTTTTACTACCGGATACTAGTAATTATTACAAAATTTGGTACCAATATGAAGGATTTGCAAAGGGGCCTTGGAGGCAGCAACTGCTCTTCAATGGATGCGCGCGTCGTTGGAGATGAAAATTTATTTCTCAAAAACGGTACATACCTTCACATTTAAACTTTTACTACGGATACTAGTAATTATTAGAAAATTTGGTACAATATGAAAGATTTGCAAAGGGGCTTGAGGCACAACTGCTCTTCAATGATGCGCGCGTTCGGTTGGAGATGAAAATTTATTTCTCAAAACGGTACATACCTTCACATTTAAACTTTTACTACCGATACTAGTAATTATTACAAAATTTGGTACCAATATGAAGAATTTGCAAAGGGGCCTTGAGGCAGCAACTGCTCTTCAATGGATGCGCGTCGGTTGGAGATGAAAATTTATTTCTCAAAACGGTACATACCTTCACATTTAAACTTTTACTAGGATACTAGTTTATTACAAAATTTGGTACCAATATGAAAATTTGCAAGGGGCTTGAGGCAGCAACTGCTCTTCAATGCATGCAGCCGTTTCATTGGACGGAAATGAAACTTTATTTTTCGAAAACGGTACATACCTTCACATTTAAACTTTTACCACGGATACTAGTATTATTAGCAACAATTTGGTATTAATATGAAGGATTTGCAAAGGGGCTTTGAGGCAGCAACTGCTCTTCAATGCATGCACCGTTTCATTGGACGGAAATGAAACATTTATTTTCGAAAACGGTACATACCTTCACATTTAAACTTTTACCACGGATACTAGTAATTATTACAACAATTTGGTATAATATGAAAGATTTGCAAAGGGGCCTTGAGGCAGCAACTGCTCTTCAATGCATGCGCCGTTTCATTGGAGGAAATGAAACTTTATTTCTCGAAAACGGTACATACCTTCACATTTAAACTTTTACCAGAGATACTAGTGTTTATTAGCAACAATTTGGTATTAATATGAAGGATTTGCAAAGGGGCTTTGGAGGCAGCAACTGCTCTCCAATGCATGCACCCGTTTCATTGGACGGAAATGAAACATTTATTTTTCGAAAATGGTACATACCTTCACATTAAAACTTTTACCACCGGTACTAGTAATTATTAGCAACAATTTGGTATTAATATGAAGGATTTGCAAAGGGGCTTTGGAGGCAGCAACTGCTCTTCAATGCACGCGCCGTCATTGGAGATGAAAATTTATTTCTCAAAAACGGTACATACCTTCACATTTAAACTTTTACTACCGATACTAGCAATTATTACGAACAATTTGGTACCAATATGAAGGATTTGCAAAGGGCCTTGGAGGCAGCAACTGCTCTTCAATGCACGCGCGCGTCGGTTGGAGATGAAAAATTTATTTCTCAAAAACGGTACATACCTTCACATTTAAACTTTTACTACCGATACTAGCAATTATTACGAAAAATTTGGTACCAATATGAAGGATTTGCAAAGGGGCCTTGAGGCAGCAACTGCTCTTCAATGCACGCGCGCGTCGGTTGGAGATGAAATTTATTTCTCAAAACGGTACATACCTTCACATTTAAACTTTTACTACCGATACTAGCAATTATTACAAAATTTGGTACCAATATGAAGGATTTGCAAAGGGGCCTTGAGGCAGCAACTGCTCTTCAATGCACGCCGCGTCATTGGAGATGAAAATTTATTTCTCAAAACGGTACATACCTTCACATTTAAACTTTTACACGGATACTAGTATTATTACGAAAATTTGGTACCAATATGAAGGATTTGCAAAGGGCCTTGAGGCAGCAACTGCTCTTCAATGCAGCGCGCGTCATTGGAGATGAAAATTTATTTCTCAAAAACGGTACATACCTTCACATTTAAACTTTTACTACCGATACTAGTCAATTATTACAACAATTTGGTATCAATATGAAGGATTTGCAAAGGGGCTTTGAGGCAGCAACTGCTCTTCAATGCATGCAGCCGTTTCATTGGACGGAAATGAAACTTTATTTCTCGAAAACGGTACATACCTTCACATTTAAACTTTTACCACGATACTAGTATTATTACAACAATTTGGTATTAATATGAAGGATTTGCAAAGGGGCTTTGGAGGCAGCAACTGCTCTCCAATGCAAACACCCGTTTCATTGGACGGAAATGAAACTTTATTTCTCAAAAACGGTACATACCTTCACATTTAAACTTTTACTACCGATACTAGTAATTATTACAACAATTTGGTACAATATGAAAGATTTGCAAAGGGGCCTTGAGGCAGCAACTGCTCTTCAATGCACGCGCGTCGTTGGAGATGAAAAATTTATTTCTCAAAAACGGTACATACCTTCACATTTAAACTTTTACTACCGATACTAGCAATTATTACGAAAAATTTGGTACCAATATGAAGGATTTGCAAAGGGGCCTTGGAGGCAGCAACTGCTCTTCAATGCAGCGCGCGTCGGTTGGAGATGAAAATTTATTTCTCAAAAACGGTACATACCTTCACATTTAAACTTTTACTACGATACTAGTAATTATTACGAAAATTTGGTACCAATATGAAAGATTTGCAAAGGGGCCTTGAGGCAGCAACTGCTCTTCAATGCATGCGCGTTTCATTGGAGAATGAAACTTTATTTCTCGAAAACGGTACATACCTTCACATTTAAACTTTTACTACGGATACTAGTCATTATTAGAACAATTTGGTATCAATATGAAGGATTTGCAAAGGGGCTTTGAGGCAGCAACTGCTCTTCAATGCATGCGCCGTTTCATTGGACGGAAATGAAACATTTATTTCTCGAAAACGGTACATACCTTCACATTTAAACTTTTACTACCGGATACTAGTAATTATTACAACAATTTGGTACCAATATGAAAGATTTGCAAAGGGGCCTTGAGGCAGCAACTGCTCTTCAATGCACGCGCCGTCGGTTGGAGATGAAAATTTATTTCTCAAAACGGTACATACCTTCACATTTAAACTTTTACTACCGATACTAGCAATTATTACGAAAATTTGGTACCAATATGAAGGATTTGCAAAGGGGCCTTGAGGCAGCAACTGCTCTTCAATGCAGCGCGCGTCGGTTGGAGATGAAAAATTTATTTCTCAAAAACGGTACATACCTTCACATTTAAACTTTTACTACCGATACTAGCAATTATTACGAAAAATTTGGTACCAATATGAAGGATTTGCAAAGGGGCCTTGGAGGCAGCAACTGCTCTTCAATGCACGCGCGCGTCGGTTGGAGATGAAAATTTATTTCTCAAAACGGTACATACCTTCACATTTAAACTTTTACTACCGATACTAGTAATTATTACAAAATTTGGTACCAATATGAAGGATTTGCAAAGGGGCCTTGGGCAGCAACTGCTCTTCAATGCATGCACCGTTTCATTGGACGGAAATGAAACTTTATTTTCGAAAACGGTACATACCTTCACATTTAAACTTTTACTACGGATACTAGTCATTATTAGCAACAATTTGGTATCAATATGAAGGATTTGCAAAGGGGCTTTGGAGGCAGCAACTGCTCTTCAATGCAGCGCGCGTCGTTGGAGATGAAAATTTATTTCTCAAAATGGTACATACCTTCACATTTAAACTTTTACTACCGATACTAGCAATTATTACGAACAATTTGGTATAATATGAAGGATTTGCAAAGGGGCCTTGAGGCAGCAATGCTCTTCAATGCATGCGCGCGTTTCATTGGAGGAAATGAAATTTATTTCTCAAAACGGTACATACCTTCACATTTAAACTTTTACTACCGATACTAGTAATTATTACAACAATTTGGTATCAATATGAAGGATTTGCAAAGGGGCCTTGGAGGCAGCAACTGCTCTTCAATGCATGCGCCGTTTCATTGGACGGAAATGAAACTTTATTTCTCGAAAACGGTACATACCTTCACATTTAAACTTTTACTACCGATACTAGCATTATTACGAACAATTTGGTACCAATATGAAGGATTTGCAAAGGGGCTTGAGGCAGCAACTGCTCTTCAATGCATGCGCCGTTTCATTGGACGGAAATGAAACTTTATTTCTCAAAACGGTACATACCTTCACATTTAAACTTTTACTACCGATACTAGTAATTATTACAACAATTTGGTACCAATATGAAGGATTTGCAAAGGGGCCTTGAGGCAGCAACTGCTCTTCAATGCACGCGCGCGTCGGTTGGAGATGAAAATTTATTTCTCAAAACGGTACATACCTTCACATTTAAACTTTTACTACCGATACTAGCAATTATTACAAAATTTGGTACCAATATGAAGGATTTGCAAAGGGGCCTTGGAGGCAGCAACTGCTCTTCAATGCATGCAGCGCGTCGTTGGAGATGAAAATTTATTTCTCAAAACGGTACATACCTTCACATTTAAACTTTTACTACCGGATACTAGTCATTATTACAAAATTTGGTACCAATATGAAGGATTTGCAAAGGGGCCTTGGAGGCAGCAACTGCTCTTCAATGCATGCGCCGTTTCATTGGAGATGAAACTTTATTTCTCAAAACGGTACATACCTTCACATTTAAACTTTTACTACGGATACTAGTATTATTAGCAACAATTTGGTATCAATATGAAGGATTTGCAAAGGGGCTTGAGGCAGCAACTGCTCTTCAATGCATGCAGCCGTTTCATTGGACGGAAATGAAACTTTTAATTTTCGAAAATGGTACATACCTTCACATTAAAACTTTTACCACCGGTACTAGTAATTATTACCAACAATTTGGTACCAATATGAAGGATTTGCAAAGGGGCCTTGGAGGCAGCAACTGCTCTTCAATGCACGCGCGCGTCGGTTGGAGATGAAAAATTTATTTCTCAAAAACGGTACATACCTTCACATTTAAACTTTTACTACCGATACTAGCAATTATTACGAACAATTTGGTACCAATATGAAGGATTTGCAAAGGGGCCTTGGAGGCAGCAACTGCTCTTCAATGCACGCGCGCGTCGGTTGGAGATGAAAATTTATTTCTCAAAACGGTACATACCTTCACATTTAAACTTTTACTACCGATACTAGCAATTATTACGAAAATTTGGTACCAATATGAAGGATTTGCAAAGGGGCCTTGAGGCAGCAACTGCTCTTCAATGCACGCGCGCGTCGGTTGGAGATGAAAATTTATTTCTCAAAACGGTACATACCTTCACATTTAAACTTTTACTACCGATACTAGCAATTATTACAAAAATTTGGTACCAATATGAAGGATTTGCAAAGGGGCCTTGAGGCAGCAACTGCTCTTCAATGCAGCGCGCGTTTCATTGGAGGAAAAAACTTTATTTCTCAAAACGGTACATACCTTCACATTTAAACTTTTACCACCGATACTAGTCAATTATTAGAACAATTTGGTATCAATATGAAGGATTTGCAAAGGGGCTTGAGGCAGCAACTGCTCTTCAATGCAGCGCGCGTCGGTTGGAGATGAAAAATTTATTTCTCAAAACGGTACATACCTTCACATTTAAACTTTTACTACCGATACTAGCAATTATTACAACAATTTGGTACCAATATGAAGGATTTGCAAAGGGGCCTTGGAGGCAGCAACTGCTCTTCAATGCACGCGCCGTTTCATTGGAGATGAAAATTTATTTCTCAAAACGGTACATACCTTCACATTTAAACTTTTACTACCGATACTAGTAATTATTACAACAATTTGGTACCAATATGAAGGATTTGCAAAGGGGCCTTGAGGCAGCAACTGCTCTTCAATGCACGCGCGCGTCGGTTGGAGATGAAAATTTATTTCTCAAAAACGGTACATACCTTCACATTTAAACTTTTACTACCGATACTAGCAATTATTACGAACAATTTGGTACCAATATGAAGGATTTGCAAAGGGGCCTTGGAGGCAGCAACTGCTCTTCAATGCACGCGCGCGTCGGTTGGAGATGAAAATTTATTTCTCAAAACGGTACATACCTTCACATTTAAACTTTTACTACCGATACTAGCAATTATTACGAAAATTTGGTACCAATATGAAGGATTTGCAAAGGGGCCTTGAGGCAGCAACTGCTCTTCAATGCACGCGCGCGTCGGTTGGAGATGAAAATTTATTTCTCAAAAACGGTACATACCTTCACATTTAAACTTTTACTACGGATACTAGTATTATTACGAAAAATTTGGTACCAATATGAAGGATTTGCAAAGGGGCCCTTGAGGCAGCAACTGCTCTTCAATGCACGCGCGCGTCGGTTGGAGATGAAAATTTATTTCTCAAAAACGGTACATACCTTCACATTTAAACTTTTACTACCGATACTAGTAATTATTACGAACAATTTGGTACCAATATGAAGGATTTGCAAAGGGGCTTGGAGGCAGCAACTGCTCTTCAATGCATGCAGCGCGTTTCATTGGAGAAATGAAATTTATTTCTCAAAACGGTACATACCTTCACATTTAAACTTTTACTACCGATACTAGTAATTATTACCAACAATTTGGTACTAATATGAACAATTTGCAAAGGGGCTTGGAGGCAGCAACTGCTCTTCAATGCATGCACCCGTTTCATTAGACGGAAATGAAACTTTATTTCTCAAAACGGTACATACCTTCACATTTAAACTTTTACCACCGGTACTAGTAATTATTACCAACAATTTGGTACAATATGAAAGATTTGCAAAGGGGCCTTGGAGGCAGCAACTGCTCTTCAATGCACGCGCGCGTCGGTTGGAGATGAAAAATTTATTTCTCAAAAACGGTACATACCTTCACATTTAAACTTTTACTACCGATACTAGCAATTATTACAAAATTTGGTACCAATATGAAGGATTTGCAAAGGGGCCTTGGAGGCAGCAACTGCTCTTCAATGCACGCGCGCGTCGGTTGGAGATGAAAAATTTATTTCTCAAAACGGTACATACCTTCACATTTAAACTTTTACTACCGATACTAGCAATTATTACGAAAAATTTGGTACCAATATGAAGGATTTGCAAAGGGGCCTTGAGGCAGCAACTGCTCTTCAATGCAGCGCGCGTCGGTTGGAGATGAAAATTTATTTCTCAAAACGGTACATACCTTCACATTTAAACTTTTACTACCGATACTAGCAATTATTACGAACAATTTGGTACCAATATGAAGGATTTGCAAAGGGGCCTTGGAGGCAGCAACTGCTCTTCAATGCACGCGCGCGTCGGTTGGAGATGAAAATTTATTTCTCAAAACGGTACATACCTTCACATTTAAACTTTTACTACCGATACTAGCAATTATTACAAAATTTGGTACCAATATGAAGGATTTGCAAAGGGGCCTTGAGGCAGCAACTGCTCTTCAATGCAGCGCGCGTTTCATTGGACGGAAATGAAAATTTATTTCTCAAAACGGTACATACCTTCACATTTAAACTTTTACTACCGATACTAGTCAATTATTACAACAATTTGGTATCCAATATGAAGAATTTGCAAAGGGGCTTGGAGGCAGCAACTGCTCTTCAATGCAGCGCCGTTTCATTGGAGGAAATGAAACTTTATTTCTCAAAACGGTACATACCTTCACATTTAAACTTTTACTACGATACTAGTCATTATTAGAAAATTTGGTACCAATATGAAGGATTTGCAAAGGGGCCTTGGAGGCAGCAACTGCTCTTCAATGAGCACGCGCGTTTGTTGGAGAATGAAACTTTATTTCTCAAAACGGTACATACCTTCACATTTAAACTTTTACTACCGATACTAGCAATTATTACAAACAATTTGGTACCAATATGAAGGATTTGCAAAGGGGCCTTGGAGGCAGCAACCGCTCTCCAATGCATGCACCCGTTTCATTGGACGGAAATGAAACTTTATTTCTCGAAAACGGTACATACCTTCACATTTAAACTTTTACTACGGATACTAGTCATTATTAGAACAATTTGGTATCAATATGAAGGATTTGCAAAGGGGCTTGGAGGCAGCAACTGCTCTTCAATGATGCAGCCGTTTCTTGGACGGAAATGAAACTTTATTTCTCGAAAACGGTACATACCTTCACATTTAAACTTTTACTACCGATACTAGTAATTATTACAACAATTTGGTATCAATATGAAGGATTTGCAAAGGGGCCTTGAGGCAGCAACTGCTCTTCAATGCAGCGCGTGTCGGTTGGAATGAAAATTTATTTCTCAAAAACGGTACATACCTTCACATTTAAACTTTTACTACCGATACTAGCAATTATTACGAAAAATTTGGTACCAATATGAAGGATTTGCAAAGGGGCCTTGGAGGCAGCAACTGCTCTTCAATGCAGCGCGCGTCGGTTGGAGATGAAAAATTTATTTTTCAAAAACGGTACATACCTTCACATTTAAACTTTTACTACGGATACTAGCATTATTACAAAATTTGGTACCAATATGAAGGATTTGCAAAGGGGCCTTGGAGGCAGCAACTGCTCTCCAATGTATGCAGCCGTTTCATTGGACGGAAATGAAACTTTTATTTCTCGGAAACGGTACATACCTTCACATTTAAACTTTTACTACGGATACTAGTCATTATTAGCAACAATTTGGTATCAATATGAAGGATTTGCAAAGGGGCTTGAGGCAGCAACTGCTCTTCAATGCATGCGCCGTTTCATTGGACGGAAATGAAACATTTATTTCTCGAAAACGGTACATACCTTCACATTTAAACTTTTACTACCGATACTAGTCAATTATTACAACAATTTGGTACAATATGAAAGATTTGCAAAGGGGCCTTGAGGCAGCAACTGCTCTTCAATGCAGCGCGCGTCGGTTGGAGATAAAAATTTATTTCTCAAAACGGTACATACCTTCACATTTAAACTTTTACTACCGATACTAGCAATTATTACGAAAATTTGGTACCAATATGAAGATTTGCAAAGGGGCCTTGGGGCAGCAACTGCTCTTCAATGCAGCGCGCGTCGTTGGAGATGAAAAATTTATTTCTCAAAAACGGTACATACCTTCACATTTAAACTTTTACTACCGATACTAGCAATTATTACGAAAATTTGGTACCAATATGAAGGATTTGCAAAGGGGCCTTGAGGCAGCAACTGCTCTTCAATGCAGCGCGCGTTTCATTGGTGGAAATGAAACTTTATTTCTCAAAACGGTACATACCTTCACATTTAAACTTTTACTACGATACTAGTATTATTAGCAACAATTTGGTATCAATATGAAGGATTTGCAAAGGGGCTTGGAGGCAGCAACTGCTCTTCAATTGCACGCGCGTCGGTTGGAGATGAAAATTTATTTCTCAAAACGGTACATACCTTCACATTTAAACTTTTACTACGGATACTAGTCATTATTAGCAAAATTTGGTACCAATATGAAGAATTTGCAAAGGGGCTTGGAGGCACAACTGCTCTTCAATGCAGCGCGCGTCGGTTGGAGATGAAAAATTTATTTCTCAAAAACGGTACATACCTTCACATTTAAACTTTTACTACCGATACTAGCAATTATTACGAACAATTTGGTACCAATATGAAGGATTTGCAAAGGGGCCTTGAGGCAGCAACTGCTCTTCAATGCAGCGCGCGTCGGTTGGAGATGAAAATTTATTTCTCAAAACGGTACATACCTTCACATTTAAACTTTTACTACCGATACTAGCAATTATTACGAACAATTTGGTACCAATATGAAGGATTTGCAAAGGGGCCTTGAGGCAGCAACTGCTCTTCAATGCACGCGCGCGTCGGTTGGAGATGAAAATTTATTTCTCAAAACGGTACATACCTTCACATTTAAACTTTTACTACCGATACTAGCAATTATTACGAAAATTTGGTACCAATATGAAGGATTTGCAAAGGGGCCTTGAGGCAGCAACTGCTCTTCAATGCAGCGCGCGTCGGTTGGAGATGAAAAATTTATTTCTCAAAACGGTACATACCTTCACATTTAAACTTTTACTACGGATACTAGTATTATTACGAAAATTTGGTACCAATATGAAGGATTTGCAAAGGGCCTTGAGGCAGCAACTGCTCTTCAATGCACGCGCGCGTCGGTTGGAGATGAAAATTTATTTCTCAAAAACGGTACATACCTTCACATTTAAACTTTTACTACCGATACTAGCAATTATTACGAACAATTTGGTACCAATATGAAGGATTTGCAAAGGGGCCTTGAGGCAGCAACTGCTCTTCAATGCACGCGCCGTCGGTTGGAGATGAAAAATTTATTTCTCAAAACGGTACATACCTTCACATTTAAACTTTTACTACGGATACTAGTATTATTACGAAAATTTGGTACCAATATGAAGGATTTGCAAAGGGCCTTGAGGCAGCAACTGCTCTTCAATGCACGCGCGCGTCGGTTGGAGATGAAAAATTTATTTCTCAAAAACGGTACATACCTTCACATTTAAACTTTTACTACCGATACTAGTAATTATTACGAACAATTTGGTACCAATATGAAGGATTTGCAAAGGGGCCTTGGAGGCAGCAACTGCTCTTCAATGCACGCGCGCGTCGGTTGGAGATGAAAAATTTATTTCTCAAAACGGTACATACCTTCACATTTAAACTTTTACTACCGATACTAGCAATTATTACGAAAAATTTGGTACCAATATGAAGGATTTGCAAAGGGGCCTTGGAGGCAGCAACTGCTCTTCAATGCACGCGCGCGTCGGTTGGAGATGAAAAATTTATTTCTCAAAAACGGTACATACCTTCACATTTAAACTTTTACAGAGATACTAGTTTATTACGAAAATTTGGTACCAATATGAAGGATTTGCAAAGGGCCTTGAGGCAGCAACTGCTCTTCAATGCACGCGCGCGTCGGTTGGAGATGAAAATTTATTTCTCAAAACGGTACATACCTTCACATTTAAACTTTTACTACCGATACTAGCAATTATTACGAAAATTTGGTACCAATATGAAGGATTTGCAAAGGGGCCTTGAGGCAGCAACTGCTCTTCAATGCACGCGCGCGTCGGTTGGAGATGAAAAATTTATTTTCAAAACGGTACATACCTTCACATTTAAACTTTTACTACCGATACTAGTTTATTACGAAAATTTGGTACCAATATGAAGGATTTGCAAAGGGGCCTTGAGGCAGCAACTGCTCTTCAATGCACGCGCGCGTCGGTTGGAGATGAAAATTTATTTCTCAAAACGGTACATACCTTCACATTTAAACTTTTACTACCGATACTAGCATTATTACAACAATTTGGTACCAATATGAAGGATTTGCAAAGGGCCTTGAGGCAGCAACTGCTCTTCAATGATGCACCGTTTCATTGGACGGAAATGAAACTTTATTTCTCAAACGGTACATACCTTCACATTTAAACTTTTACCAGAGATACTAATTTTATTACAACAATTTGGTACTAATATGGCTAACAAATGTACAAACAATATTTATGAAGCCACTTATTTAAAATTAAAAATTAAAATATTTTCCAACCTTCAATGAATTTCAGAAGAAAACCGAATTTTTTTATAAATGTATCTTAAATAAATTATGAAAATAAAACGATGTAGAAAACTTATTAATTGTTTCCAATAAGATCCTGATCAAATTATTATAATTTAAATTTTAAAGTACAAATAATAGTACAAGGGGAGGAAATAACAATAAATCCAGAAAGAGTAAAGAAAACGATTGGAACATTAAAAAATAGAAGATGACCAGGAGGTATTTATGCAGAATTGCTAAAAACGGAACAAATAAGCTTAAGATACTTACATATATTTTCCAAAGATGTGTAAATGAGAGGAAGTTCAAAGAATGGAAATTAGCTTACATCAGTTCCATTTATAAAAAGAAATAGACAGGAATGAATTATCTAATATCTGTAACAAGCACATTAAGTAATTTATGGTAAATTGTAAGAGACTTGACAGAGGAAGAATACAAAATTATGAGGAAGAAGAACAGAGCTTTCAGCCAGATCATGTAAGATAATGTATTCTGTATTAAACAGATAATAGAAAAAGAATGGCTACTAATATTCAACCCATCTGATGTTTATTGACTGCAGAAAGCTATGATAATGTTATCGTCAAATTATAAGTTGCAAAATACAAATATTAACCATACAGTAGTTACTGTACAAGATTTATATAAAGGTTCGCAAGGGTAAAATTGAAATACAATTGAGCCATTTTACATTAACAAGGGTCTCAAACAAGGATGCTGTATATCACCTACATATTTAAAATATATATTAATCACTAAAGCAATGAAGAGAAATGTAAATGGGTATAAGATGGACGACCATCTGTTATACTTTACAGTTTGCAGATGATCATTTTAATTTCTGACAAAGATGATTTACAATATATGACACGCAAACTTGTGAAGGAATATAAACGTTGACTATACATGAATATAGAAAAGACCAAATACTTTGCATCAGAGAAAACAGATATCGAACTAGAACATCAAGAACGAATAGAATCTTGTAACCAGTATAAATATTTAAATACAGTTTGATAAGCAAGGAGAAGCTGAAATTAAAATAAGAAATGTACAGGTAGAAAAGCACAAGCCTGAATATATTATGGAGTAAAGAAATGGGAAAAAACGGAAAATACAAATATATGAAACAATATAAAAGTAGCCTATTGTACGGATCGAAACGTGGAGAATGACGGAAAATGAAAGGAAAAATTAAAAGCTACAGAAATGGATGCATTAAGAGCTGCAAGAATATCGCGTTTAGACCGCATAAGAAATGAAAATTTAAGAAGATTATCGAAGGTACAATAATCGATGATATAAGCAAAACACTAATTTGGTACGGTCATTAACATGAACGAAGAAAGACTGCCAAAATTATGAATTGGTTTCAAAGTGAAGAGAAAAGAAAGACTTAAAAGTCATGAGTAAATAACTTGAGTATGAAAAAGCTAGAAATTAAGACCGACATAATTACATACAACGTCGAAAGACGTTCTAAACCAAATATATATATATAAATTTTAAAGAAATTTTAATCACCTAAAAGTGAAGCAAAAACGCGGGTCAACTGACGTTATTAAAATTTAAAAACGAAAATGAATTGTTTACATTACGTAACCGCACCAAATACCTGTTATAGATTTAGTCATCTAAAATGTATCTAAAGTAAATATTTTCTGAAATAAATTGATTTCATAAATATCTGATTAAGAAACGACGTCCTGAATATAATTTAGCCATCGTTTAGCTTTGTTTAAAAGAGTATAAACATATTAGCATGTTTTACGGTAAAATTGAATAAAATTCACGTTACTAATATTGTACACTAGTAAATCAAAACTTTAAAAATAAGTAGTCGTTACTTGTATTGCATTATAAACCAACAAAAGATTTGAGTTACAGTAGTATTGTAATATTTGTACATTAGTTCAAATTTTAGTAAAGAGAAGTTACATCAAAATAAAAAAATGGTGCATTTTAAATGCACTCGTTTGACAAATTCTGATCTAATTCATTCCATTTTAAACTATGACGCAGCTCAATTTATGTGGGTATACCTTTAATAACCTATTTTGTATCCACAGTAAAATTTTTAGTGTTTAACACAAATAGTTGAAACCTCAAAATTAAGGTCATTTTATATTTTATTAGTTATTTACATGAAAGTCAAAATGATGTATGACTGTTTGTATTAAATTTTTGAAAATCGTAAAAATCGAAACTTTAAAACACTAAATTGAACGACATTTTCAAATGAGCAAAGATCAAGTTTGCAATTTGTTGGCTCCATAGTTACAAACAAACAAAATGCATTTTGTTACAATTACTAATTATTACCGGACTAGTCAGTAATGTTCAATTTTGCGTACATAAGAAAGTATCGATTTGTGACGATTTTCAAAAATAAATTAAAAGAATTGAGTTTTCATTACTTAATATTTTTATTGACAATGTATAATATTATTTTATGGTAAATTATAAAAACTTAATTTTTACGAACGCAATAAAAATTTCGACTTTCTTCTTATTCCACTCATAAACGTTTTACATCAGTAACGCTTATGGAATCGGAGATTTTCAATATTTATTTTAAATATTTTAAGATTTTGCATTGCTTTTCATTTTCTTTAATATATTTTTAATTTGTCGCAAATTGGACGAAGTTCCTGGCAATATGGAGATTTGATTCTTAGGTACAAATTTTATTATATGTCATTGTTAAATTCAATATTTATTCCTGTAGTAGCGGTAATTTTCACATTTTATTGTTTTAAATTTTTCGTCAACTTGTCGTCGAGTTTTGAAAGAAATATTCTAATACTGAATATGTTTTAAATAAACTTAGCAGTACGTTCTATCGTCTAGTACCACACATGAACATTTGAACAAAAATCTTTAGTATAATTTACGAGCTCTGGTTTAGCCGTCAATTTTACTCGGCTGAACATTGCTACTGTTGTACTTGAACACTTCTAGTCTAGTACAAATTTTATACATTGCACAGTACTATGTATGTGCCCTTTTGTCCGCAATATCTTAAGAAGTTCAATATTTTGTTAAACATACGAATTAGAGTTTAACTTACAACGTTATTATTAATGTTTGAATTAAAGTAAACATATAACGAAACATCAATGTTTCGATAAAGCAACTACCAAAGTTCGGTTGTAAATTTTGTTGTATTAAAAATATATTAACACTAGCTGACTAATTGTGGCTAAAGGCCGCACTGTTGAATAATTTTAAATTCACTTGTATGGTCTATTATTGTATTTAATCATACATTTTTATGAACAGTAAAAATGTTAAAAGTTTAAAATAAAAATATTTGCAGTCAAAGTCCAATATAACGCAATATTTGTTACAGCTGCAATACATAGTATATAGTGGATACCGGCTTCGCATCTCACAAAATAAAATACTTTGCCTTTGTCTGAATTTACTTTTTTTGAAAAGTTGAGAATTTTAAGTTAGAAACGGTAAAATTGTTTGTTAGGACCAAACAAATTTATTTGTTTGATGATTCAAAGAAATCTTGTCTTTTTCTTGGTTCTTCTTGCATTTTGGAAATAAGGAACCAACTGCATGGTAAACTTGGCCTTGAATTTTAAACGTGGGATAAAATTTCCATGCCGTATCTCGGTCACCAAACGATGTCATTTGAAAAGCAGTTGTACTTTCGTATATTTCTAAGGTAATTATCCGAATTATTGTGAGTGCCAAGTAGTAAACTCTTTAATGGTTCTGGCGGTTCAACAATGTCATCGAGTAAAACTTTTCCACTACAACAACACAGGCCAGGTGCTTCTTTTCCCATTTTAATGCATGACAGTAGTTACAGCTAAAAGTCATGGTTTCAATCGAAACGTAGAATCGGTTGCATAATCAATGGAGACATCATAATTAAATCCAGACATTTTCTACTTTTTCATGGGACTGAAGGAACACTTTCATTTTCTACTTATATCATGCAAATGATCACCATCATTAACTCTTATTGGGCTTGATTTGTGTAAATAATTTGCTGGGTAAGCATTACGATCATTTATGTTATCGGTACTTTGATTTTGTCTACAAAACGCTGTCTTTTGGCCACAGTAAAGAACGACCAAGATTTAATTTTCTTTTAACTTATATGCCACTGTTTGTTATGATTCTTCGTTTTTTTGTCAGTTGATTTCAGATTTTTAGTTTATATAGTGATTTGAAGTAGGTTATTTAACCAACCTAAAAATATCATAATCTGTAGATTATCAGATTAAATCTGTAATAATCTGTTCAGACGTGTGTAAAAAAATGTAATTATTTCATTGTTTATTAACACAAACGCAATTGTTTAAACCATGTTTAGATCATGGTCAAAGAAATACCATTTACATTTATATATGATTTAAAAACTAAATTTTACATTTTTTTACTGAAGTGATTGAAAACTCTATAAATGTAATTCTAATAGTTATTACAGCTAACAAAATTTTTGTATTAATTAAAATTTTTGTACTAAAAGCTAATAAAGAACTTAATAAAATATTAAATTTTATAATTTTTATTCATCATTTTGTTTACCTAAAGGTTTGATGCATCTTTACCGTCAATGATTTATGACTTTACAATGGTAAATGGTGTACAAGTACTACCATTCATTTAAATAAAATTCATTCAAATTTAAAGGCAATCTACAATCACTTCAGTGAAAAAATTTAAAATTTGGTGTTCACTAAAATCTTATTATTTCTTTAATTAGAATTCTTAAGGAATTGAACGATCAATAGAATTTTCTTCAGACTTGTCATTAAAATTGATTAAAAATTGTCTTGCAACTTTTACATAACATGTTTTACATAAACTTTTCGTTAGACCAAGTTTTGTTATTATAGCTACACTGTCCTGTTGGCGCCTATAGCTACTAGTATGATTAAAATTGCTTATAAACCTTTCCGATTTTCGTTTTTTTAGTTGACTATGGTCGTAAATCATTTAAATAAAGAGATAGTAAAATCTCTCATTTTTGTGAATAAATTATTTTATTTTACGACATCTTGACGAAAAGTCATTTGCTACTTTTAAAATAAGTAGTTAATCTGTAAAATTTTCATTTTGTCAGTAAATTTTCTCTAGTAAAGTTTAAATGTGAAGGTATGTACCGTTTTGAGAAATAAATTTTCATCTCCAACCGACCGCGCGTGCATTGAAGAGCAGTTGCTGCCTCAAGGCCCCTTTGCAAATCCTTCATATTGGTACCAAATTTTCGTAATAATTGCTAGTATCGGTAGTAAAAGTTTAAATGTGAAGGTATGTACCGTTTTGAGAAATAAATTTTCATCTCCAACCGACGCGCGCGTGCATTGAAGAGCAGTTGCTGCCTCAAGGCCCCTTTGCAAATCCTTCATATTGGTACCAAATTGTTCGTAATAATCTAGTATCGGTAGTAAAAGTTTAAATGTGAAGGTATGTACCGTTTTGAGAAATAAATTTTCATCTCCAACCGACGCGCGTGCATTGAAGAGCAGTTGCTGCCTCAAGGCCCCTTTGCAAATCCTTCATATTGGTACCAAATTTTTGTAATAATTGCTAGTATCGGTAGTAAAAGTTTAAATGTGAAGGTATGTACCGTTTTGAGAAATAAATTTTTCATCTCCAACCGACCGCGCGTGCATTGAAGAGCAGTTGCTGCCTCAAGGCCCCTTTGCAAATCCTTCATATTGGTACCAAATTGTTTGTAATAATTTAGTATCGGTAGTAAAAGTTTAAATGTGAAGGTATGTACCGTTTTGAGAAATAAATTTTCATCTCCAACCGACGCGCGCGTGCATTGAAGAGCAGTTGCTGCCTCAAGGCCCCTTTGCAAATCCTTCATATTGGTACCAAATTGTTGTAATAATTCTAGTATCGGTAGTAAAAGTTTAAATGTGAAGGTATGTACCGTTTTTGAGAAATAAATTTTCATCTCCAACCGACGCGCGCGTGCATTGAAGAGCAGTTGCTGCCTCCAAGGCCCCTTTGCAAATCCTTCATATTGGTACCAAATTGTTCGTAATAATTGCTAGTATCGGTAGTAAAAGTTTAAATGTGAAGGTATGTACCGTTTTGAGAAATAAATTTTCATCTCCAACCGACGCGCGCGTGCATTGAAGAGCAGTTGCTGCCTCAAGGCCCCTTTGCAAATCCTTCATATTGGTACCAAATTGTTCGTAATAATTGCTAGTATCGGTAGTAAAAGTTTAAATGTGAAGGTATGTACCGTTTTGAGAAATAAATTTTTCATCTCCAACCGACCGCGCGTGCATTGAAGAGCAGTTGCTGCCTCAAGGCCCCTTTGCAAATCCTTCATATTGGTACCAAATTGTTCGTAATAATTCTAGTATCGGTAGTAAAAGTTTAAATGTGAAGGTATGTACCGTTTTGAGAAATAAATTTTCATCTCCAACCGACGCGCGCGTGCATTGAAGAGCAGTTGCTGCCTCCAAGGCCCCTTTGCAAATCCTTCATATTGGTACCAAATTGTTCGTAATAATTCTAGTATCGGTAGTAAAAGTTTAAATGTGAAGGTATGTACCGTTTTGAGAAATAAATTTTCATCTCCAACCGACGCGCGCGTGCATTGAAGAGCAGTTGCTGCCTCCAAGGCCCCTTTGCAAATCCTTCATATTGGTACCAAATTGTTCGTAATAATTCTAGTATCGGTAGTAAAGTTTAAATGTGAAGGTATGTACCGTTTTGAGAAATAAATTTTTCATCTCCAACCGACGCGCGTGCATTGAAGAGCAGTTGCTGCCTCAAGGCCCCTTTGCAAATCCTTCATATTGGTACCAAATTGTTTGTAATAATTCTAGTATCGGTAGTAAAAGTTTAAATGTGGAGGTATGTACCGTTTTTGAGAAATAAATTTTTCATCTCCAACCGACGCGCGCGTGCATTGAAGAGCAGTTGCTGCCTCAAGGCCCCTTTGCAAATCCTTCATATTGGTACCAAATTGTTCGTAATAATTACTAGTATCGGTAGTAAAAGTTTAAATGTGAAGGTATGTACCGTTTTGAGAAATAAATTTTTCATCTCCAACCGACGCGCGCGTGCATTGAAGAGCAGTTGCTGCCTCAAGGCCCCTTTGCAAATCCTTCATATTGGTACCAAATTGTTCGTAATAATTGCTAGTATCGGTAGTAAAAGTTTAAATGTGAAGGTATGTACCGTTTTGAGAAATAAATTTTCATCTCCAACCGACGCGCGTGCATTGAAGAGCAGTTGCTGCCTCCCAAAGGGCCCCCTTTTCAAATCCTTCATATTGGTACCAAATTGTTCGTAATAATTGCTAGTATCGGTAGTAAAAGTTTAAATGTGAAGGTATGTACCGTTTTTGAGAAATAAATTTTTCATCTCCAACCGACGCGCGTGCATTGAAGAGCAGTTGCTGCCTCAAGGCCCCTTTGCAAATCCTTCATATTGGTACCAAATTGTTGTAATAATTACTAGTATCGGTAGTAAAAGTTTAAATGTGAAGGTATGTACCGTTTTTGAGAAATAAATTTTCATCTCCAACCGACGCCCCGTGCATTGAAGAGCAGTTGCTGCCTCAAGGCCCCTTTGCAAATCCTTCATATTGATACCAAATTGTTCGTAATAATTGCTAGTATCGGTAGTAAAAGTTTAAATGTGAAGGTATGTACCGTTTTGAGAAATAAATTTTCATCTCCAACCGACGCGCGCGTGCATTGAAGAGCAGTTGCTGCCTCAAGGCCCCTTTGCAAATCCTTCATATTGTACCAAATTGTTGTAATAATTACTAGTATCGGTGGTAAAAGTTTAAATGTGAAGGTATGTACCGTTTTGAAAATAAATTTCATTTCCTCCAATGACGGTGCATGCATTGGAGAGCAGTTGCTGCCTCCAAAGCCCCTTTGCAAATCCTTCATATTAATACCAAATTGTTGCTAATAAACACTAGTATCTCTGGTAAAAGTTTAAATGTGAAGGTATGTACCGTTTTGAGAAATAAATTTTTCATCTCCAACCGACGCGGCTGCATTGAAGAGCAGTTGCTGCCTCAAGGCCCCTTTGCAAATCCTTCATATTGGTACCAAATTGTTCGTAATAATTGCTAGTATCGGTAGTAAAGTTTAAATGTGAAGGTATGTACCGTTTTGAGAAATAAATTTTCATCTCCAACCGACGCGCGCGTGCATTGAAGAGCAGTTGCTGCCTCAAAGGCCCTTTGCAAATCCTTCATATTAATACCAAATTGTTGCTAATAATTACTAGTATCCGGTAAAAGTTTAAATGTGAAGGTATGTACCGTTTTGAAAATAAATTTTCATTTCTCCAATGACGGTGCATGCATTGAGAGCAGTTGCTGCCTCCCAAAACCCCTTTGCAAATCCTTCATATTAATACCAAATTGTTGCTAATAAACACTAGTATCTCTGGTAAAAGTTTAAATGTGAAGGTATGTACCGTTTTCGAAAATAAAGTTTCATTTCCGTCCAATAAAACGGTGCATGCATTGAAGAGCAGTTGCTGCCTCCCAAAACCCTTTGCAAATCCTTCATATTGGTACCAAATTGTTGTAATAAACACTAGTATCTCTGGTAAAAGTTTAAATGTGAAGGTATGTACCGTTTTGAAAATAAATTTTCATCTCCAACCGACGCGCGCGTGCATTGAAGAGCAGTTGCTGCCTCAAGGCCCCTTTGCAAATCCTTCATATTGGTACCAAATTTTTAGTAATAAACACTAGTATCTCTGGTAAAAGTTTAAATGTGAAGGTATGTACCGTTTTTGAGAAATAAATTTTTCATCTCCAACCATCGGGTACATCCATTTAAGAGCAGTTGCTGCCCAAAGCCCCTTTGCAAATCCTTCATATTGATACCAAATTGTTGCTAATAAACACTAGTATCTCTGGTAAAAGTTTAAATGTGAAGGTATGTACCGTTTTCGCAAAATAAATATTTAGTTTTTAAAGTCGTAAAGTAGTGTTTAGTCTCTACCACCGGGTTCAGGCGGCCTTAAAGTTGCTGTTAATATCAATTATGTAGTTAAAATTATTGAAACATTTTTATAAATTTTAATTAACTCTATTTATACTTTAAATGCATTAAAAAACAACATTTAATAATAATTAGGTCATGAAATATCGTTGTACTGAACTAGAGCGCATGCGCGTATGGTACTAACTTCGGGCATAATCGGAAAAATTTGTCGCTGATTTTGGTTGCTGTTTTCACGCAGGTGTACTGAAGGGTGTTTCAAACCCCCAGACCTTCCAGATCGAGTTTATTTTTTATCAGAAGTAAACTAAAGATCTTCTGTTGCAGAGGCACTGGAGGATGTTCCACACCCCGGATTAAGTAGTTTATTTTATGTCAGAAGTAAACTGAAGATCTCCCGTTGCAGAGGCACTGGAAGGCGTTCCACACCTTCCCGACCCCCGGATTGAATAGTTTATTTTCTATCAAAATTAAACTGAAGATCTCCCGTTCCAAAACACTGTAGGGTGTTCCACACCCCCCAGACCCCCCGGTTTAACTAATTTATTTTTATTAACAGTGAATTAAATACTTAACCATATCCCAAGTATTTTAAAATTAGCTACGGCCAAGTAAATGTAAAAATATACGGAATTATAATTCTGTACCCCGTGATGGGTAGATTTTTGCAACCGGAAATTTTTAGTTTACTTATGCTAAAAAATAAACTACTCAATCCGGGGGGTCTGGGGGGTGTGGAACACCCTTCAGTGCACAAATTTTGGAATCTCGGTAAGTCTCTGAAATACCGATGAAGTACGTGAAATACAATGAAGTATCGATGAAGTAGGTGAAGTACCGTGAATTATTGATGAAGTACGGTGAATTACTGGTAAAGTACGTGAAGTCCCGTGAATTACTGCTGAATTATATGAAGTACGAAGAAGTATGGAGAATTATGATGAAGTACGTGAAGTGTGAAGTTAATTGTACACGATTTCCTCTAGGCAATGTTGTATTTCTATGAGCATATAATTAGTTCACTCCAAGCAGGTTGCTGGCCTCACTCGGGGATCACTAATCACTCAATCACTAAAAGCAACACGTATAGCAGGATGCCTAAGAGACACCGTATGGCAAAACAAATTTATGCGAAAGGACGCTAAAGTAAAAATTTATAAAACAATGATCCGACCTATATTGACATATGCAACTGAGACCAGAGCGGAAACAAAGAAAACCAAACAAAAAATAAGAACAGTGGAAATGAAAGTACTGAGAACAATCCTGAATTTGACCTTCAGAGACAGAAGAACCAATATTTCAATACGAGAAGACTGCGAAATTCAAGACGTGGTCAAATGGAGTAGAGTCAGGAAGAGAGAGTGGAATAGCCATGTAGAACGAATGGACATAGGAAGACTAGCTAAAACTTGTAAAGATGGACTGCCGAAGGGCAAAAGACTACCCGGACGACCGCCCAAGAGATGGGCCCAAAGCTGGTTTTCCTCGTCGGTTGAATAAGGCAAAAAGACAAACAGGAGAAATCCTAGTCCAAAGCAGAAGAAGAAGAAGAAGAAGAAGATTTCCTCTAGCGATTCACCCTCGGTCCTGAATATTTGATAGCCTCACCGGACATCACGGAGCTCACTATTAGTAATTTCTGGCGTTAGCTCTTTTTTAGTAAGAATAAAAATAACATAATTTATTACAGAAAAAGACAAAAGTAAGTCTACCATTTTAGTGCGTAAGCCAATGACGATCAAGTAAATATAGCTTCTGATCACCAAACTGAAAGTACCTCTAAACAAACACTCCCATCAGGCAAATGCCCGAGCACATTCGTTGTTTCAAAATTATAAAGGTAAACAGATACTATTATAAACAATGAACAATATTGCGGATGCTTCGACAGCAACAATTTGCACTCAACTTCCGAAAATCAATCACTCAGCATAAAAATTTTATTCTCCGGCTTTGTGTCGGGTAACATAGGAGAAATAAATATGAAAGCCCTTCTGGCATGGTTTTACTTGACGACTTAGAGTTTCACTTGTTTTCATAACATTGGGCTTTGAACTGTCCATCTGCCGCCGATCCCGCTCTGCCTACCGCAACCACAGCATTCGTTGTTGTCTTTGGGTTGATTGACATTTTTGCCCTTTTTCGTAGAACTAACCAGCTTCACAAAAATCCGCTGCTTTCAGATTCATTTTCAGTTCAGTATGGAAGTATCTTGAAACAGCTTTAGCGAATGTTTGATTACAATTTTATTAGTCTCGGTATCATTTGTTAATACAGGTGGAACATCTGGATGCTTATCGTTTACCCTCGCTTTATCTTTGCTTGCAAGGTTATTATTAAGTTATAAAATATTTCCTTTTAACAATCTAACCTCATTTTATAGATTGTTTATGCAACTTTTCTGAGATTTCATAACACTCAAGCATTCCTTCAGCATTTCTTTCGTATTTGCCTTACCAAAATCACGTGAAACACCCTCGCAATCGCCAGCGCTTTCCACATGTAAGCCCTCAGTTAAATCCATTATTTCTTGGTAGCACCTACACGCACAACTACTAATGTCCGCCATGTTGCAATCAAAATATTACGAGTAAACCAAATTTTGAAGACGTATATTCATACATTGATATTCACTGATCTTATACAGGAAGTTATTATGTCCATATGTATTATGGTTTCAATTTTAGCACCAATGGTTTTCTACTCGGCAAGTTTAAACGAGTTTTTAAATCATGCGGATGAATTAATATAGATACACAATCTCGGCAATCAAAGAATTGATGATAATAACGTCGAAAAGCACTTCAAAATCTGCTTTTACTTTGTAACTTATTTTTATTTTCTAAGTGCAATTGACGTGAGTAATGCCATAGCGAAATTGGGAATAGCAGGATGTATGATATATATCCATAAAAAGGCACAATTTTACTTCAATTTTGTAACTATGGTAGAGATCTACGTTTTTGTCAAATTTATAAAGCATCAATTTGAAAGCACCAATAAGTACTTAACCGCAATAACTACATCGATTAAAACTCAAAGAAAAAATAATGTATCTATAGATTCCAAAGGGAACTTCTATAATTTTTCTATATGTTCGAAAATCCGACGTGTAACAAAATCTTTTGAAAAAAATGCAAAGTTGATAGCTCTTTTTAATCAAATTTTTGGTTTTCAACTACTTTTTCTTATTTTATGTTTTGCGATAAGATCAATTCATAGTATTAATTATATATTAAATATATATACTACTGACTACCCATTGACCATATATCTAGTTCTCCCGAACTTGATTTCTACTGTTTGGCTATTTGTAAGTCTCCCTTTCTACAACGTTGTATTTCTAAATGTAGTACTATAATTTTATGTTCATTCCAGATTATTGGAGCATTTGGCGTAGTACTTTGCACAAAAACAGAAGAAGTAACTAAAAAACTGCCGATATATGTCTGGACGCTTTGGCTGACCTACCAAATATAGACGACAATGAAAAAGTAAAAGAAGAATTTGTATTATTGAAATCGTTAGCAAGAGAAAAAAATTTATCTTTTTCGGCAGCAGGACTTTTCACTATTAACTACTCATTACTGTTCAAAATAAGTCTAACTGTTTTGTCTTATGTGATTGTATTAATTCAGTTTAATAATTAAATTTATTGAATCTGTAACATGTTGGCTATTTATTAAGAAATTTGTATTAAACAGCAACTGCTCTATTATAATTATTTTTTACAAATTTATAATTTATTACAAATTGTATTGTAAAATTATAATTTTAATTTTCTACTAACTTGACAGAATAATTTATATAATTAATTTATTTTATGCTGCACACTTCAGTATATAAAAGTTTACTTTTTAATATTTTTAATGTAAAAATTACAAATTATTATGTTAATCGATCAAATTAATATAATGGAGATACAAGTTAGTAATGTAGTTTTAATTAAGTAGGTCTTTAAGTAACTTATTTATATTTAAAATTTAATATTTAGTGTAATTATCGTAACGGAAAATAAAATTAAATATACAATAGAAGAATAATAATTGTATCTCTTCAGTAATTACTAAAATTCGTTAATAAAATGTTACGTGTTAAAAATACAGATGTTGAATTTAATACTGCTTTCTTTCGATTGCTTACAATTCTTGGTCTATTTCCACCACGTTCGATGCAAACCCGTAACACGGACCGTTTTCATTTTTATAAATTCTATATTCTATTTTTAACTATATTTATAATATTTGCAACTTTTACGTCATTATATTTTCGCTTCCGTATAATTTATTTTGATTATATTACACTTCTTACAATAATATACCTTGGTTTGATACAGGAAGTTGTTACAGTTGTATGCACTGTGATTTCAATTTTAGCACCAATGGCTCTCTACCGCTCAAGTTTAATCGACTTTTTAAATCCTGCAGATGGTATAGATCCATGCACTTCGATAATCAAAAGATTAATGTTAGTAACGTCAAGGAAGCATTTCAAAATACTTTTTTTAATGAGCAACTTAATTTTGTGTATTATAATAGCAATTGAGATGTACAGTATGACACTGAATTTCGGAATAATGTCAAGTATGATGTATATATATAAACAAGTTCAATTTTACTATAATTTTGTAACAGTATTGGAGATCTACGTTTTTGTCAAATTTATAAAGCAGCAGTTTACAACCACCAATAAGTACTTAACTGCAGTAACTACATCGATTAAAACACAAAGACAAAATAATATATCTATATTATCCAAAAATGGAAAATCCGATAGTATTTCTATATGCTCTGACATCCGGCATCTAATAAAACGTTTCGAACGTCATTCAAAGCTGATAGTTCTCTTTAATAAAATTTTTGGATTTCAGCTACTCTTTCTCATTTTATGTTTTGCGTTAAGATTAATTTATTCTATTAATTTAATATTAATTAGAAGTACGACTAACTTTAATTTGCCCATACATATAGTACTGCTGAACTTCGCTTTAACTGTTTGGCAATTTGTAAGTCATATTTTCTATATTCATTAAACGCGATAGTATAACAAATATGTTGATTACAGATCGTTGGAGCACTTGGCGTATTAATTTGCACTAAAGTAGAAGAAGAAACTGGAAAAACTGCTGATATATGTTTGGATGCTTTGGCTAACCTATCTAATACAGATCAAAATAAACTAGTAAAAGAAGAATTTATATTATTGAAATGCTTAGCGAGAGAAAAAAAATTATCTTTTTCAGCAGCAGGGTTTTTTAATATTAATTATTCTTTAATATTCAGTATAAGTGCGACTGTTATGTCGTATGTAATTGTATTAATCCAGTTTAATAATTAAATTTATCTTCTTCTTCTTCTTATTATAGGACATGTCCTGTGAAAATCCAATTTTGTCGCCCGGAACTATTTCTACTGCCTTTCTTGGGATACTGATGTCCAACTTTCATACCACCTCTTCGGTGGTCGTCCAGGTGGTCTTTTAGAGTCAGGTTTGTTTAGCATTGTTATTTTTGCTAATCGATCATGATTCATTCTCTCCACATGGTCCCTCCATAGCCTTCGTCTTGCTCTTATCCATCTCACGATGTCGTCTATCGCGCACGTTTGTCGGGTAACAGCGCTTTACTCTATCTCTGAGGGTAACTCCGGCAATTGCTCGTAATGTGCTCATTTCTGTGCTTCGGAGTATTTGCTTCGTCTTGGAGGTTTCAGCTCGTGTTTCGGCAGCGTACGTTAATATGGGCCTAACGCATGTCTTATATATACGTACTTTGCTGTTTACTGACATGTATTTATTTTTCCATATTATGTTGCGTAGGCAGCCTGATATAGCGGAGGCCTTAGCAGCTTGGACGCGCACTTCTTGTTGAATATTCCTACTGCTTTTAAATATGGGCACCGAGGTAATTGAAACTCATCACCTGACTGATCACCTGGTCGTCCACGGCGAGTTTGCATCGGATGGGCTCTCTGCTTATCGTCATGGATTGGGTTTTGTTGGTCGATATTTCCATATTGTATTCATATGCTGTTGTTTTAAACCTATACAGCAGGCGCTGTAAGTCATCTTCATTCTCCGCGATAATCACTGCATCGTCTGCATAGCACACAATGTTCACGGTTGTATTGTCTAACTTGTATCCAGCATTTTGCTCTTTAACCCTTCCTATGATTTTGTCCATTATTAGATTAAACAGTGTAGGCTAATGCTATCGCCTTGCCTTATCCCGGAGGACACCTCAACCTCTTCAGTCAGTTCTCCGTTTGTCCTTATCATGGTCTTACAGTTCGTGTTTAGCGCCGTGATGAGCTTTATGATGTTTGGTGGAAGTAGTTCTCTTTCAGTATGTTTAGTGCATCTTTCAGGTTTACACGATCAAATGCTTGCGTCAAGTCAATGAAGCACAAGAAGGCCGGTTTGTCATACTCGATGGATTTTTCTATTATTTGACGTAGTATGTATATTGCGTCGATTGTGGATCTGTTCTTACGAAACCCTGCTGTTCCTCGCTTATTACCACCCTACTCGTTATCTCATCTGATAAGATTTTTGTCAGTAATTTTAAAATGCTACTAAGTAAACATATACCTCTATAGTTTCTTGGGTCAATTTTTGTTCCCTTCTTAAAGATCGGAATTGTAATGCTAGTTCGCCATTGCTCGGGTATAGTTCCCGTGTCGATTATTTTCTTATATAGAGTGGTTATCTCTCGGATCAGCATATCGCCACCTAGTTTTATCATCTCGTTTACGATTCCATCGGGTCCTGGAGATTTTCTAATTTTTAGTTTCTTTATTGTAGATGTGACGCTGTCTTCTGTAATTTCCACCGTGTGATATGGGTAATTCTCTTCAGTATGTTCATCATTCTGAGTATCTTCTGTTGTCTCCGTTGGTTGCGCTTTGTACAGGGTTTTAAAGTACTCTACCCATTTATGGGCGCGTATGGTTTTTGTTTGAATGTATTCATTAATCGGCCTTTTGCTGCTTCTCAGCATATTCCATACCTTTTTTTGCCCTCCATACAGGTCGTGTTCCATACTTTTTGAAAACCTTTCCCAGAATTCTTCCTTTATTTCGCGTATTCGGTGATTTATCAGGTTTCTTTTCTGGACGTATTTTTGATATTCCTTTAGGGTCTTGTTAGTTCTATATGCTAGATAGGCTTTCTTTTTATCCGCTGCCAATGCCTTTACTTCTGCCGTAAACCATAGTTTTTTGTTTATTTTTGCGTTTATGTTAACTCTTCTTGTTCCAAATGCCTCCTCCGCACTGCTTATTATATTTGAGCGTAGTGTTTCCCAGGACTTTCTTCTCGTTCAATCTTTGTTGGTATAGATATTGTGCACTGTAATCTGCAGTCGATTCGACATTAAATTTTGTAATATATATGGGCTTTTTTCTCTTTGACAGCATTGCGATGGCGGCGGTGCGATATTTGCATAATAACATGTTGTGATCTGTGCCCACATTAGCCAAACCGAGGGCTCTAACATCTAATATTTGCTTGGGGTGTACACTCCTGTTTGTTAGGATGTAGTCTATGGTCGATTGCTGTCCCCTTGAGTTCGCCCATGTGTATTTATGTTGTTGTTTGTGTGGGTAGAAGGTGTTGTTTATACGTAGCTCGTTTTGTGCGCACAAATCGATCATCATATCGCCATTCTCATTTTGTATATCTTCATTGTATTTCTGTTTTATACCGTCGATGACGCTATTACCGACTCTGGCATTCATGTCTCCCATTAGAAATATCTTTTCATTAGTTGGTATACTGTCCAATGTTTCCTGTAGTTTGGTATAGAAATCTTCCTTTTCCTCTCTGGGCTTGTTGCTATCAGGCGCGTAGACGCTGAGAATATGCCATTTTTCGTTTCCAAATTGTATGGTTACCTGTAGTAGTCTATCACTAATATATTGTATATCATCGATACTGTGCTCATACTTCTCATGCAGCAGCAGTCCTACACCCGACTGAGCTCTCTCGGTTTTTGCTCTCCCACTGTGGACGAGAATGTAATTCTGATATTTGGTAGATCCTTTTCCCTTTTTTTTTGTTTCCGAAAGAGAACACATATCCATTTTGTGTTTATTCATTTCTATTATTATTTCCTGATCTCTATTTGTCCATGATGTTATGTTCCAGCATCCCATACGTATAATCATTGTTTTCCAAGCTCGTTTTTCCTAATCTCGCCGTGTCGTTGATCCGTGTGATCCGTCCAGTATCCGAGGCTTCATCATTGGTTCTGTGAGCAATTCGGTTGCTTTACATCAGTAGGTAGGTTGCTAACCTCGCCTACCGATGCCCCTCGCTCAGAGGGGGGGATCTCTCGCTCTCGTTAGCCCTAAGGCCGGACTTTCCACCGGGGTTGGCTACCCGATCTCCAGTCCGGTTACTTAGGTTCCCGGGTTCACCAGCTTGAGGTGAGAGTCGAGATTGAATAGGAGAGGCTTTGTGGTACTATGTCGTACCATGTATTACGCTTTCACTACCCTTCGAACCCCAATTAAATTTATGAAATCTGCAACTTGTTGACTATTTATTTAGAAATTTATCTTACAAGGCATATAGTAGGTGTATTGTCCGCTCCAGTTAATATTTGCACTCAAAATTTAACACATGAAATATAACATGAACCTATCTGAAGTAGCACCATTTAATACAATCGCTGAGCATTCTTCTGTATGTCAATTATTTACCAGAGATTCACCCATTTGGATATTGTTAGTAATTATACAGTGATTGAAAAATTGTGGGTTTTCCGATAGATGACATTAATTGCAATAACTTAGAAACACAGATCGCAACGACACTATAAACGCTAGTTAGAAAGGTCACACTCGAATGTTACTTTGAGTAAAAACATCAAAATTGATTCAAGAGTTGGAAAGTTATTTGCGTTTGAAAATAAAGAAAAGTAATGAAACATTACGCTATATTTTACTATTATCTTTCATAATTCGTTGTAAAAACCGAGATTCGGGTATATTTACTGTCCGCAACTCACCAATTTTAAATCAATTTATTTTTCAAAAATGTGTGAAGTGTGAAGTTTAAAAATGGTAAAAATTGCGATCCGGGAATTTAAACCGTTCCTGGTTGAACTTTTACCTGAAAGATAATAACAAGTCAGCTTATAAGAGTTGCTGCAAGGGGGCAGTTATAGCAGTCTTTTTTTAGCTATGTCTTAGCTATATTTAAAAATTGTTAAAGCAGAGAAGTGTTCTCCTTCATCACTATTCGTAAAAACATCATACCAAGAATAACAGTACCAAGAATATCTTATCTTATATAAAAAAAAGCATTTACTACCAAACCTGGAATTCCTATTCATAAAAAAAAAGATTTGATTGTGTTAGTAAAATGCAATGCAATTCCGCGCTACTACTCCAAATTTTATAACAGATTATAATATAATAATAATATTTTAACAAAAAAAATTGTAATAAAAAATTATATTTAAACATTTTTTAATAAAAGTTTTCTACATTCACAATGCTTGGAGTTACAGCTTATTTCACTAAAATCACTCCTGTTTTTTGGAATGGAACTTGAGTGGCCTTCCTTAATGCTTACCTATATAATATAAAAGTTAGAAAAATCAAGATTTGTTTCAATCAGTAATCCCAAAATCCAATAAATTGACAAGATATTAAAAAAATATTTTTGAACCTCACTTTTTTCAAAACAGTAATATATTGAGATGCGACGCTATTCCACAAAACCAACGAGTTATAAACATTTTATTACGTTAACAAAGAGAAACAAACATTTATCACTGATATTCATTTTATAATTTTTGCTTCAAGTTATGTATTTTAACATATGTATGAAATTATATATTATATTATTAACCTTTGAAATTAATATTTTATTCAAAACGAAACATTATTTGTGAGCTTTCAGCAATGGTTCACATTATTATTAAACGTCTGATGACAGCAGTAACCATTGCTGAAAGTTCACAAATAATGTTTCGTTTTATTGTTTCTTTAACCATATAATTTTAAAAATTTGAATCAAATAACATATGTATGTGTAGTTGTGTGTTAGCTATTGTTTATTGACTATAAATTCCTGAATGAAGATGAAAATGATATTGTATCATCTAAGAGTAAAGGTGAAAAATAAGCTCTTCGAAAGAGCCGAGCTCCAAAATCATTCAAAACAAAATGAAACGTCAGAGTTTATCGTCAGCCTATGCTTAGAGGCACTCAAAATTTTATCTTGTAAAACATCGAAAACAGAAATATATTAATTTACATTTGTGTAGATAATAATTGATCAAAACTTTGAAATTGAAGTACTAACAAGTTTCAGTATTGATTTGTTATTTATATAATAGATAATGTATTAATTTCAAATAATAAATATTAAATTGGTCACATATTGAAAGTAAAATGAAACCATTGTGAACGAAAAGACAATTGACAATACATTATAAGAATAATAATTGTATCTGTTAAGTGAATACTAATATTTGTATATAAAATGTTACAAAGTGTTAAAAGTACAGATGTTAAATTTAACACCGCGTTTTTTTCGAATGCTTATAATTCTTGGTCTATTTCCACCATCTTCGATGCGAACACGCAACATGGACCGCTTTCATTATTATAAATTCTATATTCTATTTTTAATTACATTTATAATATTTGCAACATTTACATCAATATTTTTTCGCTTCCGTTTAATATATTCTATTTATTATACACTATATACCTTGAAATTCATTGACTTTACACAGGAAATTATTTTAGTTATATGCAATGTGGTTTCAATTTTAGCACCAGTGATTATTTACCGGTCAAGTTTAATCGAGTTTTTGAACTACGTCGATGGTCTAAATATATTCACAACTTCCACAATTAAAGCATTGATGTTAATAACGTCGAACAAGCACTTCAAAATACTTTTTTCAATGTGTAACTTATTTCTGTGTATTCTAATTGCAACTGTTGTGTACAGTGCGACAATGGATATGGGATTAATACAATGTGTGTTAACTATGCACAAACAAATTCAATTCTACTGTAATTTTGTAATAGGGTTAGAGATCTACGTTTTTTGTCAAATTTATTAAGCAGCAGTTTGAAAGCACCAATAAGTACTTAATAGCAATAACAACATCGATTAAAATGCAAAGACAATATAATGCATTTATAAGCTACAAAGGGATGTTCGATAACTTTTCTATATGCCCAAAATCCGACGTGTAACAAAACTTTTCGAAAGTCAAGCAAAGCTAATAGCTCTCTTTAATCGGGTTTTTGGATTTCAACTACTTTTTCTTATTTTATGTTTTACGATAAGAATAATTTTTACTATTAATGTAATGTTAAATACATATGCTGGTGACTCTCCCTTGCCCATATATTTACCTCTGGTGAACTCGATTTCTACAGTTTGGCAATTTGTAAGTCTTATTTCCTATTTTTATAAACGTGGTCGTACAACATTATAATCATTGCAGATCGTTGCATCACTTGGCGTAGTAATTTGCTCTAAAGCAGAAGAAGTACCTAGAAAAACTGCTGATATATGTCTGGATGCTTTGACTGACCTACCAAATACAGACCGAAATGAAAAATAATAAAAGAATTTACGCTATTGAAGTGCTTAGCAAGAGAAAAAAGCTTATCTTTTTCAGCAGCAGGATTTTTTAATATTAATTATTCTTTGCTATTCAGTTTAAGTGCAACTGTTATGTCGTATGTGATTGTATTAATTCAGTTTAATAATTAAATTTATAAAACTGCATCGTGCAGTTTAGTGTAGTCCTCTCCAGTTAACATTTTTACTCAATGTTTATCAATGATTATCTACAGTTTATGAAAAATATGTATTCTAACTGATCAATTTTTTTCATTTTAATTTATAACCGTTTTGTAACTTATGTCGCGTATTAAAACATATTATATCAGTAATATTCATTTAAAATTTACGATTTAGTTGTGTTTTTTAACATGAGTGCTACTTGTGTGTTAGCTATTGTTTATTAACTATAAACTCCTAAATGAAGATGATAATTGTACTACCTAACGTGAAGACCCTGAATATATGTTGTTTCAGCTTGTTTCAAATTCATAAATTAAAAAACCACTATTAGATCTTGTCAATGGTTTTATAATATCGCTAAAATAATTTTCAAGAAAACGGAATATTTTTTTCTTGGCCTATTAACTTATACGGAAGTTGGTTAGAATTCTGTTGCGCATTAAAATCTTACAATACCTAACATAGATACTTCAGTACATCTTGACGCATTTTCACCAATAATTTTTTTTCCTAAACTCTGAAATGTTTTATAAAACCCAAAATAAGCAGCTATGGACTTATCATAACACGACTTAAGAAAAGTCTTTAAAAGAACCCTCTAAACGTTTTGCCACTTCTTTAAGGATTATAATAAGTTGGTAAAATATCGAGGATACGACTATTGTGTCGTCCAAATACACAAATACATTTAGCTTTCAAACAAAACTCTAAACTTTGTCCATTAACCTCTGCTAAACTTCAGCGGAGTTACTAAACCAAATGGGAAGCGTAATTTTTTTGACTGATTTTCTATTTAGATTCTTTATCTAACGGTATGTGCCAGAACGCGTTTTTATATTTGTAGACTAAAGATATTTAGCATTTTAAAAGTGTTTTAATATCTTATTAATTAATTAAATAATTTATATAAATAAAAAATAAATAGGTGTTCACACTCCAATACCCCGGATTAAGTAGTTTTTATTTTGTTGCAGAGATCTACCTCCCAGGAGGTACGAAATTTATAATTACGCAGTTTATAATTAATTGTCAGATTACGAATTAAACACATTTACTTGCCATAGCTAATTTGAATAAACTTAAGATATGATTAAACATTTAATTCACTTTTAATAAAAATAAATTATTTAAATCGGGGTGTGGGCTTTGGGACACCCTCCAGTACCTCTGCAACGGAAGATCTTCAGTTTACTTCTGATAAAAATAAACTACTCGATTCGGGGTCTGGGGTGTGAACACCCTCCAGTGGTGTGGAACACCCTCCAGTGCCTCTACAACGGGAGATCTTCAGTTTACTTCTGATAATAAATAGACTACTAGATCCGGGGATCTGGGGGCATGGAACACCCTCCAGTGCTCTGTAACGTGAGATCTTCAGTTTACTTCTGATAAAATAAACTACTCGATCCGGAGGGTCTGCGGTGTGAAACACCCTCCAGTGCCTCTGCAACGGAGATCTACAGTTAAACTGTACTAATTTCATGATACTTTACTTGTACTTCAATATACTTAACACGTATTTTACCTACTTTACACGTACTTCGTGTATTTTACAAGTACTTCATGTACTTCATAGGTACTTTTGTATTTCACAAGTACTTCGTGCACTTCACATGAGATGTCATGTACTTCATGAGATGTGTACAATAAACTTCACCAGCGGTTAACCCTCAGGCCTATTTAATAATGGCTTAGTTTTTTTTCCAGGTTTCAACATCATCTTAACTTGCGCATAAGTTGTGTAGGTCAATAGGCAAGTCGCACGATAGAATTAAATAAAATGGTTCGCAGTGTTATGCCTTTTCGTGGAAACTCTTGTAGCAGTTTTGCAATAATAGAGTCATATCATAAAGCTTTCCTGTTGTTGAAAAATTTAATTTTGATTCTTATTTCTGTAAGAGAGAAAGCGCTTATTGAGAGAGTCTAGGGATGCTTTTATTTCTTTGTTTATCTCCTCCGAGTTAGGTTTAAATACATCGGCAAAATGATAAGCAAGTTCTTCTGCTTTTTCTTTATCTGCTCCAGCTCGCTGTCCAGTTTTGGTACGTGATAGTGGAATATATGATTGTGAACATTTAAATCCTTTAGTGGCCTTCTAGAGGAATGGTCGTGTTTAGAGAGGTTTTCTAGGTATTGGCAAAATCGATCAGTTTTGACTTGCTTTAATACAGTTTTAAGATTTTGGTAAGGCGATTGTATTGTCTTCTGTTCTCAATATTACGTGTTCGTTGCCAGGTCGATGGTGTTTTACGTTTTGTAGCTACCAATTTTTATATCTAGTGAAATGTCGATTGTGTTGTATGCTTTAAGCTTTTTACGGAGGGCAGTAGACTGCTGACAAAGTTATTGGATTTGGTAGCTTTTAGTTTGTATTGATGTAGCTTGAATCCGTGTGTTGTATGTGGTAAATGATGTATTAGGGAATTTTATGTAGTATGTTCTCGCGGTAAAATGTGTTGTTTTTCAAACATTAATAGTGTGTCAATTCTGTTTATTGAGAGAAAGCAGTCACTTCGCCTTTGTGTTGTTGAAGACCATTGGCGTTCTATAAAGATATTCTTAGGGATGATGCCATTATTTTGTAATTTTGCTAATAACAATAGAGAGCATGTTAAGGATGACACTGTTTTGCTGTAAAAATTAATTAAAAGTTTTTCTTTCAAAATTTGGCTAGAGTAGCTTCAATAAATGGAGATGTTTGGTTGTTATTGTATTTTTAGTGCAACAGCGCAGCTTGGATGTACTTGACTTATTATAAATGGGGTAAAGGAATTTTTGTTGTTGTTGTTATTTGGTTTAGTGGTTCTCCTCCGAAGGTCTTGGTATACCATACATCTTTTATAATTTACCGGATGCGTTCCAAAACACAGGGCACAAATGGCAGGCGTGTCTCTAGTTTTCATACATACATATAAAGGAATCGCGTTCTTTACCACACCTCACGCAGGCATGTGGTCGAGAGCAGAATGCTTTTGTGAGCATAAAATCTAGACAATTATTGCCTCGTTTAACCCAAAATAACTTCAGTTTGGATACAATTTAATGCACGGTTGCATATTTTATGTAATAAAATTAAAATATTCTATAAATATTTCATTAACACATTCAATAAAATAAACAAATTTTGTAGTGGATCAATAGAATTTAATACTCTTAGTTATTATACTACGCCTTTTTTAATATTCTTAATATAAAAACTGTGAGTATTTAGAAATTACTCTCAATTGCTAAATTATTTTTAACTTCGATTACTACGTAGAATATTACGAAAGGGATTAAAATATTTTGTGATAATATAATACTTATTACATATTATGAGAACTTTAAATGCTTAAAAATAAATTAATTGTATGTAACTTTTGAAATTCAATATTTAAAGAACATTAATTTGTTAAATATTTATTTGATAAGTTATATAAAAATACATTTTATCGTTCGCCTGAAAATATTCCTGCTACCAGCGGTAAACTTTTACCAAAGAAGGTAAGAGATTTTATTAAGGGATAAGAAAATATTATAATTAAATTTAAATAGATAATATATAGATTGTGGTACCAACAGCCGAAAAAAGAGATATCATGGTTGGGATAGTCACATAGGAACCAACAGATAACCCCAGCATTATTCCAATTATTATTGCTTTGTGGATTATAGAAAAAGGATATCTGAGTTAAATTATACTCTGATTGCAAACTAGAGTAAATGCGTATATAGCAACTGTCTTTGGATTCGGGAACAAAGAACTAAATTTAAGTAAATAAAGTCTACAAACTCAAACCTAAGGATAATTTCTACAGACGATATTGTTTTAAGAATAATTGCATCTATTATATATTTATTAGCAAATTTCCATTCCTTAAAATTCGTAAATCTCTAACACTTTAGTAGATTAAGACTCAGTTTTTCATATTCTGTTAGAGAATTATTTAGTTAAATATAAGATAAAGTACAAAATTGTAAAACTTTGTCAGTTTTAAAAAGTTAAAAGAAGATAAAATACACCTTTTTGAGTTAACAGAGACTTCATTACAAAACAAAAAGACCAAGTCAAATAATAATCCAATTTAAATTAAAAGAACGGTTATAATTAATTAATCTTTAAATATATAACCGTGTGTTCTGATTAATAGCTCAGTAATTATTAATTTCAAATATTAATTATCTTAGTAATAAATCAAAAACAGCCAAGTATTAATTTCATAAATTTTTATTAATAATTCTTCATTAATATAAATAATTTCATAAAATTAATGTTAACACGAATAGATTAAAGTAAAGTTAATTTAAAATTTTTGTTGCACAAGTTTAAAAATTTCACCAATACAATAGTAGAATAATAATTGTTTTATTAAGTAAATACTAAATTATTTGTATATTAAATTTACACAAATGTTACCGTACAATATTTGAATTTTAATTACAAAAGTCATTTTTTTCAGATTGCTTACAATAATCTTGGTCTATTTAGCACCAATTACCGTGTCAATGAACACGTCAATACAGGAGTTAAATTCATTATTATAAATAATTGATAATTCAAATATTTTAACTTTGATTTATATATTTAAACTTTACTAATATTTTTCACAGATTTATAATATTTTGATTATTATTATATATACTTAAAGCTTTGATTTTATATAGGAAGTTATATAGTTTTGCAATTTGGTTTCAATTTTAGCACCAATGACTTTAGGGCAATTAACGACTATTTAATCAATGTACAAATGTGCTCTAAATACATGCACAGCTTTTATAATCAAAGAATTGATGTTAATAACGTTTTTTAAAAGTACTATCAAAATAACTCTGTTTTAAATTTGTAACTACTTTTATGTTTTCTTTGCATACTGATGTGTTTTGACCATAAGAATTTGAAATCACTAACATTTGTGTTATATTTGCACAAGCAATTCAATTTTACTATAATTTTGTAACAATTTAGAGATATAGTTTTGTCAAATTTATTAAAGCAGTTTGAAAGACCAATAATACTTAATAGCAATAACAACTCGATTAAAATGCAAAGACAAAATATGCATCTAAGCTAAAAGGGATGTTCGATAATTTTCTATATGCTCCAAAATCGAGGCATAACAAAACGTTTTGAAAGTCATGCAAAGCTGATAACTCTTTTAATGAAATTTTGGTTATCAACTACTTCTTCTTATTTTATGTTGTGCGATAAGATTAATTTATACCATTAATTTATATCATTATATCTACTACTAACATCTTGCTTTATATATAGCTCTGCCTAACTTCATTTCAACCGTTTGGCAATTTGTAAGTCTTATTTCCTATTTTTATTAAATGTAGTCTTAGAACAATTAAATTTATTTCAGATCATTGTAGCACTTGGCGTAGTAATTTGCACTAAAGCAGAAGAAGTGACTGGAAAAACTGCTGATATTTGTTTGGATGCTTTGGCTGATTTACCATATAAAGATCAAAAGAAATTAATAATGAATTATTTATATGAAAATTTACATTAGAGGATTTTTATTAATTATTTAGCTTAGCAGGCATTTATTTATATTGTTATCGTTAATATAAATTTTCACTAATTTGTAACTATTATTTAATTTAAAACGATAAATATCTCAAGTTAATAAATAACTTAATTTTGGACTATCTTACATATTAGATCTATTCCAAGCAGATACTTTTCTTGGGAAATTAGGTATTTCTTCAATTCAAATATATGATTTAATAAGATGTATCACAATTAACCACATTAAATACGATATATTCAATTGTATAACTATATTAATAATAAATTTGAAAGCTTTTAAAATGTTTTGTTAGGAAAGTTAGTGTTTATCTTTAGAATTTATCGATCTAGATTATAAAAAAAAGTAAGATTATATTCTCAACTTATGCAATATCATTCACAGAAAATATATAGTTTATTACAAAATTGATAAAAGTACTTTTAATTTTAAAGTAATATTAAATCAAGATAAAGAAAATAATTGCATTAAATTATAGAACTATTCGATCTATATCTTCATTAATATAACTGATTTGCATTACTATTAATTTCAATTGTTAATGATAACATTTACAAACTTTATGTGATTTACTTTTTAGAATATATTGATGTAATTTAATATTATAACTAAAATTATTAAATGATGGTACACTAAAATAGAATTACATTGTTTACTTGTTAAATTTACTGTATTTAAATATTTCAATTTTATATTATTACTATATTTCAAATGTAAAGTGAAAGATGTTAAATTTACCTTTTTCCGATTAATTGCCATATTGGTATATTTCACCGCTTTTCTGCAACGAACAGCAAACGTTTAATTTTCATACGCTACATTTCTTTACAATATTTACAGCATTTGCAAGTATTCAACAATATTAGTGCTATTTCGTCTATATCTAAATATTATACATTATCTCTTGTATTCACGATACTGCAAGGAAGTTCTATGGCTATATCAATAAGTTCAATTTAGCACCAACTTATTTACCTAAGTATACACGAATTTTGAATACGACTATGGAAACAAATATGTAAGACTTCGAACCAAAGATGATGATAAATCGTCACAAAAGCACTTTAAATTACTTTTTCAATTTTTACTTTATTTTACAATCTTTTTCAATTGATATGTACCGTATTATGAAATTTGAAATAATAATATTCATGTTTCTTAAATAAAAATTCAAATATATTACAATTTTATAACAATAATAGGATCATGTATTCGTTAAATTTATAAAGCAACAGTTGGAAACAAAACAATACTGATTAAAAATCCATATACATCGAAATGAATGGGAAAAGTAATGCATCTGTTATAGAACTACAAGAAAAGTTGAATAATTTTTCGATTTGCTCCAAAATTCGAAAAGTGACAAAGTCATTTAAAAATCATGCGAGACAGATTGCACTTGTCAATAAAATTTTTGGATACCAATTACTTTTCCTTACATTGACGTTTGCAATAGGATTAGTTAACACAATGAACTTGATAATTAACATGTATCCATCACAGTTTATATTCCGCTCCAAAGCACATGTACTTCTGACCCAGTTGCTTTGGACACTTTGGCAATTAGTAAGTTTTTAGTGGTACACATATTATTTCAAGATACCAACACTTTCGTTTCTTGCAGGTTGTTGGTGCACTTGGTGTAGTAATTTGCACAAAAGCAGAAAAAGAGGCTAGAAAAACTGGCGATATTTGTCTCAACACTTTGGCTGACTTGCCAAATACAAACGAAAATGAAAAATTAAAAGAAGAATTGCTATTACTAAATCGCTTAGTAAGGGAAAACAATTTAGCTTTCACTGCAGCAGGATTTTTCCCAATTAATTACACTTTACTATTTAGTATAAGTACAAATGTTATGACGTGCGTGATTGTATTAATTCAGTTTAACTAATTAAATTTATTGACCTGCAATTTAAATAATTCATTAACCATGCAGTGTAATTTAAGAGAAAAGATTAAATTAACTCTCAAAAAATTATTTCAACTGGGTAGAGTAAATTTCCTAAAATGCTGATATGGCTGGTAACTGCTAAACTGTATTTGTTGAAGGAAAAAATGTAACTGTTTCAGCAGCAGGATTTTTTATGATTAACTATTTATTGTATTATATTATTATTTATCTCGAATTATTGTATTAATTAATTTTTTTAATTAAATTTAGTGAATCTGTAATATGTTAAATATTTATTAGAGAAATTATAAAAAATATAAAGATGTAAGTAAATATTAATGCTTTTATGCAAAAATGTAGAAAATTATTCAATTAATATTATAATTTGTACTGCCAGTTTTCTGTTTTCTTATCACCATACGTTTGATCGGTGTATAACAAGGTGATCTGATTTTATGAATTTAAGACGAAAGAGAGAGGAATCTAAGTTTTAGAAGCGACTGAAACGAAAAAATCAAGCCTGAAATCTGAATACAAAGTCGGTGGAAGGATTGGAGCATTTGTTCGTACTGGATTAAAGCGAACAAGTTATTAAATTTCTAGGTTAACTCTGTTTGACAGTTTTGTTTAGTGCCAACATTGAATAGATAGAGAAATTGTTGCAGCGTATTTAAGAGAAACCAATCACAAACACCTTAAAATGAAATAATATAACATAGGTACCTTCAATGCGTTGAATCGGGTGCTTGTGCTATAGGTGAATAGAAGTAGAATCTTGTGAAAGGTATATGAAAAGCAAATAAGGCGAAAAATTGCAACGTAAGATTTTTCAACGCGAGAAACCTAACAAAAACTCCCTATTTAAATGAACTCAATAGAAGAAGAAAGAGAGCGAGCAAACTCTTATCCATCTGTCAAAAAATACATTAAAAGAGCAAGAAAACATGGAGAAACTGAGAACCATATACAGGTTTTCAAAGAAGTAAGAAAACAACTGAAACACCAATAAAATGTAGCGCCAAACCAATACAAGTACATTTGAAAGAACGTTTTGATATGGAGAAGCTGAAAGAAATGCTGATTAACCTTGCGGGGCTGTAAACAAAGGCTTTAATGAAACCGACCTAGAGATTAAAAATGTAAAAGATAAACTAAATGAACTGGAGATAAAGTGGTGCGAGGAAAACAAGAACAAAAAGAAAATTGAAGTACTTGTGAAAACAACAAAACGCCAGGAGAATAGAATAGAAAAACTAGAAACCCAACTTGAAAAAATGAAAAAGAGAGGATTTTTTTGAGCAGCGGAACAGTTACACGTAACAAAGTCGAGAAATTCCTAAATAAATAATACAAATATAAGTGAATGTGGTGAATGCTTTCAAAATTGGGAAAATGGAGAAGCATCTAGTGGTGGTAGCAAAACCAAAAGACTTCATGCAAAAAATAATAGCAATGGATAACAAGAACAAACTAAAAGGTACCAAAACTTCTATAGAAAATGACATGATTGGTAAAAAGAAAGCTTTAAAACAGCATATGGAATGAAGCTAAGGAAACAATGAAAAATAGAGAAAAAGTAGAGGTTGGTTATCAGAGAATGAGCAGATGTACAATCAGGATAAAATGTACGTGCAGAATAAGAATGAAGGATGTCTGAAACTAACATAAGAAACAGACGATAAACAGAATAAAGCAATGGAAATACGAGACCCAGCAAAAACTGAGGGAGAAGGTCGGAGTGGACGGAATGTCTCAACCAGAAACTCCAATTATAATCCCGGAGAAAAAGAAAATAAGAAGGCAATTCAAAAGGAAAACCGAACGGCCAATAGAATTTTAGCAAGAAAAGAAAACAAAACTCGATGAGGGTAGGCACATGGAACATTGGAACATTGCTAAGACCTGGAAAAGTAACAGCAGTTCAATACGAATTGTTGAGATACAGAGTAGACATAGCGGAACTACAGAAATTGGGATGGAAGGGCAAGATAAAACGAAAAACTGCACTGTGCTTTACTCAGGTGAGCAAAAAAACCGAGTAAAGGAAAAACTTACCAAAAGTGAAAAAACGAATAATCTAGATCAGGAAATAAATAAGTAATGAACGAAAGAAAGTAATATATTTACATTTGTGTAGATAATAATTAATCATAAATTTGAAATTGAAGTAATAACGAGTTTTAGTATTAATTTGATATTAATATATAAATAATGTTAATTTCAAATATCAAATGTGAAATTGACTGATGACTGATGAAATTGACTTGACAATTGAAATTGAAACATACTGAAAGTAAAGTGTAATCATTGTGAATGAAAGTAAAATTGACAATACAATATAAGAATAACAATGGCATCTGTTAAGTAGAGATAACTAAAATGCTGAGTTAACTAAAATTTGTGTATAAAATGTTACAAAGTGTTAAAAGTACAGACGATAAATTTAATACCGCGTTTTTTCGAATGCTTATAATTCTTGGTCTATTTCCACCACCTTCGATGCGAACACGCAACACGAACCGTTTTCATTATTATAAATTCTATATTCTATTTTTAATTATATTTATAATATTTGCAACAGTTACATCTATATTTTTTCGCTTCCGTATAATATATTCTAATAATTATACACTATATACCTTAAAATTCATAGATTTTACACAGGAAATTATTATTGCTATTTGCAATGTGGTTTCAATTTTAGCACCAGTGGTTATCTATCGGTTAAGTTTATACGATTTTTTGAATCACGTCGATGGTCTAAATACATGTACGACTTCGATAATCAAAGAATTGATGTTAATATCGTCGAAAAAGCACTTAAAAATACTTTTTTCAATTTGTAACTTAATTTTGTTTATTCTAAGTGCAACTGTTGTGTACAGTACTACAACGAATTTGGGATTCGTACCATGTATGCTATATATACACAAACAAGTTCAATTTTACTATAATTTCGTAACAGTGTTAGAGATCTACATTTTTGTCAAATTTATAAAGCAGCAGTTTGAAAGCACCAATAAGTACTTAACTGCAATAATTACTTTGATTGAAACAAAACCACAAAATAATGTGTCTATGATATATAAAGGGAAGTTGAATAATTTTTCTATGTGCTCAGAAATCCGACGTGTAACAAAACGTTTCGAAAGTCAAGCAAAGCTGATCACTCTTTTTAATCAAATTTTTGGTTTTCAACTACTTTTTCTTATTTTATGTTTTGCGATAAGAATAATTTATACTATTAATTTAATATTAAATACATATGCTGCTAACTCTCCCTTGCCTATCTATTTACCTTTGGCGAACTCATTTTCAACATTTTGGCAATTTGTAAGTCTTATTTCCTATTTTTATTAAACGTGGCCGTACAACAATTATTTTTATTCCAGATCATTGCAGCGCTTGGCGTAGTAATTTGCACTAAAGCAGAAGAAGTAACTAAAAAAACTGCTGATATATGTCTAGATGCTTTGACTGACCTACCAAATACAGACCAAAATGAAAAAATAATAAAAGAATTTATATTATTGAAGTGTTTAGCAAGAGAAAAAAAATTATCTTTTTCAGCAGCAGGATTTTTTTAATATTAATTATTCTTTGCTATTTAGTTTAAGTGCAACTATTATGTCGTATGTGATTGTATTAATCCAGTTTAATAATTAAATTTATGTATTCTGCAACTTGTTCACTATTTATTTAGAAATTTATCTTGCAAGACAAACAGTAGGTATATGTATTGTGTAGTTTCTTTTCAGTTAATATTTTTACTGAAAACTTAACCCCTGGAATATAATATAAACCTACCAGGAACTAGCACCATTGCAGTTTATCAAAAAATAAATATTCCAGCTCACCAATTTTTTTACATTATAATTTATGACCATTTCATAACTTATGTAGTGTAAACTAACATTTATCACTAATATTCATTTTATAATTTTTGTTTCAGTTGTGTTTTTAACATGTGTTAGCTATTGCTTATTGACTATAAACTACTGAATGAAGATGAAGATAATATTGTATTACCTTACAGTAAAGGTGAAAAATAACAGAAGTAAATAATTTAAAAAAATATTCAGCACTTCTTTACAGCTTTTGCCTCTTTATAACAAAATTGCCGATTTTATTTGCTAATTAATTACTTTCTTACTCCATGATCTCTAGTTCTTGGCGTTGGCGTTATCTGTAATAATTTTAATTTCTACTTTTGAATTCTTTAGACTTGAATTCTATTTTTGACTTCGACCACTAACAAGGGAAGACCGGCAACTTCTTCTCACTGAATTGAATCATTTTTATTGTGCGTGTAGGTCTAGTATTGGATATTGACAGGTGCAAGTATAAGCACGCTTCTTTGCCAATTTTGAAAAAATTTAATTTGTATAATTATATATTACTGATGAACTGCATAAAAATTAACATAAATATGGTAAGTTTTTAATGGAATTGCGTAAGATTGCTAAAAAATAAAAACATATGCAAGGGTACTGGGATCGCATCCAGCTCCTGCCAATTTTTTTATTTATTTATTTTATTATTAATTCCCCCCAGTATAATATGTCATCGTTCTCAAGAAAACCAAAGCGCTATAATAAACCCTACTCATAATCTGTAAACCTTGAGTGTTTTACCATTTAGCAGTAAGGCACTGGAGGGTGTTCCACACCCCCCAGACCCCCGGTCTCTACAACTTTGGCTTATTGGAATATTAGTTACTTGAGTGTGACTTGTTAAAGTTAGGATTAATTAGTTTTTCTAAAAATTTTTCTAGATCGGTTATGCCGATGTCTTCAATTTATTATTAATAATAAAAAACTGCACAAATTGGGAAGTTTGGGGGGTGTGAAACACTCTCCAGTGCCTCACTGCTGAAAGGTAAAACATTCAATGTTTACAGATTATGAGTAAGATTTATTATAGCGCTTTGGTTTTCTTGAGAACGATGCCATATTATTCTGGGAGGAATTTATAATCCCCCCTCCCTTGCACCCAATTGTTGGTCACTGCTTTGTATTTTTCGTGCTAAAAACTTCCACCATTATCGCTTAATACTGATAACCATAAGTTTGCAAATTTATCTCACCCAGACCCCAGGTCTCTACAACTTTAGCTTATTGGAATATTAGTTACTTGAGTGTGACTTGTTAAAGTTAGGATTAATTAGTTGTCCTAGAGATTTATTCTAGATCGGTTATTCTGATTTCTTCAATTTATTACTATTAAAAAATAAACAGCACAAACCGGGGGGTCTGGGGGGTGTGGAACACCCTCCAGTGCTTCACTGCAGAAAGGTAAAACATTCAATGCTTACAGATTATAAGTAAGGTTTATTATAGCGTTATGGTTTTCTTGAGAACGATACCATATTATCCTGGGGTAAATTCATAATCTTCTTCCCCCCCCCCACAATTGTTGGTCACTGCTTTATATGTTTTGTGCTAAAAACTTTCATCATTCTCGCTTAATACTGATAACCATAAGTTTGCAAATTTATCTCTCACAGTTTGAGTGTTCCTAGGGGGTGTGGAGCACCCCATAGTCATCCCCGGTCTCTACAACTTTGGTTTATAATTTGGGCTAATTGGAATATTAGTTACTTGAGTGTGACTTGTTAAAGTTAGGATTAATTAGTTTTTCTAGATCGGTTATGCTGATTTCTTCAATTTAATACTAATCTATATAATGTTCCTTATAAACTCCTAGACTGTTCCACCGATCCCAACCAAATTTTACACATTTACTCTCTAGGACCCTAAAGAGGTTTTCTATATGGTAATTTTACGTTGGTATATTCACATTCAGTACCTACACTATTGTAAGTGATTTCATTTCGTAAAATAAATCAAGTTATAGCAACCAAAAGACAACGGGAAGCAAGACTGGAAACCGTTCTGAAATACTAAAGAAGAAAAGCTCGGGTAAAACAACCCTGCAAAATCAAAATACTTCAGACAAAGGCAAAGTATTTCATTTTTAATGAGACTTCGGCCGAAGCCGGGTATCCAGCTAGTAAAAAATGAACTGCACAAACCGGGGGGTCTGGGGTGTGAACACCTCAGTGCCTCACTGCTAAAAGGTAAAACATTCAATGATTCATAATCAAATAAATAAAAAATTAAAAAATTGGCAGGAACTGGATGCGATCCCAGTAATCCCAGTAATAATTTTGTCCTTTAGTTGTTTTTTTGTGACTGAAGGTAATGTGTTTTTGATTTATAGTAGATACGTAATTAAACTTCATTTGATTTAAAAATTTTTATTCATTATTTTACATCTGTTTTATTTACAATTTGAGAGTTTGACATGGATTTTTTCAATAGAGGTTTTAAAATTAGCGTTCTCAGTTGCGGTGATGTGCAATTAGACCAGTTGACTATGTCAGCATCTTTCTGGCCTGAACGAATTACACTGAAGTATTGCATACATGAATATATATATATTACAGTTTTCTTGTTATTAGTATTTTCTTTTTCGGGTTTTCTATGTGAATCCATAGAGTTCCTTAAAAATATAAAGTATATTTTGTTCTCGTCAAAACTTACTTTCAAAATTTTCACCATTAGCTCTCTACCGGTACTAATCGGAAACTACTTCCTACCTCAATTTAAATATTTAACTTTTCCAATAATGCTATTTAATATTGTTCCAAAAATGAATGTCATACCTCATCGAAAAATTGGTAGACGGTGATATTTTTTTCCTACTGTAAGATTTTTCAGCTTAGCAACATCGGATTAAAGGAACGACTTCGGTGTTTATTTCAAACAATATAATTACTAAAAGTGCTTAATATAATGGAATGTTAAAAGTAATGTAACAAGCAAAATACCTGTTATGCTCCGAAACTAGAAATGACCCCAACCGAAAAATAGTCGCTGGGGTTATTAGTTATGTGTGAAAGTTTAAAAACGATTGTAGTGATAAGATATCTCAATTTCTAAATTAACTGACCTGAATGTAAAAATTTACTTGCATCAAATATTATTTTACCGTTGTGAAAATTAATTAGTTAATATTTTAGAAACATTTAATATTTAAAAAGCGAAGTGTATCCATTACAAACTACATATTAATTTTGTTTAATATTTTTAAGTACAAATAATAATTTACTTATTATTACGATTAATGATAAAATATTCTCGAGTATCAATCATTATAATTATAGTATGTATAAAGGAAATTTAAAAGTTTGGTATTCTAGTTTGTACGATTGTGTTTTCTACCTACCTGTATGTTTAAAGCTATAATGTATGAAGATGTAACTACAATTTGAAAAACAAAAAAAAATAATTAATTGTATATTTTAAATCAATACAAAATTTAACATAAATTAAATAATATGTTTATAAAAAGGTTAAAAGTGTAGAAGTTCGGTGTGATACTCTTTTTTTCCGAATGATTACCATGTTTGGTATATTTCCACCGGCTTCAATGCGATTAAGTAAATCTATGGGTCCTTTTATAAGTGGTACCTTCTATTTTTAACATTATCTACAATATTTGCAGCTATTACAGCAATAACTTATCGCAATCTCGTCTTGTTCTACGAATTTTCAATAAATACGTTGATATTCACTGACACTGTACAGGAAGTAACCATGACCATCAGTACTGTAATATCAATTTTGGCACCAACAATATTTTACTCATCAAGTTTAATCGAGTTGTTTAATAATTATGGTGATGATAAAAGTAAATACAAGACTTCAATAATAATCAACGAATTGATGATGATAACGTCAACCAAACACTTTATATTTATTTTTGCAATTTTACATATAATTTTATTTACACTTTTCCTATATAACATTTATTATGCGATTATGTTAGTTGGAATAGTGCCAACTGTAATATTACTTAATAGAAAAATTCAAACTTATTACCATCTTCTAACAATGCTAGAGATCTATGTTTTTGTGACCTATATAAATCAACAGTTGGAAATCACAAATAAATGCTTAATTGAAAAACTAAATCCATTAAAATATACGAAGAAGCTTTTGAACCATCAGTTATACAAATCTTAGAAAATTTTTCTCTATGCTCTAAAATTCGAGAAGTAACACAATATTTTAAAAGTCATACAAGACAGATGGCACTTTTAAATAGAATATTTGGTTCTCAATTACTTTGTCTTACATTATGTTTTGCGATAGATTTAATTAACGTTATTAATATTTTATTAAATATATACTTTCCAAATTAATTTTCCGTTCCTCTATACATCTCATTTTGCTGCATGTGCTTTGGACGTTGTGGTATTTTGTAGGTATTTTTCTTAATTAATTTTTACCGTTTAGTTATACTATTATTATTATTTTTTGTGATGGAATAAAAATGTATAATTTGTTCCTTGCAGATTATTGGTGCACTAGGTGTGGTGATTTGTACTAAAACAGAAGAAGAGGCTAGAAAAACCAGCAAAATTTGTCACAATGCTTTGGCCAACTTACCAAATACAAACAGAAATAGAAAACTGAGAGATGAATTATTATTACTAAATCTTTTTGCAAGAGGAAAACATCTGACTTTTTCCGCAGCAGGATTGTTTCCTATTAATTACTCTCTACTGGTCAATATAATTTCGGGTGTTATAGCATATGCAATTATATTAATTCAGTTTAATTATTAAATTTGTTTAACCTGTAATATTTTACATATTTAGTTATATATTGTCATGTTATCAGTTGAAAACTAGAATTAATAATAAAATTGTATCTTCGGGTGGAAACTTTATGTGAAGATTTTATAATATTTGTCATTTAGCAGTTGTAGGATGTTGATGGAATACCATTAGAGCCAGTTAAAGAACCAAACTTCATTTAATAAGTTGTCGAAAGCCTTAAGCGTTCAGGAAGTTAATTTCACTGATATCCATGCCACGAATAAAAATTGGAAAAAGATTTCATAGTAAATAGTAGCGTTCACATTTCTTGTCACCATTGCATATAAATCCAAATCCAAAAGAATATAATAAAGTCAATAACAGCAAAGTAAATTTCCATCTTCGGAAAACCTAAAAAGAAAGATTTCAGTAGTAAAAATATGTTAATTAGAATAAAATTATACCAAAAGAAGCGTAATTTTATGTAGAACTGTTTGCCATCCAAATAAGGGTAGTAGATGTAAATTAAATCCTCACCATTAAGAAATATGTAATTTTAACCTAAAAATATGTCAAAATTGTAAATTTAGTAATTACAGTGTTATTAGTCTAAGAAAGTGAATAAAATTTGTGTTAAAAGAAGAGGAATTAAAAGCAGATTGTTATGCAAGTGATTAAAATGGATAAAGAGTTTTAAAATTAAAATGGGGGTCAACGAAAGAATTCATACTTTGAAGTTCGGTTGTGAAGCAACCGCTACAGCTAGAATTTTTATAATAATTTTGTGGAAAACGGCTTTGAAGTCTTTAATTTTTGGTGAAAATTTCATGGAAATCCGAGTTACTAAAATTTTCAACCAATCACAATCCAGTATTTGTGGGTAATTTGGTTAAAACAATTGAAAATTTCCGATTTTAAGGCACAACTCGATGCGAAAAATGTATTTAGTAGAGCTTTATCGCTGGTCCGATGAACACGTAGTCCATGCGCTCCTAAATGTAAAAAAATAATTAATTAAAATTACATTTCGACTAGCAGTGTTAAAATAAATAGCAACAATATGAACAAGTAACGAAATTTAAAGTGAATTGAAGAAATTATGGTGGAATTAAATTAAATTATTGGAAAATTTCGTACTTACAAGTGATTCGATGTTAATGAAGAATTGGAACGTTTTTATGTTTTGGAACCGCTGCTTTGTGAAGTGGAATGTTAATGACCTGCATCTTCACAGCTGTACCATTGATATAAAGTTAGTAATACGATATTTGAACTATATTGTGTCGCACAAATTATAATTATAATTAATTTTAAGTAGTTTAATTCACTTATGCACTTGATAGTTAGTTTTAATCACAATTACACAAAATAACACACTTCAGTTTAAGATGCTAGATGGGTCGTTGTAGGTTTGACCTTCTTTGTACAGTGGAACAGAGTTACCAACTGATTTTTCTTTTGTATTCAACTTTATTCAAATATAACATTTATTAGAAAGGTCAAGATTTGTATCGCTATTTATTTGATGAGTGTCAAGTCAAACAGTTATAAACTAAATTTGTGGTCAAAATTTAATTAAATAATATACAACATAAGGTTGCACATCGACGGTACAATAAAAAAACACAATTTACAACTATTACATAATTTCGAGCATCAACAATATTATCATTACAAAAACGTAAACATTACAGCATATATATTTACTTATATATTGGTATATACCAATTCAGCACAGGATATTGTCATATCAGTCTGCAGCAGTATCACAATTGTAGCACCAACATTTTCGCAATCTTTAAGTTTAACGATTTTTGATGAAATATTTACACTGATGTTAAATATGTACAACACTTCAACAATAAATAAGTTGGACAAAATAATGACCATAAAGAACTTTTTGTTATGCTTCTTTATCTATCATTTACTTTTACTGATTCTTCTTACATGTGTAACTTACATATGAATAGCAGTGGTGGGAATATCTTATTACCTTACCTTCTTCAACCAAAAATTTCTATTTGATTGCAAATTCTTGACATACTTTTTAATTTATATTTTGTCAAATTTACAAAAGGACAGTTAAAAATTACCTACTGAAAAAGATTAGAGTGCAAAATGAAAATGCAATAAGGAGTTTCACGAAAATTTTGATATTCTTTCTATTTGCTCTGACATACGACAAGCAGCTCAATGCTGTAAAAATCAGATGATACGTGTTTACTTTTGAATAAAATCTTCGACTTTCAAATACATTTTCTCATTTTATCTTTCGCAATGTCAATAATTAATACAGTAAACTTGCTTATTATACTTTACGTTTTCAAACCTGAAATCGAATTTCAACAGGATATTATTTTGATATATGTCGTTTGGACATTTTGGCAATTGGTAAGAATTATTTTCTTACTTAATAAATGACATGTAAAAGTAAATTTTATTATTTGAAGTTGTGGGGGCATTTATCGTGGCATTATGTACTGCTACAGAAGAAGAGGTCAGAAAAACTGTAGATATTTCCTGCAACGCTTTAATCTACTTACCAAATATTAAAAAAAATAAAAAGTTAAAAAAGAATTATTAATACTAATTTCTTTAGTAAATGAGAAAATTCAAACTATTTAGCAGTGGGATTTTTTTTCTAAATTATACTTTACTGTTTAATGTTCTCAGAAGTGTTATATCATTGTATTAATTCAGTTCTATAATCAAATTTAGAACCTAAGTGAGTTTTTATTTAAATATCACGTAAATTGGGTTATTTAACATTCATTTGTTTATATAAATCTTTAGTTCTTATATCATAGATATAGATTTGGTTAAATCGGTTTTCCAAAAAGCACATTATTTGTCAATTGAAGTATATTAAAGAATTTTGATATGTGCGGATTTAGCTAATGACATAGAAAAGCATTGGGCAATCTAGTATCTTTCTAATTAAAGCAAATAAACCGAGCAAATAAGATGTGGTAAATAAAATTCTTTACGATAGAAACATAGGTACAACCCTGCGGGTATGAATAGCGACTTTGAGTAATTATTAACAGAGTTGGAAGTAATAAAAACAGGAAGAGGACATTTGAGGAGTCGGTGAAGTGTTGGTGGAAGGAATAGGTAACATTTGGGCATTAAGGAAAGAACGAACCAGTTTTGAGGTTAGAGGTCATTGACGGTTTTACGTATGGTTGGAGAGTTCCAACTGAAATAAGTTTAGTGGAACTAGGTTGCTACTAAGAAGAGAAATTATATTAGACTAGGTACTTCCGAGGTGTGGAACCAGGTGTCTGCGTTACACGTGAAAGAATATAATAAGGCTGACAGCATAAAGCAGTTGTGAGTTGTGAATTTGGCAGTGGATTTGACAACTAAGTTGATCTGTCTTACAAAGAAAATAATACACTATTGGAAAGAAACCACAAAAGTACCTCAACAGATAAATAAAAATAGATCCAATAACAATCTATCCGTAAGAGATTACATCAGAAAAGCGAGAAACAAGGAAGAACGAGCAGGTTGTCAAAATATAGAGAAACAGCAAATCTTTCAAAGAAGTAAAAAACTAGTAAAACCCCAATCATAGAAAAACAAGATAAACAAAGCATTGTAAAATCTACAAAAGATAGATAGAAAGACTCGAATATCAACTAGAAAAGTATGGAAAGAAGAACAGGCACTCGATATTATTATAACATCGATCGAAATTATAACATAAATATATAAAAGAAATGACACAGGTTGGAGAAGTTACAAGCGTCAAAATGGAGAAATGGATGGAAGAAGAACTGAAAATACAGATAGATTTTATGGAAACGTTCAAAATAGGTAGACAACCATTACGTAAAAGTGATCCTTGTGAAATTAAGAGATAAGGTCAAAAAGTAAAGGTAATGGAGAAAAAGACAAGCTGAAGGGGGCAAAGATTCATACAGAGAGCGACTTGGCCAACAACGAGAAACTAGTCCAAGACAAAATATGGGAAAGGTAAGGGTAGCTGGAATGACTCCACCAGTTATCCTAAACAGAACGAATGAGGACGTGAAGACAACTAGACGGAGAATTAGGAGAAATGCAAGTGAAAATGAAAACAAACGTAAGAAGACAAAGACAAGTAGGAGAAAGACGAAAAGAAATGTAATCAGGATGGGGACATGGAACATAAGGACCCTGCTGAAACTGGGAAAGATGAGAGAGGTAGCTGAAGAGTTAGTGAGATACAAAGTAAATATTGCAGCATTTCTGGAAATTAGATGGGGAAATGAGGGAGAAATAGTATAGAAGAGTTTTTGATGCTATACTCGGTGAAAAAACAAGGAAGAAATTAAGTACAATTTGGTGTGGCAGAAAATCTACGTGGTAAGACAATGCAATTTAAACCAATTAATGGAAGACTGGCATACGTAAGAGTAAAAGCAAAGCCGTCAAACATATCAGTTATTAACGCATACGTGTCTACAGAGGACAACAATGATTCAGAAAAGAAAACTTCTACACTAAGTTAGAAAACATAATGAGCAATACTTCCAGAAGCGACACCTAATAATACTACTTATGTAGGAGATTTCGATGTGCAAATTGGAAAAAAATTATATTAAAGAAGTAGCAGAGAAACAGGCTATATGTAAATAGGTTATGCAACTTGGCAGCAGCGACAGAGTGATCATTAGGAACAGATTTACGCATAGGAAGATACATAAATAACTTGGGTATGGCTGGGAGGTAACACCGTTGAGGGTAATTAGATTGATCACGTATTTGTTTCAAGAAGGAAAAATAATAAATTAGAGATGTAATGTCGTATAAAGGAGCCAATGCGGACTCGGATCATTACTTGGTTGTTGCAGATATTAAACAGAAAGTAGAAGCAAAGAGAAGAAATAAAAGAATAAGATAATAGCAACAGAAAAACTCTGCGACGGTCAAACAAAAAACGTTACGAAGGCACAGTGAGGAAAGAGATGAATATTTCGAGTAAATTGATAATGTTAACAAATATGACGTTAAAAGAAAAGACAGCGTGCATCAGAACATGGGAAATGAAACAAATAATTTTAAATAAACAGTGGAGTGAGACAGAAAGATGGGATGTCTGCAACGTTGTTTAAAATTTGATACTGAAAAGATGATGCAGATCATGTAGTAATAATAGCGAGAGCAAAAATAAATTGGTGGAAAGTTTTAGGCGCATCAAGAATGTGGCGTGAAAGATGTGACTGCTAATAAATCAGAATAAAACAAAATATTACATAAAGTGTGATTTAAGAAATAGAATAGATATGGGAATCATTTTAGAAGTTGATGGCGATAAATTTGAAGAAATTAGTAATTGTGACTACCTAGGGTCCAAGTGAATAGTAATAACGAACAAAATATAGAGACAAAACGAAGAATACAAGCAAGTAACCAAGTGTATTTTGCCAATAAACACAAACTGAACGATAAGAACATATTATAAAGATCAATGAAAATAATGATGTATGTACAAGACCTGCAGATCTACAAGACTAATCATATCATTTCAGCTCCACAAAGAAAGAAAATGTTGATTTGAAAAGTTTTGTGAGTATTTACAAATTACTGTCAATTGCTCAACTATTTTTAGCGCTTCGATTACTGCTGAACATATTAGGAAAGGAATTGAAATATTTTGTAATAATAAAGTACAAAATAGTTAAACGGTGCTAGTTCAACCGAGTTAAACGAAGATAAAAATACACCATTTTAAGTTAACAGAGACTTTATTACAAAATAAAAAAACGTGCATAAAAATATTAAAAATTTAAATTGATTAGTAAATAATGGTCTATCAACCTGAATATCGTTATTTACATTTTGGACTGATACCTTCCTCAAGTATCCAAATGTGTTATTTTTTGCGTGTTATGATTATAATAGGGTTAGGTTGTTCGTATTTCTGAAAAATATATATGTAGGTACCAGTTTTAAAAATATATCTCTGTTATAGCATATTATTACAGGATATGTTATATTATGTACCACAGTGTATAAAAAAAACTAAATTGTTATTGATTATTATGGTTATTAATGAGCAAAGTGTTATTTTTCATAAGTAAGTGAATTTTTATGTTTTGACGGTTTCAGTGGCGCACTATGGATTTTTATTCATTTCGAAATTAAAAGGATTTTGTAATTTTGGGTCAATTTTACAATATTTTTCTTCGTAAATTAGATTGTCTTGTCTTTATAGTGCAACAGTACTTTTTCCTAATGCAACCTATTACAGTTATTCCTCAAGTTGTACCTTTAGAAGAGTTACAAATTATGGTCAAGATGCTAAGACTTCATATAATTCAAGCCACAATTACGACCTGGCTGGAAGATGTGAAATTTAATTTAGAAAATTTACATCGTCCGATTGATATTAAATAAGACAGCAATTATTGTAAAGAATTAACACAGAAGAAACTTTAACAGCTCAAATTTATTCGGATGTTCAATTATAAAAAATAAATTATAATTACATTGAAGAATTTACACCGACAAGAAACCGTTTGCTTGTCAAGCTTCTGATGACAAATTTTTTAAACTTTTTGTTAGAAATGTTTTTATGTTTTGTTAGGGTATGTGTATGTTCTCTATACATGTTTTTGTAGTTAGCTGCATCAAAAAAAAAATAGTTTTAAACAAAGTTTTTGTCACATGTTAAAATTCTGTGAAGGGTAATATAATAATAATTATATGTTGAGTAAAATAATTTATAAATTACAAGTTTTTATTAAATTTAAAAATTTTCCAACTTACATTTTTTGTAATTTTTAAAAGATTTTACTCAACATTTAATTTCACAAGTTAATAAACATTTACAATTATAATAATTATTATGTTTTCATTCCTAAAATTACATTTAACCTTTTGAAAATTACCCAAGAACCTTCAAGATCTAATATTCAGTATCTCTTTAAATATTTTGTTTTTGAATCGATTGTGATGAAGCTTTTGAAAACATGTTTCAAACAAAAAACCAAAAACAAATAAAATATTTTTGTAAAATATCTACTTGTAAGTAATTTTAGTAAAAATAATTTCGTTTCATTGCATATTGTAACCTAATTTTAATTTGATTTCGAATCCTACTAACTTTCAACCTAGTACATACTATTTATGTATACGACTACGCCTATGACATACGCAGCAAGCAATCACTTGTGCAAACAATACAAGTTTGTTCACTTCCCGCCTTTCTTTTCAATATTGAACGATGGTAACACAACATTCTGTCTATAGTCTAAGGTCTAGGCTCTAGTGTCAGCCTATGTTTTGAGGCACCCAAAATTGTACCTTGGGAAATATAGAATATACATTTGGGTAGATCATTGCTCAAAAATTTGGAATTAAAATAATTAATAATGAATTGTAGTATTCATTTGTTATTAATATCTAATAATGTATTAATTTCAAATATTAAATTGATTACATATTAAAACTAAAGTGTACCCATTGTGAACGAACAGACAATTGACCATACAATACAATAAAAGAATAATAATTATTGTATCTCTTAAGTAAATACCAATATTGCAGGACTATATAAAATGTTACAAAATGTTAAAAGTACAAATGTTAAATTTAATACAGCGTTTTTTCGATTGCTTACAGTTCTTGGTCTATTTCCACCATGCTCGATGCGAACACGTAGCAACGTGGACCGTTTTCATTATTATAAATTCTATATTCTATTTTTAACTTTATTTATAACATTTGCAACTTTTACATCAATCTGTTTGCGCTACCGGTTAATATATTCTAATTATTATACATTATCTACAATAAAATTCACTGATTTTATGCAGGAAGTTATTATAGCGCTATGCAATGTGATTTCAATTTTAGCACCAATGGCTTTCTACCGATCAAGCTTAATCGACTTTTTGAACCATGGCGATGGTATAAGTACATGCACGACTTCGATAATAAAAGAATTGATGTTAATAACGTCAAAAAAGCACTTTAAAATCCTTTTTTCAATTTGTAACTTATTTTTTTGTATTCTAATTGCAATTGATGTATGCAATACCACAACGAATTATGGAATAGTACCATGCATGTTATATATGCACAAGCAAGTTCAACTTTACTATAATTTTGTAACAGTGTTAGAAATCTACGTTTTTGTCAAATTTATTAAGCAGCAGTTTGAAAGGACCAATAAGTACTTAACAGCAATAACTACATCGATTAAAACGGAAAGACAAAATAATGTAGCTATAAACTATAAAGTGATGTTTGATAACGTTTCCATATGCTCCGAAATCCGACATGTAACAAAACGTTTCGAAAGTCATGCAAAGCTGATAACTCTCTTTAATGAAATTTTTGGTTACCAGCTACTTTTTCTGATTCTGTGTTGTGCGATAAGATTAATTTATACCATTAATTTAATATCAAATATATCTATTGCTAACTCTTCTTATTCCATATATGGAGTTCTGCCAAACTTCATTACAACTATTTGGCAATATGTAAGTCTTATTTTTTATTTTTAAAAAACTTGGTCGTATAACAATATAATTCATTGCAGATCATTGCAGCACTTGGCGTAGTAATTTGCATTAAAGCAGAAGGAGTAATTGAAAAAACTGCTGATATATGTCTGGATGCTTTGGCTGACCTACCAAATACAGACCAAAATGAAAAAGTAAAAGAAGAATTTATATTATTAAAATGCATAGCAAGAGAAAAAAAATTATCTTTTTCAGCCGCGGGATTTTTTAATATTAATTATTCTTTACTGTTCAGCTTAAGTGCAAGTGTTATGTCATATGCGATTGTATTAATCCAATTTAATAATTAAATTTAATGTATCTGTAACTTGTTGACTATTTATTTGAGAATTTAACTTACAAGACAAATCAGTTAATATTTTTACTGACAACTTAACCTCTTTTAATATAGTTATAAACCTACCAAACTTTGCACTCATTTCAGTTTTAAAAGAAGAAATGAGTATAAACCAGTAATTTTAATTTATGACCGAAATAAAACTTATGAAATAACTTTAAACTTATCACTGAATAAAATTCATTTGAAATGAGGAAGGAAAAAAGGAAGTAAAACAGTAAATCAAAGTACGAAAGCGAAATAAAACATTGTGAAAATAATTTCTGATGGAAACGATTATGGCAATGTAGGTAAAATTAGATAGCATGAAAGCTAGAGAAAGGAAAATCAATGTAGTAAGTAATAAAAGAAGTTAACTTTGGAGAAGAAACGAGAACAAAAATGTGAATGTGGGAATGCAAAATTCTGAGAAGAATTTCGTGCAAATATATGGAAGAGATAAAACCAAAAGACTAAAACAAGCCAAGGTGTACATGGTCCATACTGGAATATAAAAAGGAAAATTTTGTATGAAAATAAGGTGGTGGAAAGAAAAGGTTTAGACCTAATCGAATAGAAACAGGAAGTTTAGGAGCATTTGGACTTTCAAATTCCATATTTTGATAGTAAAACCAAAAATGACTTTAATTTTAAGTCAATTGGTAGTTCCAGGTCCGCAGTTTAATAAAAGAAGAAAAATTAATGAACCCAATTTAATTTAATAAACGAAATTAGTAAAATATTAAAAAAAATAGTTTGTTAATTGTGTTTTTATTAATTAAATTTTATTTACCTTTAAATAAATTTCCAAAAAATTTCAAATTTAATTGATTTTTATAATAATCGAAATCAGAGCCCCTTAATTTACATAAGTCAATTCGTAGTTCATAACTTTGGACACTAAGTTAAATAATTAGCAAGATATTGCAAACAGCTTCGCAAAACCAACTTTTCAATTTTTTAAAAGTTTTCACCTATTAATAAAAATAAAAATATGTCAAACCAAAAAAGTGAAATTGGTAAAGTTAATGTGAAACTTTTTTTGTTTAATTACATTTTTGGTATATTTTCTTACCAAATTTTAGAGCTTTAAATTTAAGCAAGGAAACCATTATTTTCTCTTTTAAAAAAAGTTTATTTTATTTCTAAATTTTACATATTTTAATTTTTAATTGTAAATTTTAAAGAACATTAATTTATCCCATAATGGCATCAAAAATTTAATCGATTGGTACAAATACAAAAAGGGAATATCTAATTTCAGAAGGATATTTGTCATTTTTCAAAAACGACAATCGCCCAAATTTTACACCAACATTTTCGCAATCTTCAAGTTTACACTTCTTTTTAAAACAAGGTCAAAATATGTACAACACTTCAACAATAGATAAGTTGATCAAAATAATGTCCAGAAAAAACCTTTTGTTATGCTTCTTTATCTATCATTTACTTTTACTGATTCTTCTTACATCTGAAACTTACATATGGATAGCAGTAGTTGGAATATCTCATTACCTTACTTTCTTCAACCAAAAAATTCTATTTTATTACAATTTTTTGACATACTTTTTAATTTATATTTTTGTCAAATTTATAAAAGAACAGTTGGAAATTACCAATAAGTACCTACTCGAAAAGATCACATCGATTAGAGTGCAAAATGAAAATGCAATATTTGGAGATTTCCACGAAGAATTTGATATTCTTTCTATTTGCTCCGAAATACGACAAGCAGCTCAATGCTTTGAAAATCACGCGATACGTGTTTCACTTTTCAATAAAATCTTTGGTTTTCAAATACTTTTTCTCATTTTATCTTTCGCAATGTCAATAATTAATACAGTAAACCTGCTTATTATGCTTTACGTTTTCAAACCTGAAATCGAATTTCAACACTATATTATTTTGATATACATCCGTTTGGACATTTTGGCAATTGGTAAGAATTATTTTGTTCACTTAATAAATGACATGTAAAAAATAAATTGTTATTATTTGAGGTTGTGGGGGCATTTATCGTGGCATTATGTACTGCTACAGAAGAAGAGGGCAGAAAAACTGGAGATATTTCCATCAACGCTTTAATCTACTTACCAAATATTAAAAAAAATTAAAAACTAAAAGAAGAATTATTAATACTAATTTCTTTAGTAAATGAGAAAAATCCAAGCTATTCGGCAGCGGGATTTTTTTCTCTAAATTATAGTTTACTATTTAATATTCTCGGAAGTGTTATGTCTTATATCATTGTATTAATTCAGTTCTATAATTAAATTTAAAACTTAAGTAAGTTTTTCTTTGAATATCACGTAAATCGAATGATTTAAATTTATTATACAACACAATTTGTTGCTTAGATATAGATTTTTAAATTAATTTGCCAAATAGCTGATTAGTTATCATTTCATTTTTTAAACAATTTTGATAAGTACGGATTTGGCTGACGAATCGAAGAATTAACTTTTAATTAAATACATTTTAAATACTTATTCCCGGTTTCACAAACGATTAATTTGCAATTAAATTATTTAAGCTTTTAATATTTAAGCCTAAATTTAAGCCGAAATCCCAGTTTAAATGTTTGTGAAACCGGGCATTAATATTTAAAACGCTCCGCACTACTAGAAATAGCTATAAAAACAATTTCAATTTCTGTGGCATATAATAATTTATACTTGTTTTTAACAACTTGCACACAATTTATTGCTTTCTTATCTTAAAATCTTGTGATTTTGTGGTTATCTTGTGATTGTTTATTTACTTGTTTGTTTTTACATTAATATGGCGCTTGAGAATTCAAAATTGATTGCGGATCAATTTTCCGCATAACCTAAAAAAAGACAATTTAATTGATTTATTAATCACCAAGAGGTTACCAAGAAGAGAACCAAGATAACGTTATTTTGTCTGCTTGGTATTCTAAGGACTTCTCGATAACAGATTCAGAGCTTAAAGGACACCAATAACAGTTTGTTACTTCAAAAGGTGAAACGTGAAGGTAAAACAGGTCAATCGGCGTAGACGCATAACAATTTGCTCAACTTGAACACAACATGTGATTTAGGTATGAACGCATCTCCAGATTCACATGTTGTCGAAAGTGAGGTTAAGGTAAGCACAGCCTTATCCAAAAATAGTCAGAATATAGTCAAAAACCAGGTTTTGTTTGGCCGGGGATTATGAAAAAGGTGCGACAAGCGTACCTTTCATAACAGGAATTGTTAAAGTCACAATTTCCTGTTATAGACGTTGATAGATTTAGATATATTCCATAGATTCCGATCATTAAATATTAGTTGCAAAAATTACACATATGGGTGTACATGGGTATAAAAAAGAAAACACAAAGTGAAGGCTAAAACCATGAAAGATGAAATCGGACTACAAGCTAACAGCGAAGATGAAGTAAAAGATATATGGAAGAAGTACTTTCAAAAACTGTTAAATCAAGAAGGCAAAGATAATGTTTTTAGAGAAGTAGAAGAAAGAATGGAAGAAGAAACAACGACAAAACCAACATTCGGCAAAGTGAAAGAGATATTGAAAGAAATAAAGAATGAAAAGACTGGGAGGAAAGATAAGATCTATGGAAAAATATTGAAAAATAGAGGCAAAAAATACATCAGAGAATATACAAATTAATACTGGAAATTTTAGAAAAAGAAGAAATGCCGAACGAATGGAAAACAGATAGAATAAATAATACACAAGAAAGGTAATATTGAAAAATGCCGGAACTACCGATGAATGGCTCTGCTACAAGTAACCTCAATGAAGGCAAGACCAAATACATAAATTTTAAGAGAAAAGACGATACATGACATAAAAACTTAGAAATTGGAAACTAAGTATACGTTCAAACAGGTGGATAAATTCAACTACCTGAGAGTGCAACTAAATAAAACAACGAAAGATCCCTAGAAATAAACAAAAATACAAGTTGATGGAGAGCATATTATATATTACTTCTACGAAGTAAACATATTCCACAAAGAATGGATACATTATTTATTTATTCCTCTAAACAAATCGAAAGTTTTGTTTACATTTATGTTTTTTTACTTTCTAAATTTGGCAATGAGGCAATAGGAAGGGAAAAGAAGATGTGAAGAAAATTAAACTAGGATATAAAAAGATTACAATAGACGAAAGAGAATATGGCCGGCAAGGAAAAGCCTCAAAATAGAAAAGGAAGAAGCCAACTTAATACCTAGCCAACCCCAAAAGTTTCAAAAATGAAAATAGTAAGACGACCTTAACAAGTGGATTTTTTTTATTTTGAACACGCATAAAATATGACAAATTATTTAAATGAATAAATAGATCAAATAATATTGTAGAGTACCTATACATCATCAAATTTTTTTATAATTTTACTTATTACATTAATAGCTAAATAAATAATTTAAGTGTCATTTGAAACACAAAACAAGAATTGAACATTTCAAGCTTACACAAAAATTTTCGATCAATTAAATAATATGTTTAAAAATGAAGTTAAAAGTATAGAATTAAGGGCTGATACACTGTTTTTTCGGTTGATTACAATGTTTGGTATATTTCCATCGCCTTCAATGCGCTCCAGTAAACCCGCAAGTTTTTTACCAATATAAGTGTCACCCTCTACTATTAATAGTATTTCTTATAATTGATACTGTGATGTTAATAAGTTATCACTTTTGTCGATGCAGTCTAAATATGGAAATACTGTGTTATTCGTGGAAACTACACAAACCATTATCATGGCTACAAGTAGTGTAATTTATATTCTGGCATCAATGTATTTAACTTGTCAAGTTTAAATGACTTTTGAATTGTGAAAAAAATATGCGCAAAACTTCGATAATAATCAATGAATTGATGATAATAACGTCGACGAAGCACTTCCGATTACTTTTTTTCAATTTTACATCTACTTTTATTTATATTTTCTACATTTCAATATCTGAATGTAATATTGTCATTTGGATTGGTAAAAACTCTGCCTTACATGAGTAAAATAATTCATATATATTATAATTTGCTAACAATGCTCGAGATCTATGTATTTTTAACATTCATAAATCAAAATTTGAAAACTACTAACAAGTACTTAATGGATAAAACAAAAGCCATTAAAATGATTCGAAAATTTGGACCAATAGATCAATTCCAGGATGAATATGAAAATGTTTCTATTTGCTCCCAAGTTCGAAAAGTAACAAAATGTTTTCGAAGTCATGTGAAACAAATTGAACTTTTCAATAAAATATTTGGCTTTCAATTACTTTTTCTTACTTTATCTTTTACTATGGGATTAATTAAAACTATTAATATAATAATGAATATGATATATTCTGCTAAGTTCATATCTCTTTCTGTTACACAGCTTATTCTGCCGCACGTGTTTTGGACATTATGGAATTTAGTAAGTTTTTTTTCTATTTCTGCTATATGTAATCTTATAAAAACGTAACTTTTGATTATGGCAGGTTATTGGTACTCTTGGTGTGGTTCTATGCTCTAAAACAGAAGAGGAAGCTGGAAAAACTAGAGAAATTTGTCTTGGCGCTTTGATGAATTTGCCAAATACAAATAAAAATGAAAAACTAAAAACAGAATTCTTATTACTAATTCGTTTGGTAAAAGAAAAAAATGTTACTTTTTCTGCAGCAGGATTTTTATTATTAATTATTCTTTATTTTTTAATATAATTGCAGGTGTTAGCTCGTATGTCATTGTATTAATTCCGTTTATTAAGTGAATTTGCTGATCTGTAATGTGTAAAATTTCAGAAGTTATTTGAAATATAAAGATGTAAGTAAATATTAATGTTTTATTGAAAATGTTGATCTCTTAGACTTGTAGATATGTATCCAAATCGTTAAAATACAGGTACCTAAGGTAATAATTTTGTTTAAATTTTCTGTCAGAGCTGTTATGACTGCCCAATGGTTTATTTAAACTGGGACATCTGATCATTTTCCATCTGATCACGTATTAGGTGTACGTTGTTATCATATCAAGAACCAAAGAAGGACTAATAAATACTTTAAGAAAAATAAAAACAGAAGCAATCCGAATGGGTTTAAGCATAAATCAAACAAAGACTAAATACATGAAGTGTACAAGAAAAGAATGAATACAGATCTCACCTAATAGTTGACGATGAAGAATATGAACACGTATAAGACTTCAGCTACCTTGGTGTAACAATTAATGACAGGAACATAAGAAGAACAGAAGTAACAACAAAATACAGGCAGGCAACAGAGCATACGACGCCAATAAACACCTATTGAAGAACAGACAAATTTCAAAGAGATCAAAGATAACGATATACAAGACATTAATAAGACCTGTACTAACCTACGCAGCTGAGGTTATATATGTATGTATGACTAAAAGAGTAAAAGAACAATTCCGTGTGTGTGAGAAAAGGATTTTAAGAACAGTATTGGGTTATAAACGAGAAAATGCAGTATAACCAAAACAAAACAAATTCCAAAATCCTCGAAGCAATGAATGGTGAAGACATCGTGAAATACGTTAAAGCAGAAAGGATAAGATGGTGGGGACATGTAATGAGATTCGGTAAAGAGGAGGCAATAAGAACAATAATGGAATGTAAACCCAATGGTGAACGAAACAGCGGAAGACCAAATCTGAGATGGTGTGATGGAGTAGAGGAGGACCTGAGAAGGATGAGAATAAATCTAATAAACTAGTTTACAAGAAGTAATCTACCTTAACAAATAGATTCTGTAAGTCCAAAAGGACAGCTCTATTTTGCTAATTGTATATAATAAAATAATATGAATAATAATAATATAAAATGTGGCAATAGTAGGGAAAAAGAAGATGTAAAGAAAATTAGGAAACTAGAATATAAAAAGATCACTATTGACGAAAAGGAATATGGCCGGCAAGGAAAGGCCTGATAATAGGGAATGAAAAGTCACCTCCATACCTAGGCGACGCGACGTCAAAAGTTTCAAAGATGAAAATAGTGCGACGACCTTAGCTAATGGATTTTTTATATTTTTAATATGCAAAACCAATTACAAATTATTTCAATGAATAAATTAATCAAATATTGTAGAGTACCTATCAATGATTAGTATAGTAATTAAATTTTTTACAATTTTGCTTTTCACATAATAGCTAGCATGCTTAGAATTTAAACGTTTGTAAAATTGAGTATCACTTGAAACACAAAAGAAGAATAATAATATTAAACATTTGAAGTCTACGCCAAAATTTGATATTTATCAAGTAATATGTTTAAAAAGAAAGTTAAAAGTACAACAGTGAGATCTGATACCGTGTTTTTTCGGTTGCTGACCATTTTGGTATGTTCATCGCCTTCAATGCGTTCCAGTAAATCAAAAGTTTTTTACCTACACAAGTGGTACCCTCTCTTTTTAATAGTATTTATATTATTTGAATTTATTATATCAATAGTTTCTAATTATATATTTACTTACTATAAATATGGAATGACTACTTGGGTATTTATTGATACTGCACATGATGTTCTCATGGCTATAAGCAGTGTAATTTCTATACTGGCACCAACAGTAATTTACTCGTCAAGTTTAGATGAATTTTTAAATTATGAGCAAACCAAATGCAAAACTTCAATAGTAATTAATGAATTGATGACAATAACGTCCACGAAACACTTCTTATTACTTTTTTCAATTTTTCATTTAATTTTATTTATAATTTCTACATTTAACTTGTTTAATTCTATACTATTAATTGGATTAGTAAAATCTCTGGCATACATAAACAAATTAATTCAAATTTATTATAATTTGCTAACAATGCTCGAGATTTATGTTTTTTTAACATTTATAAACAAAAATTTGAAAAGCATGAACAAGAGCTTAATGGAAAAAACAAAATCCATTAAAATGCTTCAAAAAGTAGAATCATTAGTTCAACTTGAGGATGAGTATGAAAATTTGTCTATTTGCTCCCAAGTTCGAAAAGTAACAAAATGCTTTGGAAGTCATGCGAGACAAATTGAACTTTTCAATAAAATATTTGGGTTTCAATTACTTTTTCTTACTTTATCTTTTGCGATGGGATTAATTGAGACTATTAATTTTACAATGAATATTATATATTCTACCAAGTTAATACTCGGTTCCGTTACACAGTTTATTCTGCCGAACGTGTTCTGGACATTGTGGCATTTAGTAAGTTTTTTTATTTTTACTAGATAATAGCATAAAACAGTAAATTTTGATTATGACAGGTTATTGGTACTCTTGGCGTGGTTCTATGCGCTAAAACAGAACAGGAAGTTACTAAAACTAGGAAATTTGTCTTGTTGCTTTGACCAATTTGCCAAATACAAATAAAAATAAAAAACTAAAAGAAGAATTATTATTACTACATCGCTTTGTTAAAGGAAAAAATGTAACTTTTTCTGCAGCAGGATTTTTTATTATTAATTATTCGTTATTCTTTAATATAATTACAGGTATTATCTCGTATGTCATTGTATTAATTCAGTTTATTTTAAATTTTTTGAATTTATAATATATTAAATATTTATTTTGGAAGTTATTTGAAATATAATGATGTAAGTAAATCTCAATGTTTTCATTAAAAAATGTAGATATCTATAGCCTAGAGAATATTATCCAATTGTAATAATCTTTTTTGTACTGTAAGTTTTCTGATTTTTTATCTGTAAAATTTTATTAAACTTGCCGAATTATGTAAATGTATAACCACTTTACTAAATTTGTTAGGTATTTATGTTTACCAAAGTTTTATTTTGGTAAATTTACAAAATGAAATTTATTTTTCACTTGAAAAATGAAATTATTATACTTGGATAAATTAAAATGTAACGATGATCATAGCATGTTCTTGCTATTTACAATTGTTGAACATAAGTTTATGCTCTATATTGCTGATATTTTCAAAAAATGATGTAATTGCTTAAATAAAACTTTTTAAACTTTCTTTAAAAATGAAACTTTTTTGCAAAATTTATTCGTACTTGCTGTGTCTTTGGATTTTCAAATAATTGCAACTTATTACAACAAAATAAAATGTATTTTATATATATGTTACGGTCAATGACGACAATTCGGCCATTAACGTCAATGGCCAGTCAATGACGTCAGTGCCCACTTACGTTGGCCATTGACGTTAATTCTCGCCCAATAACGATAATGACCAAGCATTTTGAGCAATGATGACATTTAAAATTTCATATGTAGTTTTACATCATTGTCCGGCAATGACGTCATTGCCCAATACAGAGTGGGCAATGATGATATTACTATTGGACGGTGAGGAATGTTGTATAACAAAACTAGTATCATTTTAGTTGGCGATTTTTATAGAGATTAAGTATTATTAAGTAATTACCAACTTAAAAATAATCTAATAAGTTAAATAAAGAAGTTACGAAAAACAATTAAAACGAAAACGATTAAAACGAAAAGGAATTGAACATAACAGAAATGGATAACAAAGATCTCGTTGAAAAGCGAAAGCGATTTAATGAACAAATTAACCTAGCAATACAAGAAAAACGTGATGATAATAAATCGTATTTAGACGTTGGTGAATACAACAACCGAATTGGTGAAGTTAAAGAGGCGAAGACTTTACTTTTACAAGAGGGTCTAAGAAAACAACGAAGCATTATAGGATGGTGCGTAAATATGATGTAATTACTATAAATGGAAAAGAGCGCCTAATTAAACCTGTTCTGAAAGTAATCTATCAAAAGTTTTGTATTATGCAACAAATGAAGAATTGTTTGATATTATCCATAATGCTCACCTGGCAATCGGACATGGTGGAAGAAATAGAATGGTAGCCGAAATAAGTAAACACTTCTGCAATATTACCAAAGAAACGATAATGGGATATCTTCGAAATTGCATCCAGTGTCAAAAGAAAAGTAGCAATCTTAAGGTTTAGTTTCGAGACCCATTTTGCATTCACAATTAAATTCACGTGCTCAGGTTGATTTGATTGATATGCAGTCACAAAGCTACAATAAATTTCACTGTATTATGGTGTATCAAGATCATCTTACAAAGTTTGTGTTGCTGAAAGCTTTGAAAAGCAAAAGAGCAGAAGAAGTCGCATTTCACTTGCTGGAAATTTATACTACTTTTGGGGCACCTCTTATTTTACACTCCGACAATGGCCGAGAATTCGCAATTGAGTTCTGATGAAATTACATGCTGCGTGGCCTGAGGTGAAAATTGTTAACGGAAAATCTAGGCATAGCCAAAGTCAAGGATCTGTTGAGCGGGCCAATAGAGATATCGAGGATATGTTGGGAACGTGGATGAACAAAAATAAAACTTTAAATTGGCCTGCAAGAATTAAATTTATTCAGTTTAAGAAAACCGTGCTTTGCATTCTGGAATTAGAAGATGCCCATATGAAGCAATGTTTGGATGTCCGGCTAGGGTAGGATTAGCCTCAACTGAATTCCACACAATGAAATTTTTAATTTATCCTCCGAAGAAGAAATCGAAACTTTATTACAAGAAATGGAAGGAAGGTTTGAAGAACTAACAGATAAAATGCAGATGAAGAAATGCAAGATAACAAATCAGTTGGTGAAATGGAAGGTAATGTGGAACCAATACTTGAAACCGAAGAAGACATTGAAAACTTGTTAGAACCCGTTGTTGAAGAAAGAAACGTTTGCAGCCAGTGTACTATAGTATTACCTCTTGGCGAAGAAGTTAACCATGCTGGAATATGCCACAATTGCAAAAGTCAGGAGAATATTACTGTACAACGTAAAGATGTAAAGAAGCATTAAAAACAAGCCTCTAAAATGCTCAAGTTATCAAACGAAAAATTTTCTGTTGTTCAAATTAGAAGTACGGTTTGAATTTCTATATCAGACGTAGACAGAGCTCGCGGTTCCTTCGAAACATACTGGCTGTTGTTATTTCAGTGGAAGATGGCCTTTATAAACTTTGCACAAATTATGTGTTTTAAAGCATAAATATACTGATCGGAGTTTAACCCTTGTACTGAAAAGTTAATTATGTTAGAAAACATTAGCGAAACGATCAAAGAAAATGAAATTACTCTTTGTTAGACAAAGCTGCAGCTCAAAACAGTGTTTTAGGAGGACAGGGTTACAAGCGTTGTCACTGCAAGGGTGGATGTAAGAATATTAAATGTACGTGTCTAAAACAAATTTGCAATTTGAAGTGCCATGGATCACTCCCATACCAGAATAAAATGTTAATTTAAAAAAATTTTATTTAACTATTTTTAGATTTAAAACTTTTGTTAATTTTATTATTTTTGTTAATAAATGATTATAATACAATAAATACAATACACCTAAATGTTGCTTGCCAGTTGGCTGTTAAATTCAAATCGCTATTTTGCTGTTCCTTATAGCATTCATTCTATGATATCATGATTGTCCAATCCTTTTGAGCCATTAACGTTATTGACCGGCCAAAGACGTAAATATTACAATCAGATGAAAATATTTACATCATTGGCCAACGTCAATGGGCATTGACGTTAATGGCCGGCCAATAACGTTAATGGCAGCATAATTGGGCATTGACGTCATTGGCGTTATTGGCGTCAATGCCCAATTTACATCATTGACCGTAACATATATATATTTCGGGCTTCCTTATGTAAGGATACAACCAAGGTCGTTTACCCGTCTCCTCAAGAGGGTACTCTAGCAATTAATATCTCAAAGATGTTGCAAGCATCTTGTGATAGGACCACCGTCTTTACGTGCCTTCCGAAGCACGGAAACGGCATTACAAAGTGAACTCTACCCGGATGCGAACCGGAAAGTCCTACCTTAGCAGTTCGTCGCGCTAACAACCATGCCAATGACCGTCTCTAAAGATGTATTCTAAAATGTAAAATGAAAATGTAAAATGAAAAATGTAAAAATAATGTAATCTAAAATGTATTTTAATGAAATAGAATATCAAATTCTTCTAAGTGCATAATTTATACACCGCAATTTATGTAGCAACTTAATTTTATTCATGCTCATAAATTTCTTGCATTTCGTTATTTATTTTCTCCATGGCAAAGAATTAATTAATTGCCAATATTAGAAAAATTAATTGCTCTCGATCGAAGAAAACACAATAATAAGGTTTTTCGGAATTGTTGACAAAACAAGTGAAAAAATTGTGACATCAATCTTTTCAAATTTAGAATTTAAGAAATACACAAATATATTTAAAAATAAATCTGTTATAAAAATTATTTTTTCTATTTGCATTAATGCAAAGATACACTAGTGCGAAAATAAGCATTATTTAATATTCAAATGACAATCAAAATGTCATCATTATGATATGAAATTATAAAAAAATCATTATGGATTTTCTGATGGCAATTAATTAGCAGGTCACTAACAATTTAATTTATTAACATAGGTATTATAATATTTTGAAATAATTGAGATATCTGAAGGTTCCATCAGAACCAAACGCATTTTTAATTATGTTGTAGGGTTCACTTGATAAAAGTATTAGAAATTTTAGACATAAAAATTAATTGAGTAACTTGTCTAAATTATAAATAATTCATTATAGAATATACCTAATAAAGATACTATTTGACTAGATCACTGCAATCTTTTCTTGGAGTGTTTAGCTCAATTTTAATAAAATACACAGACAGGGTGTAACATTCCTAAAAACTATAAGCTGTGGAAAGGGATTAATGGACATCGTGGTAATTCCGACCATACAGAAGGGTGACGGTTGTCACTGTTTTGTTTAACTTGAAATGAGAGTACTAAGAAAACTGGACCAGAAACAATACAAAAAGACAATGGATGAAATCAAAACAAGAAGATATTAAAACAATGAATCATAAAATTAGAATATTAAATAAGTATAAAGTTTAAACGGTGGATATTCAGCGGAAACTAAATGACAATGAAAGATCCAAATTTAAGAGAATAAAGCTATGACAGACATAAAAACAAGAAAATTGAAAACTAAGAAAAATGAACGTCAAAACAGAGTGATAAGACATTTGATGAGAACGGTGCAACTTATAGCGGAAGTATAAGAAAGAGTCAGAAAGTGAAACAGATCAGAGGAGAATGGAGACATGACAGGAAAAAAGATCGATGAAAAGTAAGAATATAAACATAACGCGAACTAAAAAAGAGTGAAATAAGACATTGTGAAAGTGTACATGACAAGCCAGAAGTTATAGGACTTGACTAAAGAAAAGAGGAAACCTGAAGTGATCGAAGGAAATCTGGACTATAAACAGGATAAAAGAGATCGATGAATAATTATGTAATATGAACCTAAGACAAACGAAGAAATGTCAAATTAGCAATGGGAAAACGATAGTACATGAGACCAAAACACACACGAAAAAATATGGTGTATTGAGAAAGACAATATGAGGATTGATTCACCTCGAAAAATTAATCGTAAAGACTTCTACGAAGTAAACATATTCCACAAAGAATGTATACATTATTTATTTATTCCTCTAAACAAATCGAAAGTTTTGTTTACATTTAAGTTTTTTTGCTTTCTAAATTTGGCAATGAGGCAATAGGAAGGGAAAAGAAGATGTAAAGAAAATTAAACTAGGATATAAAAAGATTACAATAGACGAAAGAGAATATGGCCGGCAAGGAAAAGCCTAAAAATAGGAAAGGAAGAAGCCAACTCAATACCTAGCCAACCCCAAAAGCTCCAAAAATGAAAATAGTAAGACGACCTTAACAAGTGGATTTTTTTTTATTTTGAACACGCAAAAAATATGACAAATTATTTAAATTTATAAATCGATCAAATAATATTGTAAGTACCTATACATCATTACTTTAGTAATAAATTTTTTATAATTTTACTTTTACATTAATAAGCTAAATAAATAATTTAAGTATCATTTGAAATACAAAAGAATTGAACATTTCAAGCTTACACTAAAATTTTGTTTCAATTAAATAATATGTTTCAAAATGAGGTTAAAAGTATAGAATTAAGGGCTGATACACTGTTTTTTCGGTTGATTACAATGTTTGGTATATTTCCATCGCCTTCAATGCGCTCCAGTAAACCCGCAAGTTTTTTACCAATATAAGTGTCACCTCTACTATTAATAGTATTTCTTATAATTGATACTGGATGTTAATAAGTTATCACTTTTGTCGATGCAGTCTAAATATGGAAATACTGTGTTATTCATGGAAATTACACAAACCATTATCATCGCTACAAGTAGTGTAATTATATTCTGGCACCAATAGTAATTTACTCGTCAAGTTTAAATGACTTTTTGAATTATAAACAAAATAAACGCAAAACTTCGATAATAATTAATGAATTGATGATAATAACGTCGACGAAGCACTTCCGATTACTTTTTTCAATTTTGCATCTACTTTTATTTATATTTTCTACATTTCACTATCTGAATGTAATATTGTCATTTGGATTGGTAAAACTCTGCCTTACATTAGCAAAATAATTCATACATATTATAATTTGCTGACAATGCTAGAGATCTATGTATTTTTAACATTCATAAATCAAAATTTGAAAACTACTAACAAGTACTTAATGGATAAAACAAAAGCCATTAAAATGCTTGGAAAATTTGGACCATTAGTTCAATTCCAGGATGAATATGAAAATGTTTCTATTTGCTCCCAAGTTCGAAAAGTAACAAAATGTTTTCGAAGTCATGTGAAACAAATTGAACTTTTCAATAAAATATTTGGCTTTCAATTACTTTTTCTTACTTTATCTTTTACTATGGGATTAATTAAAACTATTAATATAATAATGAATATGATATATTCTTCTAAGTTCATATCTCTTTCTGTTACACAGCTTATTCTGCCGCACGTGTTTTGGACATTATGGAATTTAGTAAGTTTTTTTCTATTTCGCTATATGTGATCATATAAAACGTAAATTTTGATTATGGCAGGTTATTGGTACCTTGGTGTGGTTCTATGCTCTAAAACAGAACAGGAAGCTAGAAAACTAGGGGAAAATTTTTCTTGATGCTTTGACCAATTTGCCAAATACAAATAAAATGAAAAACTAAAACAGAATTCTTATTACTAATTCGTTTGGTAAAAGAAAAATGTTACTTTTTCTGCAGCAGGATTTTTCATTATTAATTATTCTTTATTTTTAATATAATTGCAGGTGTTACTCGTATGTCATTGTATTAATTCCGTTTATTAAGTGAATTTACTGATCTGTAATATGTAAAATTTCAGAAGTTATTTGAAATATAAAGATGTAAGTAAATATTAATGTTTTTATTGAAAATGTTGATCCAATCTAATATAGAACTTTTGTAGATAAGTGTATCGATCAATCGTTAAAATACAAGATACCTAAAGGTAATAAATACTTTTAAAATTTTAAGATCAGAAGCTATATGACAGAATGGTTTAAGATAAACGACAACTAAATACATAATTAAAAAAGATGATAGATCTCATAATAGTTGAGTAGAATATGATATAAAGAACCAAGATGGTGTAAATATTAAGAAGAAATAAAAAACAAAGTAATAGGTTTAAATAAACAAAAACAAATAGAGTCAAAAAAAATGAAAAAATTTCAAATAGTAAGAAAGATATAAATAATAAGACTACTAACCTGCATAGATGACAGAAATAAGATAAAAGAAAAAACAAATAGGTGAAAAAGTTAAGCAAATGGTTTAAGAAAAATGAATTTAAAAGACAAATACGAATCAGAATAATAAACTGTATAACCTACGACTGAGGTATAGATGATAAAAGGTAAAGAAAATTCGTAGTGAAGAGAGTTTAAGAACAATAATGGTATAAACAAATGGAGTAAACCGAAAAACAAATCCGAATCCTGAAGAAAGAATGGAGAATCTAGAATAATAAAGATAAAGGTAAATGGAGGGGACAAGAATGAATTAAAATGAGGAGAATAAGAACAATAATGGAAAAACCCAATGTGAACGAAAAAAAAAAAAATGAGATGTTATGTGAAGATCTGAAAGGATGAGAAAAAAGAAGATTAGAAAATAGTAACATAAAAATATTTTGAGAAAAGGAAATACTGCAATGAAATGATAATAAATAAAATATATATAATATATGTCAAAATTCCAGAGAAATAAGAAGACTTATAAGGATTTTTAAATATAAAAGATCACTATTGACGAAAAGGAATATCGACGAAATAATGCTGATAATAGACTAAATCATCTCCATACCTAGGCGAATGTAAAAGTTCCTACAGATGAAAATAGTGCGACGACCTTAGCTAATGGATTTTTTATATTTTTAATATGCAAAACCAATTACAAATTATTTCAATGAATAAATTAATCAAATATTGTCGAGTACCTATCAATGATTAGTATAGTAATTAAATTTTTTACAATTTTGCTTTTTACATAATAGCTAGCATGCTTTAAAATTAAACGTTTGTAAAATTGAGTATCACTTGAAACACAAAAGAAGAATAATAATATTAAACATTTGAAGTCTACGCCAAAATTTGATATTTATCAAGTAATATGTTTAAAAAGAAAGTTAAAAGTACAACAGTGAGATCTGATACCGTGTTTTTTCGGTTGCTGACCATTTTTGGTATGTTCCCATCGCCTTCAATGCGTTCCAGTAAATCGAAAAGTTGTTTTTACCTGCATAAGTGGTACCCTTTCTCTTTTAGTAGTATTTATAATATTTGAATTTATTATATCAATAGTTTGTAATTATATATTTACTTACTATAAATATAGAATGACTACTTGGGTATTTATTGATACTGCACAGGATGTTCTCATGGCTATAAGCAGTGTAATTTCTATACTGGCACCAACAGTAATTTACTCGTCAAGTTTAGATGAATTTTTAAATTATGAGCAAACCAAATGCAAAACTTCAATAGTAATTAATGAATTGATGACAATAACGTCCACGAAACACTTCTTATTACTTTTTTCAATTTTTCATTTAATTTTATTTATAATTTCTACATTTAACTTGTTTAATTCTATACTATTAATTGGATTAGTAAAATCTCTGCCATACATAAACAAATTAATTCAAATTTATTATAATTTGCTAACAATGCTTCAGATCTATGTTTTCTTAACATTTATAAATAACAATTTGAAAAACATAAACAAGAACTTAATAGATAAAACAAAATCCATTAAAATGCTTCAAAAAGTTGAATCATTAGTTCAACTTGAGGATGAGTATGAAAATTTGTCTATTTGCTCCCAAGTTCGAAAAGTAACAAAATGTTTTCGAAGTCATGTGACCCAAAATGAACTTTTCAATAAAGTATTTGGTTTTCAATTACTTTTGCTTACTTTAACTTTCACAATGGGATTGATGGACACTATTAATTTTACAATGAATATTATACATTCTACCAACTTAATACTCGGTTCTGTTACACAGTTTATTCTGCCGAACGTCTTCTGGACATTGTGGAATTTAGTAAGTTTTTTTAATTTTACTAGATAGGATAGCATAAAACAGAAATTTTGATTATGGCAGGCTATTGGTACCTTTGGCGTGGTTCTCTGCGCTAAAACAGAACAGGAAGCTACTAAAACTAGAGAAATTTGTCTTGTTGCTTTGACCAATTTGCCAAATACAAATAAAAATGAAAAACTGAAAGAAGAATTATTATTACTACATCGTTTTGTTAAAGGAAAAAATGTAACTTTTTCTGCAGCAGGATTTTTTATTATTAATTATTCGTTATTCTTTAATATAATTACAGGTATTATCTCGTATACCATTGTATTAATTCAGTTTATTAATTAAATTTATTGAATTTGTAATATATTAAATATGTATTTGGAAGTTATTTGAAATATAAAGATGTAAGTAAATATTAATGTTTTTATTCAAAAATGTAGATGTCTATAGACTAGAGAATATTATCCAATTATAATAATTTCTTTTTGTACAGTAAGTTTTCTGATTTTTTATCGGTAAAATTTGTTAAACTTGAATTATGTAAATGTATAACCAATTACTAAATCTGTTAGGTATTGATGTTTACCGAAGTTTTATTTTGGTAAATTTACAAAATGAAATTTATTTTTCACATGAAAAAAGAAATTATTATACTTGGATAAATTAAAATGTAACGAAGAACTATCATCATAGCATGTTCTTGCTATTTACAGTTGTTGAACATAAGTTTATGCTCTATATTGCTGATATTTTCGAAAAATGATGTAATTGTTTAAATAAAACTTTTTAAACTTTCTTTAAAAATGAAACTTACCATTCGCAAACTCTTTTGCAAAATTTATTCGTACCTGCTGTCTCCTTTTGTGCTAGCTTAGTGTGTCTTTGAGTTTTCAAATAATTGCAACTTATTACAACAAAATAAAATGTATTTTATTGAAATAAAATATCAAATTTTCAAAATGCATAATTTATACACCTATTTATGTAGCAACTTAATTTTATTCATGCTCATAAATTTACAATTTATTTATTCAAACAATGTGATAAAAACTGTTGACTTATCAAAACATCTATAATATTTCAATGAAAAAAAACAATGTTTAACTTTTCAATTTAAAATACATGCATTTCTATAATATATTTAAAATAAACTGTTTGTAAATAATAATTTTCATATTATTAATCAAAAATTATAATATTTATGACTATAAAGTTGCTAAAACTAAACTTGATTAATTTATGTAATTATAATGCTAAAATCATCAATTTTATAAACTTATAATCATTAGTACTCTTTATAAATTATATTAAGTTGATTAACAATTTAATTTTTTATTAAAATACGTAATTAATACAAATATAGTATAATGAATATATTGACCAATATTGTCTCACAATGATTTAAATAATTTAATGTAATATGTGATAAAATAAACTGTAAATTCGATTATATATATTGATATATAATGTCACATTACTTAATTAGAATTTTAGTCTCACTTTAATAATATTATTTAATTATTTTAACATTATATTCTTATGTATATACTTATCAATTAAGCTGTGTACATTTTACATTATATACTCACATAATTTATAGTAAATTATAATTTAAACAAAATCTTTAATCACAAGAAGTTAATATTAACATTAATAGTTAATAAAATGTATAGAACTAAAACTTAAGAACTGATTTGAATACAAGATACTTAATATATTTTATATATTTCATCGTTAATGCGTCAGTAAATCATGCAAGTTTGTATTTTACCTGAATATATGGTGGTACCTCTTCTATTAATAATATTTCTAATATTTGAAGCTGTATTTTTAAACAATTTTACTTTTTTATTTGTACTCTAAATATAATCACTTGTTATTTATTTATCACAAAAATTCTCATGGCCCAAACAGTGTTTTTATTTACCCAAATTTACTCTCAAATTTAAAAAACTTTTTAATTGTGATCAAAATTAAACGTCAAAACTTAGAATTAATCAAAAAGATGATAATAACTCGAGAAACTTCCATTTAAAATTTTTTCAGTTTTTCATAAATTTTAATTTTATTTTTACATTTTTAAATTTAAAGTAAAATTGTCAATTGGAGTGGGAAAACTCTGCCCTTTCATTAGTAAAATAATTTATATATATTATAATTTACTAACAATGCTCGAGATCTATGTTTTTTTAACATTTATAAATCACAATTTAAAAAGCACGAACAAGTACTTAATGGATACAACAAAATCCATTAAAATGCTTAGAAAATTTGGACCATTGATTCAATTCCAAGACGAGTATGAAAATGTTTCTATTTGCTCCCAAGTTCGAAAAGTAACAAAATGTTTTGGAAGTCATGTGAGACAGATAGAACTTTTCAATAAAATATTTGGTTTTCAATTACTTTTTCTAACTTTATCTTTTACGATGGGATTAATTAAGACTATTAATATAATAATGAATATGATATTTTCTTCGAAGTTCATATCTGGTTCGGTTACACAGTTTATACTACCCCATGTGTTCTGGACATTATGGAATTTAGTAAGTTGCTTTCTATTTCTGCTAGTATAATATGTATCGTGAACTTATAAAAATTCACTTTTGATTTTCACAGGTTATTGGTACCCTTGGTGTGGTTCTATGCTCTAAAACAGAACAGGAAGCTAAAACAACTAGGAAAATTTGTCTTGATGCTTTGACCAATTTGCCCAATACAAATAAATATGAAAAACTGAAAGCAGAATTATTTTTACTAAATCGTTTCGCCAAAGAAAAAAATGTTACTTTTTCTGCAGCAGGATTTTTTACTGTTAATTATTCTTTATTCGTTAATATAATTGCAGGAGTTATCTCGTATGTCATTATATTAATTCCGTTTATTCAGTGATTTTGCTGATCTGCAATATGTAAAATATTAACGAATTTCAGAAGAAATATTTATGAAAATTTTAGTAAAAATTAAATGTTTTTCAAAAATTTTGATCTTTTTAGACTAGAGAGCATTAATCGTTGTCATCATCACGTTACATTTTTCACGCAACATAACACGCATTTTGAAATTAACCATTGGGAAGTAAATAAAAGACCTCCGTTTAAAGAGAGATGTAAATTGTCGTGCACAATTACATTTACCACTTATTTTAAGCTGTTGATCGTTCTTTGTTAAGTTCTGCAACAGTTCAATAATTATTTGAAACTGTTAGGTGTTTTAGCCACTTTAAAATAAGCTTGCTTGTGCATCTGGCAGTTTCAAACTGTAATCGTATATTTTTCTGATGAGAAACTTGATATCGAATGCTCATAGTTTCTCTACTTTTATAAATATGAGTTTGTAGCTATAACTATTAATAGTACTTAATAATGTTAATGGAATAAACATTTACCAACTGTTATATCGATTAGTAAACTATTTTCAAGCTAGGTAAATCATTAGTACATCAAGTTCAATATTATGTAACGTTAAAAATTTAAAATTGGTACGAATATTATATGGTACATTATAGATTGGAATATTACATTGTTCACTTGTGTATAATTTATTGTAGATTTAAAATAAATATTTTAATTTTATATTACTTCACCATCATAACAAAAATTTTGAAAATGTAATAGAAGATTTAGTTCTTTTTTTTTCGATTAATTGCCATTATTGGTATATTTTCACCGCTTTCTCTGCAAACGCATACCAGCAAAAGTCGTTTTTGTTTTCATACCTCTACATTCTCTTTTTAGAAATATTTAGAGCATTTGCAGGAATTACTACAGCAATAATTGGTTACCATTTCGTCTTATATACTAATATTATACATTATATAATTATTATAATCATATCATAATCAATTTAATTTTTTTATAATTTTACTTTGATACATTAATAGCTTGTGTGCTTAAAATTGAAAGGTTTCTAAAATTAAACATAATTTGAAAAACAAGGGAAGAATAATAATATTAAACAATTGAAGTTTACACCAAAATTGGATATTTATTAAGTAATATGTTTAAAAAAAAAGTTAAAAGTACAGAAATGAGGTCTGATACTGTGTTTTTTCGGTTGCTTACCATTTTTGGTATGTTCCCATCGCCTTCAATGCGTTCCAGTAAATCGGCAAGTTTTTTTACCTATATAAGTGGTACCCTCTATTTTTAGTAGTATTTATATTAATTGAAGTTATTATATCAATAATTTATAATTATTTGTTTACGTACTTGAAATATGGAGTCACTACTTGGGTATTCATTGATATTGCACAGGATGTAATCATGGCTATAACCACTGTAATTTCTATACTGGCACCAACAGTAATTTACTCGTCAAGTTTAAATGAATTTTTAAATTGCAAACAAAATAAACGCAAAACTTCGATAGTAATAAATGAATTGATGATAGCAACGTCCACAAAGCACTTTTTATTACTTTTTTCAATTTTACATCTAACTTTATTTATACTTTTTACATATAATATGTTTAAATCCATATTGTCAACTGGAATGGTAAAATCCCTGCCATACATAAATAAAATAATTCAAATTTATTATAATTTGCTAACAATGCTCGAAATCTATGTTTTTTTAACATTTATAAATCACAATTTGAAAACCACGAACAAGTACTTAATGGATAAAACAAAGTTCATTAAAAGTCACGAACAATTTGAATCATTAGTTCAACTTCAGGATGAAGATGAAAATTTGTCAATTTGCTCACAAGTTCGAAAAGTAACAAAATGTTTTCAAAATCAAGTGAGACAAATTGAACTTTTCAATAAAGTATTTGGTTTTCAATTACTTTTCCTTACTTTATCTTTCACGATGGGATTAATTGACACTATTAATTTTACAATGAATATTATACATTCTACCAACTTAATACTCGGTTCCATTACACAGTTTATTCTACCGAGCGTGCTCTGGACATTGTGGCATTTAGTAAGTTCTTTTCTATTTTTACTAGATTTGATCGCATAAAAGAGTAAATTTTGATTATGGCAGGTTATTGGTACTCTTGGCGTGGTTCTATGCACTAAAACAGTACAGGAAGCTACTAAAACTAGGGAAATTTGTCTTAATGCTTTGACCAATTTGCCAAATACAAATAAAAATGAAAAACTAAAAGAAGAATTATTATTACTACATCGTTTTGTAAAAGGAAAAAATGTAACATTTTCTGCAGCAGGATTTTTTACTATTAATTATTTGTTATTATTTAATATACTTACAGGTGTTATCTCGTATGTCATTTTATTATATCAGTTTATTAATTAAATTTACTGAATCTGTAATATTATATTAAATATTTATTTGAGAAATTATTTAAAATATAAAGATGTAAGTAAATCTTAATGTTTTCATTAAAAAATGTAGATTACTATAGCCTAGAGAATATTATCCAATTATAATAATTTTTTTTGTACTACAAATTTTCTGATTTTTTATCAGTAAAATGTTATTAAACTTGGCGACTTATCTACTAAATGTATAACCACTTACTAAATTTGTTAGGTATTAATATTTACCGAAGTTTTATTAAATTAATGGAATTTATTCAAATAAAAAATAAAATTATTGTACTTTGATTAATATGTATCGAACAGTTATCATCAAGCATGTTCTTGCTAATTACAGTTGTTGAACATAAATACTTAATAGCTGTATATTGCTATAATATTTTGAAAAATAATGTAATTGTTTACAATAAAATTTTTTTGACATTCTTTGAAAATGAAAATTACCATTCGCAAACTAATTTACCAAGGTTACTTGCGTACTAGCTCAGCGTGTCTTTGAGTTTTCAAATAATTAGAATATATTTATTAATTAAATAAAAATTTATTTTATTCAAATTCTGCCAAGTTAATATAATGTTTTAAATATGTTTGTTTTAAATATGCAATAATAAGTTTCAAATTATTAACTTTTGTGAAGTGTGCTTTGAAAATATAATCAACACTTTTGTTTCAAACAAAATTTTGACAGTTTAATTTAAATTTTTAGTTTACATTTGAGAATATTTTACTTGTTACAAAATGTTTGAATTGAACCACAACTCTTTAACGCTGCTTGTACATTTAATTTAAAAATACATCATCAGTTGATTATCATTTCTAAGGGAATCTAGAAAGTATGGTTTAAAAACTTACTTTCCGTGTTTCTAATTCAGCGATAAGCAAGTAGATGGCCCTATTCACAAAAAACAAACTAACCAATTACAAAACTTATTTCTGCTCTCCGCAATATTTTATCGATAGGAGAGGAAATAAATAGTAAGTATGCATAATATTAATTATTATTACATTGTAATAGTAAATTTGCAAAGCATTTTCTGTCTTTACAGGGCCAGTAACTTATATTCGCTGCCGAAGAAAGTAGTGCGCACCACTATTAAAGTGATGTTGACAGGTTGAACTTTTGAACAAGCTTCCAAAGCTTTATGCCCACTTATTATGATAGATGCGGTTGCGTTTATTATTCCAAGTAAACTTTAATAGCAAAGTGAATAAAAACGCTTGAATTTTAACAAAATACAATCATGTGTCACAGACAAAATAATTTTTGAAAACCTGGCGATCGCTACGCGATTGGAAAAGTGCCGGGTAAAATTAAAATAAAGAAAACCAATTCCTACAAAATAAAACTGTCGGGTATCAGACGTATAATAACAGTAATTAAAATTAAAAATTTTAATCTAATATTAATTTCATAGATTAATAATATACATATATTGTCATGTTATCAACTTAAAACTAAGATAAATAACCTTAATAAAGTAAATTGCATCTTCCGGTTAAAAACCGCAGCTTCGATAGATAAAGTGTAACCTCGGATGGAACTTTTGTTGTAACGGGTTGTTAATATTTGGCATGTAGCATTTATAGAAGGTTCATGGCATACCATTAGAGCCATTTTGAAACAAAATTTCATTTCATAAGCTGGCCAGAGCAGTTAGCATTCTAAAATTAAAATCTATCCTACGGGTACCACAGATCAAAGTTGGAATTGTTTTGCATATCCAATAGCAGCGTCCGCATTTCTTGGCACTATTGTAAGTGAATCCAAAATCCAAAAGATTCAAATAAGGCTAAAATGAGCAAAGAAAATTTCATCCTTCGGAAAATCTAAAAAGAGATTTAGATAACATAAAAATTGTAATTAGATCATAAGGCATACCAAAAGTTGAGGATTAATTTGTAGAACGATTTGCTATCCAAGTGAGGATGGTAGATGCAAAATTGAATCTTCTACATTGAAAAATGTGAAATTGTAACCTGCAAAATGTCAGATTTTTAATTTTAGTAATAGATTTGTTAATAGGATAAGGATTTAAGTGAGATTAGTATTGTAAGATGAGGAATTAAAACTAAGTGTTACGCAAGTGGTTAGAATAGGCAAATTATGTGAAAATAAACATGGGATGCAAAGAAAGAATTCGTACTTTGACAGTCGATTGTAGAACGACCAGTGTAATTAGAATTTTCTAACAATTTTGTGCGGACGGTTTTGAAGACTTTAATTTTCGTGAAAGTTTAAAGAAGATCCGGTAGAAAATTTTACCCAGCCAATTGGAATCGAGTTTTTTTTGGAAAAACCCAGATGTAAAGTAGGAATTTTCAATTTAATATGCTTCGCGATGCGAAAAATACGTTTAGTAGGTCCTTTTCACTTGCCGAGTGAACATGTGAAAATTTCGTTCCTGAAAAATATTTAAAATGAACGATAACCTACAAAATAATTTTGTCGACATGCAACATATAGCCATTAGTGACGTCATGGATATTTAACGTAACAAAAAGTGATTTTCAAGAAAATACAACGAAGAAAAAGTTAATAAATAAAAACTTCGTATTTACCTGTGACAAATGTTACACGAAACCACGACGATCCTGCATTTTTGGAACCACTGTCTGCGAAGAGGATCAATGACCTGGTATAACGGCTACTGTTTACATCGGTTAGTGTTTCTTTTGATTTAAAAACTCGTAACAACAATGAACGATTTTTCAACACTTTTAGTTTAATTAGTTTTAAGAAATTTTAATTTTAAGTAACCATTTGCTTGCTTAGTTTAATCAAACACGTTCGCACTATTACAAATAAGGTTAGAAAGTAAAGTTGTAACAAGAAGGAAGTTATGTTGGTGACATCTTTAGTCATTAAAAAAATTTTTATTCAAGTCAATACAGATTTCTATACAAAAGGCCAAGTTTTGCGGCAGTTTATTTAAAAATTTATTCACAGTAACAGGAGTTTCATTACAAGATTGCAGCTGAGAGCCGTTAAAGTAAGTACGTCACAGGTGGCGTTTTATCTATCTTTAGCAGACTTTACATGCAATTGCAGGTAATTTATCGAACAATATTTTGCAATTATTATCAATTATTATTTCTGTTTACGGAGATATTACAATATGTATTATTATAATTTCAATAAAAATGTTTGTTTCAAGTGTTTCAATTTTATCAATTCTTTGTCACCTAGTAACAATTTGAAATTGTGAGTTAATTGTTGATTGTTATGCACCAAATTGTAATTATTTACAAATAAAATTAATAACTAAGATTAGGACAGTTTAATTGTATTTTCCCTGTGTACTATAACAAAATTGTTAAAATTTTTCAAAGTTTGAGAAATAAAAATGAGAAAAATTTTGATAAATTGAAATTCGCTAGGTTTAAAATATTTATAGAAAACGTTTGATCAGTTAGAAATTTTGTAATTTATTCAATATAAATATTTATTTTAAAATTGATCTAGCAGCAGCGAATTAGGTAGCAACTTCTGGCTCTGAACGGTTGGGGGCCCTCCACGAAATGTGCGAGTTCCCGGAGAACCGGCTGGTCGGAGTTTGACTTGAAAATAAAACAAATTTGCAGGCAGACGCTTCCCCCGCAGATTGGTTTTCCGAACGCGATTGGTGGTTCTGCGATCTCATCTACTGCGGTGAGTCTGAAGTTCTCGACAATCTTGACATTTACCACGATGTCTATTAGTAGTAATAAGCGTTGCAAAGCGTAGTTGACATTTGTTTGTTTCGTTTGTTCAGCAACAAATGTAGCGAAGCGTGTTTAGAGTTTATTAAGCAGTCAGAGTGGCAAAGTCCTCCTATGTTAATGAATTGCCATCATTAACAATAATATAGGGTAAGAGGCACATCTGAAGCCAGCCTAGCAAACTACTTCAAAAGACGGTCACTGGCCTAGTAGTTAGAGCGATCGACTACTAATGCTAAGGCACCGGTTCGATCCGGAGGAGTCTAGAAAGGAAAATTTTCTCTCTGACTCTCTTTCTATCTATGACCGTCCCCGTGCTTGAAGGCACGTAAAGCCGGTGGTCCTCCTATGTTAATGAATTGCCATCATTAACAATAATATAGGGAAGAGGCACATCTGAAGCCAGCCTAGCAAACTACTTCAGATGTAAAACAAATAATATGCTCACAGTACTAGCAGTGGCTTCGGATATCTCCGATGCTGCTGTTAGAATAAAACAGGACTTGTCCTAATTAAAGTTAAAGAAGAAGAAGTGGCAAAGCAAAGTTTACCAAAGAGCAGCGTAGTAACTAAGAAACCTGCATCATCTTGATATTTCGTCGATGAAGCATAGTTTTGTCAAGCTTAAAGGGCTGGATGTTTACCTGCCAACCAAAAAATTATACAAATAGATCTTGGAAGCGGTAGAGGGGGGTTGTGATTAGTACAACCAGTATGGTGGGTTGTAAATTGCAAGGGGACTGCTCCTTGTCTTGGTCGTCCTTGGTACTGAAATTCAAGAGAGAAAGTAACAATTAGTAAATTTACCCGTCGGCGGCAATGTTTTTTTGGCGCCAGAATGAATGTCACTTATGAAGATGTTGAAAAAGGTGGGCAATAGGATCGACCTTTGCGACATGCCTGCAGTGATCATCCTCTCCGTGGATCGAGTTTTCTCTATAAGCACTCTTCCCTAGCTAGAGAGAGAAGCGTGATGTTAGCCTGTATCATTATCATAATTAATCCGTTATATCATATCTTATCGTATGCCTTTGATACGTTCAGGAAAAGTGCACACGTTAACTCTTATTTGTTGTTGACCAGAGTGAGCGGGGTTGGGTTGTGGTGAGGCAAAGGCGGAAACTAAACTGTTCGTCCTTTATAAACTTGTTGTCGGTTTGATTATTGTTATCAACATGATTGTTTTAGTGACTCCAAACTTTTGTGGAGTTTCGCATAGGCTATGGCTTCAAAATTTGACCATATGTCCATTGTGTTGAGATTTGGGGAGTATAAGGCCATTCAGCCAAACTGATAAAATCAGAAAAATTGATTCGGCACCACTCTTGCGTAGTTTTGTTAAAAGGTTCAATGTTGATCACCAAAGTGCTGTTGGGCCCACGGACGAAATACAGCTTCTAAAATATCACGGTGGTAGATTTCCTATATAATTTTTACTCCTTCTTTCACAAAAACTAAAGGTGTTTTACCGGTAGCACAAATACCGCCCTAAACCATGACAGACTTGAGGTATTGGCGATAAACAACGATTCTAGAAGGTCCGGGTGCTTTTTCTGACCAATAGCTATTATTTTGACGATTGTGAAATTGTTCAATAGTAAAAGCTTTTTCATCAGTAAAAACGAAAATTTTTCATTTTTGAGCAGCGGTGCGATGTAGAAGTACACGGCATCGTTAAAGTCGTACTCGTTTGTTTTCATCAGTTAGCATTTGATCTTTTCGCAGCTTATAAGTTCTTCTCAAGTTCATTTTAGCTATTTGTCAAGTCGATTCTCGCGTGATTCCGATTTCACAAGCCACTTTTCACATCGACAGTTTCAAATTTTTTTGAATCTGAAGTTTTATGATATTACGATTCCGGCGAGTGTTGGCAGAACATTTTTTTCCTCTTACGTGTCGGTCTTCTATATTACCAAGTTCTTTGAATCGTTTAATAGCGTCTGAAATGGTTTGTCGACGAATTTTATGCATTTGAACTATTTCACATTGACGATTTCCAGCTTCAAATAACGATAATCTTCATCCATTGTCTTCATTTGGTGTAACTTGATTTTGGAGTTACATTGGTCGAAATTTAATTTCTATTGTAGAAAAATTCGATTATTAGATTCCTTGATAACTTAGAAACAATTTGTTTATCATTAATTAACTAATCAGTAAAATGTTCGACATTTATTAGTGCGGGTAAATAAGTTTTTCAAGGCCCTTTGAACAGTGAAATAAATAGGCTTTTTTAAACGAGCTTTGTTATTTGATACAATTTTAAGTTGTACTATTGATTTCTCAAAAATATTATTTGTATTTTATTTCATTATTTGTCCAATGGCAAAACTGTCTTTGACCGGGTAATGAAGGCTTTTAATGTCAAATCGATTCAGCCTATTTATTGGCCTCGCTCGCAAGCTTGCTCTGCCATAAACCATAGGCTTCGTCCAATAAAGAGCTAAATTACCTTATGTACTCATTACATAAATAGCTATTATGAAGCCAGATATTTAAATGAAAATATTTTGCGACATTGAATGAATTTCAGAAGAAAACCAAATTTAATTATTAATGTACCTTAAATAAAATATTAAAATAAAAACGATATACAGTTGTCGCCATAAAAAAAGAAGCTGACGTCATTTTCAATATGTGTATAAAATAAGTCAAGAATTATGAGTCAAATAAGTATTTATTTGTTATAATAAATTTAAATCATAATTATAAAGCGGAAAATTAATATGGCCGTCAATATGTATACCATTAAAGAATCATAAAATAATTTTCTATAATTACTATTTTATTTATTAATCACGTATAATTACATTAAATGTTATAAAATGTAAAGGTTACAAGTAAAACAAAACTTTACAAATACAACAGAATCAACAATAGTAGATTGTCTTATTCAGATTAAAAGTGATACTTTGTTTGACAGGCAATTTTTAAACACAAATAAAACTATCACTATATTAAGAATTAATTTAAAAACCCACATTCAGAAATTGATCATTGTGGAGTAAATAGTCTTCGTTCAAAAGATTCATAATCATCGTTCGCAATTACATTAGTTTCTTTTATTGTTCAGTTCGTCACCGTTTGTAATAGCTTAGTTTCTGCAGCAGTTGAAATATTATGACACTGTCAGTCGCTTGATCTGCGCTAAAATAAGCTTACTTGTGCTTCCGACAGTTTCAAACTTCTACGGAGACGAAGTTAATAATTTCGTTTAAAAGGGTAGCTAAATTTTTTTAACTGTTTATAAAATTATGATCGAGTTGACATCTGACAACTGATGAGTTGACATCTCACCAGGAATTAGCGAGGATTTGAAACCCATCTTCAAAAAAGAAGAGTTTACAAGCAATAACTGCAAGGAAACCAACAAATTCTACCGAAAAACTGCCGAATTTGAAATTAGTAATAAAAAGATCAATTCCTTTGACAATTTAAGCTTTAATCGTTTTAACAATCACTATTTCTTCAAAATTGGACAAAAGACACCTTTCGTAATTCTAAAATATTGATCAAGATTATTATACCTATGTAGTATATAATATTTAAAAGCTGAAGACGATTAAGATCGTTAATAATTTATTATCAAATACCTATAAATTAAATCATCAATGAATTTAGGAACAGAAACTAAGCATTAATTAAAAACGCCATAAAATTTTGTTACTATTAAGTACTTGTAAAATTATGCTCCCCGCTTTACTTCGGTTAATTATTTTTATTATTCTACTTATATTGAACAGAAATTCATAAGATTTGTTTTTTTAACTTTTACCCGGCTTGTCCAACTGCGTTGCAGTAAGCCAGGTTTTCAAAAATTAGGATTTCAAAAACCCTGTACAAAATATAATAAATTAGGAATAAATGAAGTGCCTGTACTTGGCTCACCTACTATGTCCTTATGTTAAGTTGGACCATCAAGTTTGTTCACACCATCAAATGGTGCTGCCATCTACCAATGTGAACCAGAATTCTAAGATAAATTGGACTACGAACAGCAGGTATAATTTGAAATACCTAAATTTGTTTTATCAAACTTAATTTTTAATTATTTTCAAGCTTTCAGTTTTTACAATTTAACATTTTATTATCAGTTAGGTACTAATAAGATAAACAACACCAAAGCAGGTTAAAAATATCAAGGTCAAAGAATATACTTATTATCAGTTGGCGATGCGCTTATTTATCGCAATTAAAGAAAAACTTTAATCGTTAATCCTTATTTTAAGCTGGCCATTTTGTCAATTATTTAATCAACATTATAATATAACTTTAAGATTGCTTGATAAATTCACATATTGCCGATGAAGCGTTCAGCGAAATAATTTCGTCAGTTCCGTGTAATCTAGAATTTTCGTTTTGTTGCCTAGGCAGCGGTCACATCAAATTACTTCCGAGATTAAAAGTATCTTTAGGTCAGGTGACAATTGAGCTCATCAAGGCTAGGTGTAAGCTAATTACTTCTTTGGTCTTTCTTTTTAATTTCTTAAAGTAATCTGTAATCGTGAAAAATATTTATGAAAATAAAGTTTTTGAATTTGGCTGGTACTTTATTTACTTCCGCCATAGCACTTTTTAAATGTTATTACTTTATCATAAATGTAATATAAAAAGTATAGCTTTGAGCAGAAGAAAGTTGAAATTTTGGTGGATTTATACTTTTTAGGTCCCATAAACTGGGGACCGAAATCCTACTCACACCTCCTCGTGGTGGTCCCTGGAAACTTGTGGGGGGAATCTCGAGATCGGGTATCCAACCCCGGTGGAGAGAGGAACTCCGCAAGGCCAACGTGAGAGGTACTCTTAAGGAGGCGAACATCTGTCTCCCCCCTAAGCCAAGGTGAGGAAAGTCGTGCCAAAGGCTGCGTGGCGCCCGGGGGAAAGCGGGCGTCCCTAGCGATAATCGGGGGGGGGGCCTCGCAAAAACCTCCCCAAAGAAAACACTATGATGGACAACAAGAAAATAGAAGAATTTACGGTGCAGAGGGTCGGATCCTCAGTACCGGTCGGTGCTGTTAGTTTGGAGCTGGGCTGCACCCGACCGTTATCAAGCGACCACTCTACGGACCCAACGAGCAGCCAGGTTGGGCCGTTATCTAAAGCTACTGGCGATGATGGGAAAGGAACGGAAGAGAGGAGGAACAACAGAAAGGGAAAGAAACCGCCTTAAGAAGCGGACGAGACTGAAACTGTCTCTTTCGGCCGGCAATTCACCAGCCAGGGTTTCTCCAGCAACCCGAGACGCTGAAAGTAAATTCGAATTTGACCCTTTGAGTCGAATGGTGATAGCGCTAAACAAGTCCCAGGATATGTTTAAAGAAGCTAAATACAAGAGTACAGCTAGAGAAATAAAGCAGATCTTTACTGAATTTAAGAGCGCTGTCAAGCAATTAAAGCTGGACATTGAAGAGAAGGACAAAAAGTTCAAAAGGATTACGGAAGAAAATAACACCCTGGTTGACTCTATGGCCCAGGTAATGGCAAATATGGAGGCGGATCGCGAGGAAATAAAACTCCTGAAACTTAAGATCGAAGCAATTGAGAATAGGCCACCCGTAACTAAGAAACCCGAAGAAAAAGAAAATGTAGATACTACGGAAAAACGGTTTAAAACTATAATGGTAGGGCTGACGGAAACAAATGCCCGGGTTCTGGAAATGAAGGAGGTCCTAGAGAGGGTGGAACAAGAAATGACCGTACTACATACGAGGAAGTTTAAAACCACCTTTGATCCATTAAAGGATAAAAACGTCAGGAAGCTCCTGGAAGGGATAGAAGATTTAGACGGGTCCGGCCACGTTGTAGAAATGGAGAGCGACGGTTTTAAGGCTGCACCCACTGAAACAACGCTGGGTGAATTGGAGAGCAGGAACAACGATCGAAGCGATGAAGCGTTAGCGTTAAAAACCGGAGCAATTCCGAAAAGATCTTCGAGGCGAGTCCCAAATGCCAGCCAACAAAAATTACCGCTGGCGGGACAGACTGAAAATGATGCACATGCGCAAATAAAGGCAGAGAGTCTTCGCCGGGAAGAAAAAGCTCAGAAGAACATTATGAGTGCGTATATGGATGACGGAAGTGTTCAAGCTGTAGAAAGCGAAAAACCTTTCACAGAAGTCAAAAGTTCATCCCAAAAGAAAAAAGACAAACAGAAGAAAAAACGAGCGACAGGCGAAAAAACGTCAACAGAAAAGCCAGAACGTGCCCTTCAAACAAAACCGGTAACAAGGAAAAAACCAGGAGCGAAACCAGACGCCATAATTGTGAAGGTGGACCAGGGAAAGCCGGGAAGCTACGCAGAAGCACTGTCAAAATTTAAGACGGCAGTAGCTGATGACATGCCCGAAGGTGGTTTTCGGTCCATTAGGAAAACAAGAGGAGGCGATGTGATAGTAGAGTTGGCGAGTCAAGATTCAAACGCCGCCAGACTACTTGAAATCTTAAACAGAAAAACGGAAGAGCTACAAGTTAAAATTCTTACAGACTCGACGACCGTAATGATCCGAGACCTTGAGGATGCGGTAACGGAGGAAGAAATTATCACCGGTGTAAAGGAATATCTGGGAGAGGGAAAAAGATTTAAAGTTAAGGTAGTCAGACCAACTGTAAATAACACCAAGATGGCGCTGGTTGAAATGCACAAGGATAGTGCAAAGCTCCTCCTGAAGAAGCAAAATATTCGTGTAGGCTGGGTAAATAAATGTCGGCTGAGAGAGTATGTCGAACTTACAAAATGCTACAACTGCAAGGTGCAGGGCACCTGGCAAGAGATTGCAAAGGTGAAGACAGAAGGGCTGCATGCGAAAACTGCGGACAGAACGGGCACGTAGCAAAGGAATGCAAAACCCTAAGTACTGCCCAATTTGTAAGTTCAAGGTCATCGCATGGGCACCTATGTGTGCGTGCGATTACAGAACACGGTGTAAAACAAGCCGCGGAGGACGCGTCAAAACAGATGCAAATGGTACTTAAGATCATTCAAGCAAACCTCCATCGGGCATCTGCGGCCCAGGACCTGCTCCTCAGGAATGTAGGAAGCAGAAAGTTAAATTTGGCGCTGGTGAGTGAACCAAACAGAACAAACGGTGATGGTTGGTATGCGGACACGCTGGGCACAGCTGCCATCTTTGTGCCTAGAGAAACGCCGATTAGAAGATGGAAGAGCGGAAAAGGCTTCGTTTGGGTGGAGGTGGAGGATATAGTCATATATAGCTGCTACTACTCCCCAAACGATTCCATACAACATTTTGATATGGCACTCGCAAAATTGCAACGTAGTGCAAGATCACAGGTGCTTCAATTGTCGTGGCCGGCGACTTTAATGCAAAGGCTGCGGAATGGGGCTCCAGAGTGACAGACGTGCGGGTGAACTGCTAAGCGAACTTGCGGCAGAACTAGATCTGGACGTATGCAATACGGGAAGCGAGATGACCTTTCGACGAGGAGCCACGGGCTCTGTCATAGACGTCACTTTCGTTTCAAATGTGTGCACCCGGCGTGTGTCCGATTGGAAAGTGCGAGACGAGATCACGCTCAGCGACCACGCTTACATCTCCTTTGACATAGATGCGGAAAGGCCCCCCCTCGAATCACAGCCGGTTAGGGGGTGGGCTATAAAAAAGCTCCAGAATGGCAAAATTAACGCCTCTATTGAAGCCCATATAGAAAATGGAGATATAAAAACCCCGGAGGAACTCCGAGCGGCCGTAATCAAAGTATGCGATGGTTGCATGCCGAAAGGCGCTCTACAAATGGGAGGCGAGAAGCGTATTGGTGGACTACCGAAATTGCAGAGCTCCGACGCAGTAGCCTACATGCCAGAAGAGTCTTCAAAGGAAAACCGCAAGAGTCGGCTACGATCAGGCACAAGACGAAGAGGCAGAAGCTAAAGCGGCGAAAAAGCGACTGGTCCAAGCCATAAAGCAAAGCAAGGCGCGGCACTGGGAGAAGCTTATTAACGAAGTGGAAAACGACGTATGGGGGGCTTGGATACAAGATCGTGGTGAAGAGACTCGGCAGACCAAAAATCGCGGGCTTGACGCCAGAAAGAATCCGGCGGATTGTAGACGTTCTTTTTCCTACGCATGACATCTTCGATCGGATAAGAAGATCGGTGCGTGAAGATGACATCGAACCCTTTACGGAAGTTGAGCTCCGGGAAGCGGTCAAGAAAATGGCTGCTAACAAAGCCCCCGGACCGGACGGTATACCGTCGCCAATAATACGACGGATTGCGGATAAGTGTCCAGATAAGCTTCTCCAGGTTTATAACGGATGCCTGACGGAGGGCACCTTTCCTAACATCTGGAAGGTGGCCCGCCTGGTATTGCTCAGGAAAGGCGAGAAACCATTAGATCAGCCGGGAGTCGTACCGCCCGATCTGTCTTTTGGACGAGCTGGGCAAGCTCTTGGAACGACTGGTCCTCAAAAGGCTGCAGGAAGAGATTGAGCGTACAGGAGGATTGGCTCCGAACCAGTATGGCTTCAGGAGTGGTCGCTCAACAACTGACGCCCTAAACCAACTGGTAGTAAAAGTTGAGAAAGCAAAAGATGGAACATGGCGCACAAGAAAATTGTGCGCCATTGTTACAATTGACGTAAAAAATGCGTTTAATTCGGTGAGATGGCAAGACATTCTGGCAGCCATGCAGAAAAGAGGTATGAAGGGATACGTCCAAAACATCATTGCAGACTATCTTAAAGATAGATCTCTGCTTATAGACGAGCAGATGCTCCGGGACACACTGAGGGTGACGAGTGGAGTTCCGCAGGGGTCCGTTCTTGGACCAACCTTGTGGAACCTCACCTACGACGACGTGCTAAGACTGGAGATGCCACCGGACGTGTCCCTCATAGCTTTTGCGGATGACGTCACGGTGCTGGCTGCAGCTAAAACGGAACCTGAGTTAAGGGAGAAAGTAAATGACGTGCTCGACCTACTCCACAGATGGATGGGCGAGCACGGTCTCAAAATGGTCCCTGAAAAGACGGTTACTCCCGGTTGGAAAAGGTAACCCCATTTCACCTTAGAAGGTAAAACATCTTTCCGCAGAAAAACCTCGTCAGCCTGGGAGTAGTATTTGATAAAAGAATGGCCTTCCGAGATCACCTGGAAAAGGTAGCAAGCAAGGCTACCAAAACAAGTACGGCGCTGGCGCGTATAATGCCAAATATAAAGGGTCCTAGAACCGGAGCAAGGCGTCTCCTTAGCGGAGTGGTACACTCGGTAATGCTTTACGCTGCGCCGGTGTGGTACGAAGCTATGGGGACAGCCGACTACCGGAAAATTTTGGAAAAAGTGCAGAGGAAAACCGCCATTAAGGTTATATGCGCCTACCGAACAGTGGCGCAAAGTGTGTTTGACAATCTCACGAATAATGCCGATAGATCTGATGGCACTCGTGAGACTAAAAACCATGGCAAAAAGGGTACAAAAGAAGAAAGAGCAAGGAACGCAGAAGAAGTCTTGTCGATGTGGCAATATAGATGGGAAGAATGACAACAAGGGGCGTTGGACGTTTGTGCTGATACCAGAAATTAAACCATGGCTGGAACGAAAGCACGGTGATGTTGATTTTTCACGTGACCCAGTTCCTCACGGGTCACGGGTGCTTCAATAGCCTACACCGAATGAAACTGAGAGAATCGCCGGCGTGTCGGTACTGCGGTGATGAGGACACAGCGGAACACACGATGTTTCAATGCCCCAGATGGTTATCTGAAAAGAGTGAGACAGAAACAAAGTTGAGGAACACACTCACGAAAGAAACATCGTTCGTAAAATGTTAGAAAGTGCAGCACATTGGAATCTCATTGCGGAGTACATCTGTCACGTGATGAAAACCAAAGAAAATGATGAAAGGGACGAAGAAAATGCTTAATAAGCAATAAAACACCGATAGGAAGCCTTAAATCGGCTAGGCCAACCCCAGAAATGGGACGGGAGCACCGCAAGTAATGCTAACGCTGTCCCAAGTGCTTTCCGTGACGAGCTGGGGAGGGGGTTTTAGTCAGTAAAAATCTGACACTACCACCCCAAACATCTGGGTGGTGTCTTTTGAAGATTTCCCCCTTCCCAAACACAAAAAAAAAAAAGGTCCCATAAACTGAATATAACTATTTTGAGTGCACCCTTCCAGAAAAGCTACCTAATAGGTATTTCAAAGCTAAATTTGAGATTTCGTATCTTTTATTGAGACTTAGAGCTGATTAGATTTTGGTTAAAATTGGTTGATGGAAACTTATTTTTATAATTTTATTTAATATTAGTGCTTATTTAATATTTCAAAATCTAACGGAAATTTCAAAAGCAAATTTGATATTTCGTATTTTTAGATTAAGATTAAATTTCGAATAAAGTTGGTTCATAGAAAATAACTTGCTCTTTTTATTATTAAAAGTTATTTTAATTTTAATATTAAGTAAAAATATGATAAAGTGATGGAAATGTGCATGATCATATCAGAGTTTCATTCAATGGTGTTCTCGAAAAAGGTCGAGCTAAAGAATTACGTCATCAGTTTCTGTGTAACCGACATCTCTTTAGTCGCATCTTCATGACTGAGGAATCGTGATTCCTGAATCACGATTCGTGAATCGTGAATCGTTCCCATAGTGGTCGTTTGGTTATATTTTTATTTGATTGATCCATTTACTGGATGATCTATCTCTAGGTCTCCTACCTTCTATCTTCCTCTGAACTACCAACTCTTCCAGGTTTGATCCACCTCTATGCATCACATGTCCAAAATATTGCAGGATGCATCGTTTGCATAAGGTTGACAATCTGTACTTAATTTTCAGCTCTTGCAAAATCTACACCTTTGTTCTTCTTGCTGTTCATGGGATTTTCAACATGTGTCGCCAGTACCACATCTCAAATGCGTCAATGTGGCGTCCGTCTGATATCTTGATGATTCTTAACTCTTAAGATTAGAGTCTTAACCAGATTAATCTTGGTATTTCTTTAATTAGGCCATGGTTTCCCGTGCCATTGCAACGCGTCTCCTGATTTCTTTTTCAATCCTCTGTTACCGGCAACCAGTAAGCCAAGGTAGAGATATTTATTCACGTTTTCCCTTAAATTAGTCGATTTCCGTTGTTCGGGTGCTAGCTCTAACAATAACTATTGGTTTGTTTTTCCAAAATTCCAAAATAACCAGTTGTAGCATCTTGGAGAGTTCCTATTTATTTTTTGCTAGCAATGTGGTATCATCATTCATTTATAATTATGACAACCAATATTTTAAATTTTTCCGAAACAAAATTGATGGATAATAATTTTTTAACTTGCCGATTTATCAATTGGCCAGAATTATGTAAAACAGCATATTAAACTGTTTAATATTTGGCAAATTTTATTTTATTAAATGTAATATTTTTAAAAAAGCAATTTATTTAATTAATTTTATGTACATTGATGAGTACTTTTTCAAAACGTTAAAGGTAAAATTATAGTTGGATACATTATAAATAAAATAATAATCAATTGGTCATTTTGAATATATTGAACGTACTGTATCAGATGACTTAAATTAGGTCATGCAAGTCAGCAATGCAATTTCTTTAGAACATTTGATTTTGTGTTTTTTTCATCATTATACATGATTTTTAATTTTCAAGGCTGTTATAGTAATTTTATTTATTATGTTTTACCCGGCTATGGTGCAACCGCGTAGCGGTAAGCCAGGTTTTCAAAAATTTGTTTGGTTAGTTATAGTGACACATTAGTCCATCATATTTGTGCGACTTTTACGTTTTACTGAAGGCTTATGTTAAGTTCACATAAAAAGTTTATTTGTACCGTCCAATCGTAGCGACATCTACCAATGCTTCCCAGATACTTACCAAGTTTTACTACTATAAACCAAGATAAAAATGCGAGTAAATGTAACGTGAATAAAAAGATTCTGTCTACTTCAGGAATTATAAACAAAAAATGAAAAAATATAAATGAAAAATAGGGACATAGAGACCCTTAGGGACCCTTAACATAGAGAATTAACAAGGAAATCGTTTTTTTTAAGTTGTTGTTGTTGACAGTTGTTTCAATACAAATTTTAATCAAAAATATATTAATCAAGCGATATTTTTTCCACGTCTAACGATATGCAACATTTCATATTTTGTTATTCAATTATTGGTATTTATTAATACCAATAATATTGGTATATATTGGTAATATTGGTAAAAATACCAGAATAAAATTTTAACCAACGTTTGTTAAAAAGTATTACTTTGCATTTTTAGTAACAATTGAAATTAAGGTACTTTGACGGCTTAAAACAAATTCTTTCTACAATGAACCTAAATAGTCTTTAAACGTAAATTAATATTATAATCTTTAAGAGCTGAAGACAATTAAAATTATTATTAATTCATATAATTTATATTTATACCGGTGTTCATTTTAAAACTTCCAGCAATTAATATCTCAAAAACCAAAAGTCAGATGAAAAAGTTTTTAAACAAAAGTTGTATGATAGCAAAGGGGACAGAATATGGCATAATTGTTTTCTTAATTTATTGACCTTTTCAAGGTCATTTGAAGGTCAACTTTGGTTTTTTAAATAGCACCTTAATTTTTTTTAGCAGATTCATATTTTGCATAAAAAATAAACAACTTTTGTAGGAAAATTTTTTATCCTACATTAGGATTTTCGAGTAAGATGCGTTGAAACAAAATAAAAACATTATTATCAACTAACCATTGTTAATCAAAATTTAATATTTACATGTTTTAGAAGGCTATTTATTAGTATTAAACAGTAGAAAAAATGTTTGTAAGCGAGTGTTTTCATAACAAGTTTTCAAAATGTTCCCATTTACAGCTAAACAATGATACAGCCTTTGTTGAAACTCGTTTCTAACATTTTCAAAAGTTTCTTTCGTAATATTTTTGCAAGCCACTGTGATTCGAAATTTTAACTCTTCAATATTAGCTGGTATTGTATCATAAATTTAAGTCAGGGGACCTAGCTGGCCATTCTATCGGTCCTCGTCTGCCGATCCACTGCCCTGGAAATTTATCATCTAACCAGTTTCGAACAGGAATAGTATAGTGAGGAGGTGCGCCATCTTGTTGAAAATGCAAAACAGTTTCATCGAGCTCCAGGTGTCCTTCTTCGTCACTTTGACTTTCTAACGCATCAACTATTAAAGGATAGATTGTATCTTCAAGCATTTCTAGATATTTTTGACCTGTTAAATTTCCATCAATAAATAATGGTCCAATAATTGTATCACCAAGTATACCAGCCCCACGTTTACCTTCTGCGGCCACTGTGTATGTCCATCAGTAAACACATGAGGATTTTCATCACACCAATATCGACAGTTGTGTTTATTGACAAATCCATTTAAAAAAAAGGTTGACTCATCAGAAAAACAAGTCGATTTCAATAAATGTGGATGTGTAGTTAATAATTGAAGCATTTCTTCACTAAACTCCACTCGTCTGTCTGGATCATCCTCGGTCAAAGTTTGATGAATCTGCATTTTATATGGGTGAAATTTATGCAATTTTAGCGCCTTATGAACAGTGCCCACTGATAGACCACTAATAGCAGAAACTTCACGCACCGAACTATTAGGATTTGAAGCATAATGGCCTATAACTTTAATTTGAGCTAAGTCATCCAACATTCTAGTAGAATTCTTGCGTGTTTTATTTTTGACAGATCCTGTTTCCCGAAATTTTGAAACAAGGTCTATAACATACCTATGAGAGACATTTCTACCAGGTTGTCTCGCGTTATAAGATTCTGCAGTTCTTGCAGCATTTTCATTTTGAGCTCCGTACAAGAAAATTAATTCGATTCTTTCTTCTACAGTATAAACCATTTTAATGAACGGGAAAAAAAAAACTCACTGAAAATCACAAAACTAACAATAGTTGAAGAAACTAATGTCAATTTATTTGTTTTGACAGTGTTTTGTTTTCATTGTCCTAAAATTATTCAAGTTGAATAATAACAAAAGCAATAACAGCCTTCTAACTGAAAAAAAAATAAATTTCGATATAATCAGCTGCAGTTTATTAAAATGTTTTTATTTTGTTTCAACGCATCTTACTCGAAAATCCTAATGTGGGATAAAAAAAATTTTCCAACAAAAGTTGTTTATTTTTTCATGCAAAATATGAATCTGCTAAAAAAAATTAAGGTGCCATTTAAAAACCAAAGTTGACCTTCAAATGACCTTGAAAAAGTCAATAAATTAAGAAAACAATTATGCCATATTCTGTCCCCCTCGCTATCATACAACTTTCGTTCGAAACATTTTTTCATCTGACTTTTGTTTTTTGAGAAATTAATTGCTGGAAGTTTTAAAATGAACACCCGGTATATTAAATTTATATAATATGAGTTTGTAGCTAAGTATTACTATTAATAGTACTTAATATGGTTAATGGAATAAACATTTACAAGCTGTTATATCGATTAGTAAACTATTTTCAAGCTAGGTAAATCATTAGTACATCAATTTAAATATTATGTAACTTAAAAATTGAAAATTGGTACTTATATTATGTGGTACACTATAGAAAATTAGAATATTACATTATTCAATTGTGTATAATTTATTGTAGATTTAAAATAAATATTTCACTATCACGTTAAAAAAAATGTTAAAATCTAAAAGAAGATTTAGTACTTCTTTTTTCTGATTAACTGCCATTATTGGTAAGTATATTTTCACCGTTTTCTCTGCAAACGCGTACAAGCAAGAGTCTTTTCTGTTGTCAACATTATACATTCTCTTTTTAGCGATATTTACAGCATTTGCAGGTATTACTACAACAATAATTAGTCACCATTTCGTCTTATATACTAATATTATACATTATATAATTATTATAATCATATCATAATCAATTTAATTTTTTTATAATTTTACTTTGATACATTAATAGCTTGTGTGCTTTAAAATTAAAAGGTTTCTAAAATTAAACATAACTTGAAACATAGGAGAAGAGTAATAATGTTAAACATTTGAAGTCTACACCAAAATTCGATATTTATTCAGTAATATGTTTAAAAAAAATTAAAAATACAGAAATGAGGTCTGATACCGTGTTTTTTCGGTTGATTATCATTTTTGGTATGTTTCCGCCGCCTTCAACGCGACCCAGTAAATCAGCAAAGTTTTTTTATCTGTATAAGTGCTACCCTGTATTATTAATAGTATTTATAATATTTGAAGTTATTATATCAATAATTTATAATTATGTGTATACGCACTGTAAATATGGAATCACTACTTGGTTATTTATTGATACTGCACAGGATATTATCATGGCTGTATCCAGTATATTTCTATACTGGCACCAACAGTAATTTACTCGTCAAGTTTAAATGAATTTTAAATTGTGAACTAAATAAACGCAAAACTTCGATAGTAATAAATGAATTGATGATAACAACGTCGACTAAGCACTTCTTATTCCTGTTTTCAACTTTACATCTAATTTTTTTTATACTTTCTACATTTAACTGGTTTAATGTAATATTGTCAATGGAGGAGTGGTAAAATCTTTACCTTACGTAACCAAAATAATTCATGGATATTATAATTTACTAACAATGCTCGAGATTTATGTTTTTAACAATTATAAATCACAATTTGAAAACCACGAACAAGTACTTAATGGATAATCAAAATTTCCCTAAAATTTCAAGAAAAATTGAATCATTAGTTAAACTTCAGGATTTTAATATAAAATTTGTCCATTTTGCCAAGTTCGAAAAGTAAACAAAATTTTTTTGGAAGGATGTGATACAAATTGAACTTTTTAATATTTGGTTTCAATTACTTTTTTACTTTATCTTTCACGTGGGATTAATGGACACTTTATTTATTAATGAATATTATCGTTCTAAGTTAATATTCGGTTATCCACAGTTTATTCAGGTCTTAAATTTGGATTTAAATAAATTCTTTTCTATTTTTAAGAAATTTGATCGCATAAAACAGTAAATTTTAATTATGGCAGGTTATTGGTACCTTTGGGGTTTCTTGCACTAAAACAGAACAGGAAGTTACTAAAACTAGGAAATTTGTCTTAATGCTTTGACCAATTTCAAATTCAAATAAAATAAAAACTAAAAAGAATTAAATTTTTACTACATCGTTTTGTAAGGAAAAATGTAACTTTTTCTGCAGAGGTTTTTATTATTAATTATTCGTTATTATTTAAATATTACAGTATTATCTCGTATGCCATTGTATTATATCATTTATTAATTAAATTTACTGAATCTGTAATATAATATTAATATTTATTTAATCTTAAAGTATAAATGATGTAAATCTTAATGTTTTCATTAAAAATGTAGATATCTATACCTAGAGAATATTATTCAATTGTAATAATTTTTTACCTGTAAGTTTTCTGATTTTTTAAAATTTTATTAAACTTTGCAAATTATCTACTAAATGTTGTTTCTTTTTAACAAATTTTTAAATTTCTTTTAAAAATAAATTAACAATTTTAATATGTCAATTTTGGTTTAAATTAGCTCATGTGAAAATAAAAAGAAAATATTTGTAAAATTCTGATAACACTTTTTAAGAACAATTAAAATTAGGTCATTTGAATTTACTTATATCTATTTTTCATTTCGATTATTCATTTTTGGAAGTTTGGATTAACAATGGAAAAAATTGTTTTTTTTTTTTTAAGTGTTTATCGCAAAATATTTTTTAATTTAAGGTTAAAAATTGTCCTGTTAACAAATTTTAATTAATGTCTTAAGCGTTGAAATAAACCAGGGTATTGAAAATGAAAGATAACATATGCTTTAAAAGTAATAATTTTTTAAAACAAATTATACTTTAAATGAAATTTTACATTTAGAATAATAAAAAAATAATTAAATTTTAAAAATTGATAATATTTAACATAATTTTTTTTTTCAACTTTATAAATAAAATCTTTCTTTGGTTCTTTTTAACTTTAAATTTTATATTAAATTAAAAAAAAAATTAAAAATTTTTTAACCAAAACTGTGTCAACTCAGAAAAAATTTGATTAAAATTTTTATAATTTTATTGAAAAATAAAACTTTAATTGAATTGTAATCTTTTGGTCAATTGAACGAAAAATTCTAAAAGGTTAACATAAAAAACTCTCAAAGAACTATGTTTCTAAATTTGGAAATTCAAGAATAAAGTGGAATTGTTGAAAAATTTCAATTTTTTTTAGTTAACCCTTCAAAATTTTCTTTTAATTTTTTAAAAATAAAATTTAAACCGAAAATACTTTTAAAAATTATATGATAAATTTTCAATTAATAAATTTGAAAATTTTTTTAAAATATTTGAAATAAAAAAAAAAATTCAACTTTCTTTTAATTTTTTAAAAAAGCTAATTTAATGTTGTTAAAAATGTTAAAGTTAGAGGTTAACAGATAATTGTATCACTTTTTTCGATTCATTATCTTTTTTTTCACCAACTTCAATTTCTCTTAAAACCAGATCTTTTGCTTTTATAATTGCATCTTTTATTTTTAACACTATTTTTATCATTTGTATCTATGAACAATAATTTTTTCGTTATTTATAAAACTTTTTCCCAAAAGTATGCAATCTTTACATTGGTATTCACGACACTGCACACAAACACACATTTTAATTTAATTTTTTTTTTCCATTTGTATAATAAATTTTTAAAAATACAAAATTTAATCATTTATTTTTAATTTATTTTAAATTTATTTAGAATATAATTTTAAAATATAAATGAGGATTGGTATTAAAAATTTAGTTTTAAATATTAAAATCATTATTTTCGTAAAATAACTTTGATCATTATTACATTCAGGTTACAATTTTAAGTAACGAATATCGAATATTTCCATTACGTTTTCAGGTAAATACTTGCAATTTACTTGAGCATAACGTAGCAGGAAGTCGTGATGTGTTGCTTCGTTGTGGAAATATGACTAACTATTGTCAAATACAAAAGGTTTAAAAATATTGAATTCATAATTAAGCTGTCTTGATATTTGTGTGTGTGTTATAGGATCGACTGACTCACATTTGTAATGCATATCGATGAATCTAGATTTCCACCATGGATTTGTCGAAAACCAATGTCAGATAAGGAATACTACTTGAAGATGTTTGGTATTGTTAATATCCTGCACAAAAGGCGTAAAATCATAGTGTTATTGGACGATTAGTGAAAATATAAGAGTATGCTCATGACTCTGTGCATTTTAAGATTTTAACAAAACAAAACACCTACTCATATAAAATAATGTAAAACTTCATGTTGCAAATTTGTTTCAATTTTGCAGGTGCTAATTCAAGGTTATAAGTTTTAAGTAACGAATATCGAATATTTCCTTACGTTTTCAACTAAATACTTGCCATGGTCAGCATAATATGGGTGGAATTCTAGATGCGGTTCAACGTTGTGGAAATATGACTAATTTTGTTTCACAAGAAGGTTTTAAAAACATTTAATTTGTAATAAATCATCGTAGTAATATATCTGAATTATAGAATGAAACTTCTCGCATTTGCAATGCATTCCCTGATGAATCAAAATTTCCACCATTCATTCCAAATGGTGAATACATGATGGAAATTACTATGAAAATGAAACAGGTGTATTTTTCGTGGTAAATGGTTATGGAAAAGTATCTCGTCCAATTAAAATACCATAATGCGGAAATTTACTATTCTGTTTATTTTAAGTTACAGTAGAATCTGATTATAACGAGAATTCTAATAACGACTTGTTACAATTTTTTTCTTTTAATTATTTTCTGTTGTTTTCCTAAAAGTGGTTTATGAATGTATGTACGAAAAATTCTACCATATTTAAACACAAATTTTAAGTGTGAGGCACTATAGAAATACAAAAATAAAGCAATTATAAAAATGTTCTTCTGAGCATTGGAAAATTTGTTTCAAATAAAGTATTTAACTATTTTTATTTATTGGAATCTGCACAATCAGAGTTTTACAGAAAATAAACAAACAAAATAAATGCAGTCTGCTGTATTTTGTCTTCATCATGAAGATCGTCTTCGTCGTCGTCTTCTGTTGATAGCATGGGTCTGCACTTTTGACGCTCTTTGCATGACCTGTTGTATTTGATACGAGTTTGTGAAGCCTTCCGGGGTATAATTTATTCTGAACCTTCTGAATTTTCCTATTTAATTTGGAGTTAATCTTTTAGATTATTTGATTTTGGGCGATGGTGTGGTCCGTGCTCGCTGAACTGAAGAACGAAAAGAATTTTCAAATAGAAGAAAATCAATATTGTTAGCACCATCAACTGTTTTTGGCATAAAAAATGTGTGTAAAAATCCGAAAACATTATTATATTTGCAAATTTTATCTTTTCAAGATTTGCGAAACTTATGTAATATTATGTGTTTGTTTTATAAAAATTTAATTTTTAATATATTAGAAAACTATCAGATACTCATCTTTTTATAAAAACAGCCATAAAATTACTGATATTTTTTATATTTATAATATATATTTAAAATGTACCTATAAGTAGCTATCTTACTTGATTAAACGTCTGATACTAAATTATTATCGAACTTCCATAATGATCCCTTGTGAATTTGTAGAAGCTTTAATGATAAATGATGAATGAAAAATCATTAGCTCATTAGAACAATATTAATTATTGTTGGTTTCAAGTAAATACCATAATTTCATGTGCATTAAGTAAAATGTCTACAAATGGTAAACATGCAAATGTTAAATATCATAACTTTTTTTTTCGTTTGATTACCATATTAGGTTTATTTCCTCCACGTGCCATGCGAATGCGGGAAAATAGAAGCCTCCCTTATCTTAATAAGTTTTACATTTTTATTTTAATATTATTCATAATATTTGCAGCTATAATAACAATAATTTATCGATATTTTGTTATGTATTCCGAAGATACTACACCATATACTTTGATATTCACCGATGGTGCACAGGAAGTTACAATGGGCATATGCAATATAATTTCAATTCTATCGCCATTGGTTTTTCACTCGTCAAGTTTAACCGACTTTTGAACCATGCCGATAGCAATGAATTAATGGTAATAACTTCAAGAAATCAGTTTAAATGATTTTTCACTTTTCATTTAATTTTCTTTTTTCTTTTGCTATTGACATTTACGCTAGCATAACAAAATTTGGAATAGTACACTTTATATTTTTCACAAATAAAAAAGTTCAATTTTATTACAATTTTGCAACAATGGCAGAGATCTATGTTTTTGTTAAATTTATAAAGCAACAAATAGAAACCACGAACAAAAACTTGATCAAAAAGGCGAAATTCATCAAAACGTATTGGAAAACGAATACAATAATTATACAATCCCAGGACAGCCAGAGTGATCATTTTATTTGCTCTCAAATACGACAAGCAACTAAACGCTTCAAAAATCACGCGAGACAGATTGAACTTTTCAATAAAATTTTCGGTTCTCAATTATTCTTCCTTACTTTATGCTTTGCGGCAAGGTTACTTAGTACTATTAATTTGGTAATGAGTATATGTACTTCTAAGTTATTATTCTCTTCTGCTTTACACTTAATCCTGACGCACCTATTTTGGACAATTTGGCAATTCGTAAGTATATATTTCTTCTTTTTTTTTGCTACATATGAACGTTCATTAATTGTAGCTTATCGGTAGCTTTGGTGTGGTGATTTGTGCTAAAACAGAACAAGAGGCTAGAAAAACTGGCGATATTTGTCTCGACGCTTTGGCTGATTTGCCAAATAAAAATCGAAACGAAAATTTGAAAGAAGAATTGTTATTACTAAATCGTTTTGTAAAAGAAAAAGATCTTACCTTTTCGGCAGCTGGATTTTTTACAATTAATTACTCCTTACTTTTTAATATAAGTGCAAGTGTTATGACTTATGTGATTGTATTAATTCAATTTAATAATTAAATTACCTTGAATCTGTAATTAAATAGAGGTTGTGTTTAAAAAAGCAAAATATTAATGTAATAAACTATAATAATTAATAACAGTATATTATATAGTGCTGATGAAATACTAAAATATATAACATCTCATTACATACTCAATTTCTATGTATACTACTCTAATTACAAAATAAAATGCATAATTACGTAGGTGTGCGTAGGTTACAAATAAAAATACAAAAAAATAACATGGAAAACAGAAATCGATTATAACAATTATGTGTAAAAAAGTTAAATAGGTATAACAAAATTTATGGTTACGAGTGTGAGTACAACTTCAGTTATACACATTTATTTTTTATTTTCAAAAAGTGACACTAAAACCACAACAATAAAAATTTATTAGAAAAATATCAGATATTGTTTTATATAAGCAGGTTTAATTAATTATATTTTTTGTATTTGTGTGTGTATTTAAAACATACCTATAATTTGCTGTCTTGATTATTATTTGAAAGGTACCGACTATTTATCGAACTTCAGTAATCACAAAATTTGTCGCTAGTGTGTATGTAAAATTTAAATAAAAAAAAGTTTGCAAGTAAAATAAATTTAATATAAGTACTTTAATTAAATGTTTAAAAATATTGAAACTGTAAATAATGTTAAATCCGATAACTATTTTTTTCGGTTAATTACCATTCTCGGTATATTTCCACCATGTTCCGTGCGAACACGGAATAATATAGGCCTTTCTTTTTTTCATAAATTTCACATTCTATTTTTAACATTATTGGCAATATTTTCATCTATAATAACAATAATTGTTCGATATATAATTACGAATTCCGAAAGTAATAATGCGTATACTCTGTTATACACTGATACTGTACAGGAAATTGCAATGGCTATGGGCAATATAATTTCTATTTTATCACCAATGGTTTTCTACTCCTCAAGCTTAAGAGATTTTTTGAACCGTGGGGATGGCAATGGTAGGCTTATAGACACATCTTCGATAGTCAATGAATTGATAGTAATTACGACAGGAAAGCACTTTAAATTACTTTTTTTAATTTTTCATTTAATTTTATTTGTTATTATTGCAATTGACATTTACGTTTGCATAACAAAACTTGGAATAATAACTCTTATTGTCTTCGCGCATAAAAAAGTTCAATTTTACTACAATTTTATAACAATGACAGAGATCTATATTTTTGTTCAATTTATAAAGCGACAATTAGAAATCACTAACACATACTTGACCGAAAAATTAAAATTCATCAAAACGTACAGCAAAAATAATGCAATAATTGTGGAATCCCAGGCAAACAGTGGTAATTATTACATTTGCTCTCAAATACGACGAGCAACTAAACGCTTTGAAAATCACGTGATACAGATTGAACTCTTTAATAAAATTTTCGGTTCTCAATTTTTTTTTTACATTTTGCTTTGCGGCAAGGCTAATTAACACTATTGATTTTATAATGAATATACATTTTTTTACTTATTTTTACCCTTCCCCCTTATACCTAATTGTAACGCACTCTATCTGGACAAGTTGGCAATTCGTAAGTACCTTTTACCGCCTTTTTTACTAGATATATAAACTTTCATTAATTGCAGATTATCGGTAGTTTGGGAGTGGTGATTTGTGCTAAAACAGAGCAAGAGGCTAGAAAAACTGGCAATATTTGTCTTACCGCTTTGGCAGATTTACCAAATGAGACCCAAAATGAAAAATTGAAAGAAGAATTGCTATTACTAAATCGTTTTGTAAGAGAAAAGATCTAACCTTTTCGGCAGCAGGATTCTTTACCATTAATTACTCCTTACTTTTTAATATAAGTGCAAGTGTTATGACTTATGTGATTGTATTAATTCAATTTAATACTTAAATTAACTGAAATGATGTTTTGTTTGAAAAAAATGTTTAATTCGATCTAAATGTATTGTAAATCAAATATTTACGTTAAAAAATAAAATACCACTAGGGTCAAGTTTGGTAGGAATGAGTTAACTTTAATAGTACGCCCATTAGGTTATGAATATCCTTTTGCAAAAATGGTATGGACTTGACAGTTCCTCGGCCACTATCTCATCGCCGGTAATTCTATGATTTATGTAGGATAAGAATGAGTTTAGATGTACTTCCTAGTAATACTTACGATTTCTCAAATTTTTATTCGAATTTAATGCGATTATAAGGATATAATAATATAAGGAAGGATATTATAATATAAGGATATAACGACCAGCAGTATAGCGCGAAGCATGCACGGGTCGACTGCGAAGCGGTAAGTCGCGGTTCGAACCCTGCTGGCGCTAGATACACTGCTATGATCAAAAAGTCCAATATCGATCTGTGATCTGCAACGGGGAAAACCCCCCCATGAATTACACTCCCAGGAAAAGTCATCTTGGCTTCGGCCAAGTTTATGATCGCTAACATCCGGTAACGGATAGGTACCTGAAGAAGAAGAAGATAAGGATATATCGGACCGAAGGATAAAGAAGACTTCCTTCAGAAGAAAGTGGCTATCCACCGACGTAATTAGCCAAAAAGGTCCCCCCATAACATTTTTACAAAAGAAAAGATTATTAATTAATACAATAATTAAAAGGTTCAATATTTAATCATCAAACAATCAAAATCTAAAAAACCTCATGTGTACCCAAAGATGTTGAGGTGTTCCATGTCACTTTCCATGTAGTGGTATTTCCATTCACAAATTTACGCCATTCTCCTCTATCTATTGCACCTTGGTTTTTCTCTCTTCAAGTTTTTCCCATCTCTTTCAAGACCTCTCCGATATTATCGTCCCATGTTTTTGTTGGTTCGTCTCTCATTCTTCTTCCCGGGGTTTTTGCCTACCACACATTCCTCACTGGCATATCGCTCTCCATCCGGTTCAGTTGGCCAAACCATCTCAATTGAGTACTTTCACTTTTCCATTGCTGGTTTTATTGCGAGTCTATTTCTAATTTCTTCATTTGTTATTCAATTTTGTTATTTCCTCTACTTTTCTCAAATATTTTATTTCCGTCGCTTGTATTTTGCTTTCCATTCTCTGGGCCAGGTTCCTTGATTCGCAACCAAAGGTTAGTGTCAGTTTTGTATACTGTAATTTTTGTTTTCTTTGAAACTTCTTTCTTGTTTATTATCGTTTTACCCGAGGGTTAACCGCTGGTGAAGTTTTTGTACACATCTCATGAAGTATATGAAATCTCATGTGAAGTACACGAAGTACTTGTGAAATACATAAAGTACTTGTGAAGAACATGAAATACTGGTAAAACACATGTTAATTATATTAAAGTACAAGTGAAGTATCATGAAGTTAGTAAAGTTTTGGTGAATTGCATGAAGTTTAACCTAGCTTATGCGCATGCGCTACGGACAATATGTATTCAATAATAATTATTTGATAGCAAATTAACTTACATCAGTAGATTTTCTTAACATTTTTTTATCTTAAACGTCGAATAGACCTTTAGCGGTCATTATTTTACTAATTAAAAGTTTTGGTAGTGCTAGTTTAATAGCAATCAATTAATTAAATTAAGCTTAGATTTATTTAGTTAATTTTGTAATTTTTGCTCATTTGTTTGAATATTATGGAGGTTTGGTAGTCAATAAAATGCTTTGATAATTCATTGTTTCGCCGTGATTAATTAATTACATTAAAGTTTTACACTCCCAGACCACCGGTTTAACTAATTTATTTTATTCAAACTGAATTAAATATTTAAGATATTCAAGTTTTTAAAATTAGCTATGGCCAAGTAAATGTGTTTAATTCATAATGGACAATTAATCATAAACTGGATAATTATAAATTCCGTACCTCCTGGGGCAGATCTCTACAACGGGAGATCTTCAGTTTGCTTCTGATAAAAATAAACTACTCGATCCGGGGATCTGGAGAGGTGGAATACCCTTCAGTGCTTCTGTAACGGAGATTCTCAGTTTACTACAAATAAAAATAAACTACTCGATCCGGGGTCTGGAGTGTGAATACCCTTCAGTGCTTCTGTAACGGAGATTCTCAGTTTACTACAAAAATAAACTACTCGATCCGGGGTCTGGAACACCCTTCAGTGCACAAATTTTGAAATGAAGAGCATTGCAGAACTCCCAGACCGAGTAATTTATTTATCGATAAATAAGATTTCCCAAGTTTTCAAGCCGGTGTAAATTTTTTATTAAATGAATTAATATTAAGCATAAGTTTTTAAAATTATAGGGTAAATTTTTAATTCATAATGGACAATAATATAAACTAGTAGGTTATTCCCATTTTCCATGCCTCTCGATTGTACGCCATCTCTTCATCCAGATCTCGAACGATCATTGCCTTCTTAATGCCTTCACTCCAAGATTTTGCGCCTACCTCTTATTTCTTCCAGGTGGTTTCCATGTAAATATACGTTTAGGCCAACGCGTGTCTTCCATTCGTAGAAGATGACCAAACCACCGTAAACCTCTTCTCTATTCTGTGGATAACAGGTTCTACAGCCGACATCATAGCTCTTATTTGTTCATTTCTGATTCGCTCAATTCTTGACACCCCAGCACTTCTCCGCAAATAGTCCATTTCCACTGCCTCAATTCTTCGCTTATCCTCCTCTCTAATGGCCCACACTTCACTACCATAGCACAGACTGTTTCAACCATTGCTTGTCCGATTCTTTTATTTCTTCTATTTATATGTTTATCCCACCAAATTGAGTTGAGTGCACCTACCACTTTACGGGCGTTTAAAATTCGTTGCCTAATTTCTCGCTTTCCGATACCATCCTTGTCTACTAGAACTCCAAGATATTTGAACTCGTCTATTTGTTTCACATTAGTGTCGTCATCAATTAAAACTTGGAATCTCGCTTCGGAATTCACCACCAGGTACTCTGTTTTTTGTAGGCTTACTTGTAGTCCCCATTTTTTATACTCATTATAGAGTCTTCTAAGCATAAACTCCATATCATATGCATCTTGGGCCATCACTGCTTGATCGTCTGCGAAGCTGAGAGTAAATAGATGAGTCTCACCAATTGGGATTCCCATCCCCTCACAAGAACGCTTCCAGCTTCTCAATGCCACCTCAACATAAATATTGAATAACAGAGGGGATAAGCTGCATCCCTGCCTCAGGCCTTTAGTTGGATATATTGGCTGTGATAGGCATCTCCCCTGTTTAACATATGCTACATTGTCTTTATATAGTTCTTGAATAATGTTAATGAGATAATTACTGACTCCAATTGTTTTTAATGTTTTCCATAATTTGTTTCTGGGAACATTATCGTACGCCTTTTTGAGATCTATAAATGTGATATGGATTTCTTCTCCTTTATTAATTTTCTTTTCAATGAGCTGTTGTAGGGTAAACAAATTGTCGACACATGAACGCCCTGGAGTGAATCCGCTTTGATCTTCCGCAATGGTATTTCCAATCTCTTCTCGTAATCGTTTTTGGATAATTTTGGCCCATAGTCTACTTAACGTACTAGTTACACTCAACCCTCTGTAGCTGTTTGGATCTTTCCTACTACCTGTTTTATATAAGGATGATATATAGCTGATTTTCCATTCTTTTGGCGTTTCTCGATGTATAAGACACTCATTAAAAAGATCTTTCATCTTTTCCCACAAAGTCATTCCACCACTTTTGATCAGTTCCGCAGAGATATTTCCAGGCCCAGGCGCTCTACCATTCTTCATTTCTTTAATGCATTGTGTTAATTCTTCCATCGTTATTAAAGTAGGCTCACAATGAACTTCTGTCTCAACTGTAGTATTGTCCAAAAACTCGTCTCTACATTCCACCAGCAAGGATTCATAATATTTCTTCCACCGATCCAGAGTAATTAATGGAAATGGTTTCTCTTTCTTGTTTGTTTTGAGATTTTTTATAGTTCGCCAAACTTCTGTTGTTTTGACCCGCCAATGTAGGAGTCTATTTGCAGGCATTTTTGTTCCCAAAATTCATTCCTTTCTGCTTTTATTTTATTTCTCAGTTCTCTATTTTTCATTTTATATTCTTGCCTATGTTGATCAGATTTACATCCTAAAAACCTTTTATACAATGCGTTTTTCTCCTTGATTATTTCTTTCACGTCCTCCGTAAGCCATGGGGGTTGTATACTTCCGTTACCTCTCTCACATTTTCCCAGGGCCTCTCCTACCGCCTCATGTACCAGCAACTCCATGTTAGTGTATTTCTCTTCCATGGGCAGTGTCTCCTCAGTATTTTCCAGCTTAATTCTTAATCTTTGTTCATATAGGTCTCTTATACTTGGTTGATGCAATAAGTCTAATTTGTAACGAACATTGTTAACTTTAGTCGCTGTTCTTTCATGCGGCTCTATTTTAGTTTTACTTGAATACGTTTCAAATGGAAAAATGAACTTAGCTACCAACAGATGATGGTCAGTTCCACAATTCGCACCTCTTTTAATTCGTGAGTCGAACACCTTAAACACTGGTGTCTGCTTCACAATAATATAATCAATAATTGATTTCTGTTGGACTGATAATCTTTCCCATGTGTATCGGTGAATATCTCTGTGTTTAAAAAGGTATTTGTTATCTTTAATTTGTACTGACTACACAGTTCGAGCATTCTCTCACCACTGTCATTCTCAAACTCCTCTGCAAACTTTCCTACAACTTGACTCCTTTCCTGGCTCTTGATTCTTGCGTTTAGATCTCCCGCAATTACTACATCTTGGTTTCCTTTTATATTGTTCATTATATCCGAGAGTTGTTCATAAAACTCATCCTTACTTTGCCTATCTGCCACGTCTGTTGGTGCATATACTCCAATCACTACAAAATTATATCCATATATTTTCATACTCATTGTCAACATTCTATCAGATATATACGTATAATCTTCTACAAATCTACCCATGGAAGCCTTCACCAGTATAGATACCCCGGAGCGTGCTCTCTCTGACTTTTCCACACCTGACCAAAAGTGGAGATATCCGTCCAATTTCTCTGTCCCACATCCTTTCTTCTTTGTTTCGGATATTACTACGATGTCAAGATTATACTTTTTTATTTCCTCTATTATCTCTGCTGTCTTATTCGTCATCCTCTAACATTCCACGTACCGAATCTCAAAGTCCTTTTCATTGCCAATTGTCACAATTTTATTTCCGGTATTCGGAAACAAAGAAATGACTATTCGCGAAAACTCTTTGCGATCACGCCGGCTTTGCTCAGTAGGGGTGAGTCGCATCGCAGCTATACTACGCGGTATATCTACAAACAACCTACGATTAAATCGTAGGGGGAATTGATTTGGGCGCCACCACGTTATTAAAAGGGATGTGAAACAAAGGGGCAGCGTTATCCTACTATCACCACAGGAGACCTAACGTGGAATGCCTCCGGTGGGATCTTCTTCCTCTCTCTCGGCGAATCGCAATCAGGCGTTTTCCAATCAACTTTCCACTTCTTGGTTCGCCTAAGTCTCCACACAAAAATAATAAACAGCTTATAGTTACAAAGTCGAATTTACTGACAACAAACATAAATTTCGGGAACTCCCACAACACCCGAACTACCTAAAATTATTACAAAAAAGAACAAAACCTTACAGCTAAAAACAAAAAAAACTAACCTAAACAAATACTTAAATCAATCCAAAAAGAAAAGAAAACTAACAACTATTCAATTTTAAGAAAAAGTCTTTGATGCCCGCCAATTGGGACAAGTGACCTCACAAAACGACCGTACTTTTCTTGCACAGTAGGTCGTTTTAAATTATCCAACACTCACTAACTTAAATAGTATTAAAGACAAACAAAACAAAAGTATAATAATTAAAGAGTACTTAGCTCACACGTTGAAGTTGGGAACGGCTGGTCAGCAAACCTCCTGATTGCGGGGCCGGCGATTTAGTTAACTGCCGCTGCTTTTGCTTTTCCACTAAGTTGGGCTTGACACTAGCGCGAGCCGGATTTAGCTTGTACCGCTGCACTACTTTGCTGTGAGCCTAGTACCGTATTATGTTTGGCCGATTTTTCTTTCGGTCTTACTTTACTGATAAACTCTAAGCTTCCGATTACACGCTAATCCGATACTCGCTCATTCACTCTATCGATTGAAACTCTTTCTTTGTGGTTTTAAAATTCCACGCACTTTCTAACACTCTCTCTCAAAACAACCACCATAACAAACAACCCCGTTCGTTCTCGTGCAACCTCTTTTATTCCTTTACCCCCGCCTGGCTCTATTCTTGAAGCCATGCCGTTTCCAAAAAACGGCGCCGGTCTGTCGGCATTAATTTTTACTGCCCTCAGAAAAGAATCCCAGGGTTAATTTTTTTCGAGCCTGAGCCGGATGCAACTTATTTTACGCAAGAAAAGAACAATATGTCACCAAGGCGACAGACCCCATAAAGTGGAAAATATGTCTGCTGTCGGACACCCAAGTACAAAGAACATACCTGTTCTCTTTCTTAAAATAAGCCACACCGCTCGCTAAGACAGGACCACCCTTAATAAAACCATTAAGTTTATGAGTCGGCTATACCTAAGTACACCTTCTCAAAAAAAATGCCCTTTAGAAATAAAATTGTTACACAATCTTTGTCTTAGTTGGTTTCCGTCCGATTTCCGAGGCTGGTTTATGGTATTTTTAGCAATTTTAGTTTTTCCAAGTGACGAGAGCTAACCCATCGCCCCAACCCCACACTTGAGGGCCAGGTTTTTCTGTTGGGGTTTTCTCCTTAACCGAAGGGTTCCAGTTTTAAGGCGCTGGAAACTCGCCTTTCACCCTGTTCCGTTTGCTACAGTCTATTACGACTACAGTCAGGAGGCACGACGTGAACGTGGAACAGGATTTACTGGCAGAGCTACAAACGTAGTGGCTTTTTCGAGATTTGCTGAGGTGCACTTATTCGGTATCTGTGTCCTCACTCGAGACCAAGGGTCAACCGCTAGAGGAAATCGTGTACAATTAACTTCACACTTCACGTACTTCATCATAATTCTCCATACTTCTTTGTCCTTCATAGAATTCAGCAGTAATTAATCGATATTTTCAGTATCAGAGACTTTCAATTTCTGAGACTTACAGAAATACCAAAATTTGAGCACTGGAGGGTGTTCCACCCCCAGACCCCCCGGATTGAGTAGATTATTTTTATCAGAAATAAACTAAAGATCTCCCGTTGCAGAAGCACTAGAGGGTGTTTCCTCCCCAGCCCCCGGATCAAGTAGTTTATTTTTTATCAGAAGTAAACTGAACTCTCCTGTTGCAGAGATCTACCTCCCAGGGAGTACGGAATTTATAATTAGGTAGTTTATAATTAATTGTCAGATTACGAATTAAACACATTTACTTGGTCATAGCTAATTTTAATAAACTTGAGATATGCTTAAATATTTAATTCACTTTTAATAAAAATAAATTATTTAAACCGGGGGTGTGGAACACCCTCCAGTGCTTCTGCAACGGGAGATCTTCAGTTTATTTCTGATAAAAAGTAAACTACTCGGTCTGGGGTTCTGCATGTTCTGCAATGTTCTTCATTCCAAAATTTGTGCACTGGAAGGTGTTCTACACCTCCTCTCCCAGTACTTCATGTACTTCATTAGATGTGTACAAAAACTTCACCAGCGGTTAACCCTCGCTCGAGGCCTTACCAGTCATTGCCCCCAGGTAAGGTTAGTTAGCACTTTTAATTTTGTAATGAGTGTATATACTTCTAAGATATTACTCCCTTATCCTTTACAAGTAATTATAATACAGTCGTTCTGTACAATATGGCAATTCGTAAGTAGATAGAGGAGAAGGTGCAAAAATGGAATATGCTTGTAATATGGAATACATCGGTTTTGACTAAACCAAGTAAGGTCCTCGGTCGAAAATCGGCTAAATTTGTGAACGCTTGCCATCTTTATTGGAGGCGATCCACCCGTACCGTTTTAGTATGATTTTAGTTTACCACATGTGTACATGTGAATTTCGTACATTGATAATTTTAACACGTAAGTGAATATGCAAGCCTAATTTTTTTATTTGCATGTTTTTATTCAAATATTTGTTACGATGCCATTTTATATAAACTAAAGTTTAAGATAACGTTGCATTTGTTTAGTTTTTTTATAATAGGTAGATCTAACCTAAAATATTGATGACATTGGTTGTCGGTAATATGGAATACCAGTATTGTATGTACCAGTACCAGTGCAGGCGCCGAAAAAGACGAGTATATTTGCGACTGGTGCAAGTAATATGTTAATCTAGGACCTTATAGTTAGTTTAAGTTTTAGGAACAATAAGTTATTTAATTATTTCTTAGATATTTAATGTATTCCATATTTGCACCACCTTTTCTTAGGCGAGCATTTTGTAGTTTTTTTCAAACTTTTTTTGTAAAAATGTTTTAGTTAATTACACATTTGTTTTAGATTATGGTGTCTACTTGTCTGAAGTAACTTTTACCTAAATTTGGCTTAATTCTATTCGCTAAAAAAATTTTTATATACCAAACAAAATGGTATTCCATATTTGCACCTTCTCCTCTACCTATTAATATTTTTGTTTACAAGTTTTTGGTAGTTTGGTGTGGTGATTTGTACTAAAACAGAATAAGAGGCTAGAAAAACTGGCGATATTTTTCTCGACGCTTTAGGTGATTTACCAAATGAAACTCAAAATGAAAAATTGAAGGAAGAATTGCTATTACTAAATCGTTTCGTAAGAGAAAAGGATCGAAAATTTTCGGCAGCAGAATTCTTTATCATTAATTACTCCTTACTTTTTAGTATAAGTGCAAGTGTTATGACTGTATTAATTCAATTTAATTATTAAATTAACTCGAAGCTGTAATCTTGAAATGATGTTCAGTTTGAAAAATTGTTGAATTAAATCTAGAATTGTTGTAAATCAAATTTTCGTGTTCTGCAATAAATTAACTAAGGTCAGGCTTTTGAGTTACACACCATCAGACATTTTTTGAAAATGGTTTTAGTTAGCTCATAGGAGTAAATCTTTTAAAGCTCGATTTTTTTCTGAATAAAAATAATGCATTTTTGTTGTACATTTGATAAAACAATTATTTATTACGTTTTCTTGTATTTGTATGTGATGTAAAAGGTTTTATTGTTTAATTTAATAGTTGTAGGTGAAATAAATTTTTAAATTCTACTTATTTATCAGGGCGACTGTGAAGTCAGCCATGTATTTATGTTCAATTCTTCGTGGTGTTGTATTAAAAACCCATCAAAAAATATATTAGAAAATTATAAGTTACTTTTTTAAATAAATAGGTAGCTACCTACTAATTTTTATATTTCTTGCTGGTGTGTTTGTAAAATTTAAACAATCGAAAAAATTATTAATTATTGTTGGTTTCAAATAAACACCAAAATAGAATATAAATTAACAAAAATGTTCACAAATGTTAAAAGTGCAAATTAAAAAAAAAATTTTAAATCTTATAAATATTTTTTGATTGATTACCACTCTTGGTATATTTGCACCACACTCCATGCGAACGAAAAATAATAGAGATTGTTTAGAATATACAAAGAGAAGAAGAAAGTGAATGCACAGAAAGCAGTAGTAAATATTATGAGATCATATGTAGGTATTTTTAGTTTATGAAGCTGTAGTATTAAAAGCTATAAAAGTCCTCTTCCAATACCTTAGGCCCTAATAATTATATAGGAAAGAGAAATTTTGGCAAGAATCAACCTATAGTTTTACATTAATTAATTTGTATTTGTACTTTTTATTTATGCCATTAAATACTATTTAAAAAAAAATTATTGATCTTTATTTTGTACATTACCTGCACTCCGTATTAAAACCAAACTCATAATTACCAAAGCATTACACCCCACTTTTTCATGCTATCGATCAAACTACCCATGGTTTTAACTATTTTGTTTTATAGCACTCGCATATCTACAGATTCAGTATACAAAAACGTCAAGTTTACGAATTATCATTATTTAAAGATTTAAAAAAGAATTTCTGTGTAAAAATGTTACAATTTCAATTAATGACCGATAGTGACCGCAAGGAAGCTGCTCGCCTGGAACACCGTCGTGCAATTGAAGAAGAACGAAAAAAAAGAATTTTTAATCCACGACAACGATTAATTGGGGTAGGATATCACGTCAGCAAGTGATTTAAATTAATATTTTTGTTTTAGCTCGATATAGCAGCATTAAATAATCAAATTGAAGAAAAAAAGAAGTTGGATGCTGAACGCAAACAAATTGATCAAATATTTGAAGATCAACTTAAAAAAAGCGATTTACTTGCGGTTGCTTTAGCACAAAAAGAAGATGAGGTACGATAAAATAATTTTGTATTTTACATACAACGAAAGATTCGTTTTTATAGGAACGTAGAAAATTGGCAAAAGAAATTGCTGATTTTCGCCATAACTTTCAAAGATTTGAAGATCGTAGAGAATTTGACTTGAATGATCCAAATAGCATTAAAAAGTTGTTGCCTGCTCGATTACACGACAACGATCCCAGAATTGGGTTGTCTGCAGTACAAAAGTATACGTTTGAAACAATTTCGTAGAAACGTTTTTAAAAATACGCATTCTTTCAACTTAGGTTTGAAGGAGAAGACTGTTTAGGCGATGAGCGTAAGAAAATTCAGACCGAGCAAACGAAGTCTTGGTTACTCCAACAAATGGAAGAGCGCGAAGCTGCCGAAAAGGAGCAGAAGGCCGCAGAAGAAGCGTACAGAGCCGCTGTTATCGCACGAGACTCGAGAGCTATTGAGCTAGATCAGATGGAAAAATTATGTAGAAAACGATTGGATATCGCTTGTGCAAGATTCAATCAAGCCCAAGTAAATAAATTAATGCAAAATTTTGTTGTTGTGATGTTAAATAATTTTAGGCCGATGAACGCAATTGTTCGGAAAGAGAAAGGGACAGAAGAGAAAAGGAAGACAATATGGCTCAAATGTATAATACCATGACGAGCGATATGATGACAGAAAATCCAGACGTTTCTATGAGTAACATGGGTCCCAATCGAAGAATTGGTTACCTTTATAAAGGAATGTCTCCTGCAGAGAGAGTCGCATTTCGGGATGCCCAAATGGCGCAAATTGAAGATCAACGGGTAACTAACTAATTTTATATAAATAAAAAGTTATTAATATTTATTCTAGAAAAGGAGAGCCGATGAGAAGAGATTCCAACAAGAATGGGATACTTATTCTAATGGTATACAGCGATCAATTGCAATTATGGACTTAGAAACAGCCAGGCAGCAAAAGTACGTCAAAAACATGATTTATGCAAATTTTTTTTATATCTTTTCTTGCAGGCAAGATCAAATAAGATTAGCAGAAGAAAATAAACAAATGGCAGTAGACCAGAAGAGTAATCAAGAATATTTGAATAAGATTGTTTATAGCAATAAGCCCACGGCAGCATTTTATGAACAATTTAACAAAACGGCCAGATAAAAGTTTTATTTTTTAAAATTCTTTTTACACAATTTATAAATTTTGTTGAATGGAATGCTAATTTCAAATTAAATTTATATTTCAGTAATGATTAAACAAATTAAATTTAAATTGCATTTTATTGTTTTTCGAATTTTTTGAAAAATCAATTCAGTTCTAATTTTAAAAGACTTGGACATTTAACTATGTAAATGTTTCATTCGTTTGTATCCCCAAGGTGCACCAATTAAATCTTGAGAAACTTTGAACTGCTTTGGCCAGCATTGACTCAAAATAAACCAGAATAAAATTCCGTTAGGACAGGGTTCCATAATATTTCGTTGAAATTTGCAGAATTTACCTTACAGTTAGCACAAGGTCTAGACTGCATCGTCTTAGTAGTTCTTTGGATTGTATTGGCCGATTTGGTCGACCACAAGGTTTGGTATGTTCATGGTATTTTCAGATACTTCCACAGGATTAGTGATGTCGGTGATCTCATTCATTATATTATATTACTTCGTGTTTTATAAAACAAAATAAATCTGTTCTTAAAAAATATAAACCAAAAATTTCCTATTTGTTTTTGGATAGTTTCAAAGATGTTGATCCGTGTCTGTCTTGCTAAATAATGATTAGTAACCACTTCTTAATATTTATAATATCGGAAACGTGTTTAGAACTCTAAAAAACATTTAAATTAACACCCCACATGACTACACAGTATATTTTCAATAAGAATTAAAGATGGCGTCGATTTTCCAAAATGACCGCTAGCACAGACTATCACCCAAATCACTGGATAATTACCAACAATATCCAAATGGGTGAATCTCTGGTAAATGAATGACATTCAGAAGTATGCTCAGCGATTATATTATATGAGGAAATCTGCAACCAATTTTGACTGATTAGGTATGTATACGCATCGCGGCGTGGCTTCCAGTGGTTTTAGTTCAAAATTTAAACTTTAAATTTCATGCTACTCGATAAAGGATTTCACTTAGATAGCCGTGCAGCCGTCTCATGCGGGTTTTTCATTGTTGCAATAGAGAAAGTTAGCGGGCGGTTTGCATTAAACTTACGTTACTAAAATGTTTACAACCTTTCTTCGCACCGTTAAAAATATACACAATTTATATTATATTTTATGTGAGTAATACAAAAAACTAAGATAGATAGATAAACATAATACAGAGTTGTGCGCAATTCTTACAATAAAACTACAAATTTTATTTAATTATTAAATTGAATTAATACAATTACATACGTCATAATACTGGCCCCTATGTTAAACAGTAAGGTGTAATTAATAGAGAAAAATCCTGCTGCCGAAAAAGTCACATTACTTTCCTTTACGAAACGATTTAGTAATAATAACTCCCGTCTCAGTTCTTCATTTTTATCCATATTTGGTAACTTGGCCAAAGCGTTGAGACAAATTTCGCCCATTCTGTTAGCCTTTTCTACTGCTTTAGTACAAGTAATCACTACAAATGCACCAATTATCTGTAATTTATAGTTTTTATACAAGTATATCGTGTAAAAATGCAAAATAGACTTACTAGTTGATAAAGTACCCAGAGTAATTGCGTCTGTAGTATATGTGTGGAGGAATGGAATATCGCCTTGGAAGTACTTATTTGTATTACCAAATTAATAATGTTAATTAACCCTAACGCAAAAGATAAAGTTAGGAATAGTAACTGCGAACCAAATATTTTATTGAAACGCACAATCTGCCTCGTATGGCTTTCAAAACATATTGTTATTCTTCGGATTTTGGAGCAAATAGAAACATTATCAAACTTTTCTTGATACTGCAAAACTGCACAATTTTTTGCATTATTTATTTTGATGCATTTCGTTTCTTCGATTAAGTGTTTTTTGGTGGTATTCAACTGTTGCTCTATAAACTGGACAAACAAGTAGATCTCTACCGTTGTTATAAAATTGTAATACATTTGAATTTTTCTATTGAGGAGAGCTAAAATACTATCTCTTTAAAGTCCAATATCGATGAATACACATCCAACGCAAAAAGAGTAAGTATAATGAAGTTAAAAATCAAAAAGAATAATTTGAATTTCTTCTTTGAAGATAATATCACCAATTCTTGAATTACCAAAGTATTTTTACTATTGACATTATTCAAAAAGTCATGTAAACTTGAAGAGTAAAAAACAGTTGGTGCTAAAATTGCAATTACGTTGCTAATAGTCATTGTAAATAGCTGAGAAGTATCGGTGAATAATAATATTTTATATTTGGGATATATTAATAAATAACGACAATATCCTGCTATAATACTTAAAAGTGTTAGAAATATTGTCAGAACTAAAATGTACAAAGCATGACAACAAAAAAGAACCTTGTTGGTTGAGGTTTGTACAGAACGTGGTGGAAATATACCGAGAATGGTAATTAATCGAAAAAAAAGAGTGTTAACTGTAGTTTCTGCACTATGAACATTTTTTAACATGCTAGTACTTAAGTAATACCAAATTTTGGTATTTATTGAAATCTACAATAAATTATTATTTCTATTACTACCCGATTCTTTGGAAATATTAATTGTTCTATCCGCGTATTGTATACACAAGTGCGCAATTAATCTAATATTTATGTTTAAAAAAAAAAATTACCTCACTAATGAATGAAGTTCATTAATATTTAACTTATTCATGTGAACTTTAAAATTATTGTACAAAAGAAGATTGAAGAAAATATTGTTATGGGTGCAAATTAATATCTAACGAAAGCATTAATTATTAGAATTTAACGCTAATTACCTAATTCTATTCAATCCTAACCTTAAAACTGCAAGTTCACGAAAAAATATTGCCACGAGAAATTATTGGCCCAACAATGAGAATTCATAAGCTACGTATACCAAAATATCTAAACTGTAATTTGCTCAAACAACAACTGAAAGCATTAGCACCAATAGCAAAGTATAAAACGAAGCATTTAATTGATGCACCAGCAATTGTCTCCTTATATCAAATTAAAATCATGAAATAACACAACCATTGCATTCAGGGGGATATCAAAAACTTGACTCAATTATAACGCCCAAATTGTAATAATGGTATCTCTAATATCTTTAAAATATTTAGATTATCTATTTTAAAACATTTATGTCCAATTGCACTGAATTATTTAAGCATTAGTTAAATTTAAGCCATACTTAGTAAAATGGGAAAGCAACAAATGACATGTTAACTAGTGCTTAAACAATTCAGTACAATTGGGCATTAAATATTAATAATAAAATAATTTAAATCAACTAATTTTCGGGGTCAGATAAAAAATGTCGTTATTATTTCCCGATTTTGTGGGTATACAAATTTAAAAAAATTAAATTACATTTCCTTCGGTTTCATTTTATTTTAATTTTGGGGTCGAGGTAAGAAACCCGTCTTCGAAAATACACTTTTCCCTATAAAAATGGTTCAACCAAACGAAAGAGCATAAAAAAACGAATCTCTTAAGGTGAGGATGAAAGTTGTCGGACTTGTAATAAGGCCACAATTTAATTTTGAAAATTGCAATTTTCCCATAAGAAATACATGTAAGTGTATTTTGTGTAGTAAAATCCCAAATATGGAAAACATTCTGTAGACGGTACGTGTGCTGTGCCTGGGTCGACAGTGACTAGTGGTGGGGAGATACCAGTCGCTCTCTGAGATCCGTCGCGTCAACTTTCAAACTTTTCGAGTTGGAGCCGCTTAAGGGATGTTTTTAATGAGTTTAGCACGTGTCAAAACCGCTCGAAGCGCCGTCCGAGGGGCGACGGCGGTTGCGGAGAGTAGGTTTTGACAGTGCAACCACCTCAGAAACGAATTCACACAAAAAGTGATTTTTTTTCGAAAATTTGTTGTCCGATCACAAATTTAATTCTTTTTATTAGCTAATTACACCATTATCATTCATAATTAGTTGTAAAAAACGAGATTCTGGTATTTTAAAAGTTGCCACAACCCTATTTTAGTTTTGTGGGCGGGGTTACAGTTCAATAGAGCCAATGAGTAAATTGCATTGTTAATAAATTTTTAAAGCCGTTTTTTTCAAAATTGTGTGAATAAACCGCAAATTTTATTTTTTATACGCTAATTAGATTATCGTCTTTCATAATCAACTTCAAAATGATCAAAATCGGAGTTCGGTTTTATTACCCGTCCCCTAATTTTGTTTCCATTGCATGATTTTTATTAATTTTAACTTAAATTATTATTAAGCATTTCATGAGGTACATTATGTAGATTCTAACAATTCTTTCTACATATTATATTCTAAATTATTATTATTTTTATTACCATATTTTAACAGCATAGATAACAAAATTTTGCTTTCATTTCCTTAGCATAATAATTCACGCACAAAAAACACATCACTTACATTTTGCTCACAAAAACCGTTTTTCGATGGCTTTACAAAATAATTTTGTTTATATTTTGGTTATTTTCATTTTTGTCATTTAAAAATTTTAAAATATACTTTTTCTTATGCAGATGTTAAAGAAAATTGTGCAGTAAGAGGAGCTCTGGCTGAGAAAGGTGAATTTAGACACCAAGTATCCATTCATTAAACGGTGGTCATTTTTACTCAACCAGCGTAGAAATTTTGTCTTAATATATAGGACGATTCGGAGGACCTTTAGAGTAAACCCTCAAACGCATAGAAAACAGGTTGTAACGCGCACGCTCCGCGAATGGCATTGTTTATTGTGAACATAGGAAAACTTTCATGTTCACTGTTGTGTTATTTAAAATTTGTTAAATGAGTTTTACCCTCGTTGCAATCTTAAATAATTATTTTAAAAATAAAGCATTTCATGTTGAACACCAGCTGTACGAATCCTATTCAGGCCAAGTTCATAGCCTATTGAACATTTATCAGGATAGAACCCAAGATGATTTTACAAAAATTTTGTGTTTCTCAATAAACAACATCGTCAACCATGGCTTTAATTTTCGGAGCGCATTTTTTAGCACCCTGTATTATATGCATTTATTATCAAAACAACAGGATTTTACCTTCTCTCCAGTTCTTAAAAAGCTGATCTTGGACCACTCCTGCTTTGAGCCAATTGACCTGTTACTGATTGTTTATTAAAACTACAACTATTTTTGAGCAAAGCCACTTGTCCCGTGTCCGGGAAGTCTTTACTATGTAGTATGACCGGGAACTTGTGTTTCATTACCAGTTTCACCAACCTTTTCCTTATGTGGTTTCTTATCTTCCTTTTTCGGCGGGTTATGTTCGATTATTGGGTTATCTATGCCGTTTCTGTTGCATTGATTTGGTGCTCTCTCCTAAATCTTTTTACTTTTTAGGCGGTTGACTTGTGCTCTAAACTTGCCTCGATTTCACCGAGAGCTTGGTTCTCCCTAGTGTTAGGATTTTCCAGAAATGTTCGACTATTTTCAATTTCTTCCAGCTTTACAGCTCCCATCGTCTCTTCTAGCTTACTACAGTCGTTTTCCTTTCCTAACCGTCGCCCAAGAGAAAATGTTATACCAAGATATGCGTCCTTTGTTTTAAAAATACGTTTTATCCCTGCCCTTGCACTGGCTAAGCCTCGACGGTATGCAAGAGTCGCGAATCCATACAGGTAATAAAGAGCACAAATATGAAAAGCACAAAACTACTGGTTTTATTTCATTCTCCTTAAAAAATCAAAAACGTATGTGTAAATATCAGGATATGAACAATACAAAAACATAAAACAATGCAAGTAAAATGAACCCAGGTTGAAGACCTTAACATAATCAAAGTTATGTTAACAAAGGAGTTAACATAATCAAACAATCAATGTCACTTTCCATTGAGGATGAAAAAGCAACCAAAAGTACAAACAAATAAAACTCTCTACGATGAACAAGGAACTGCCCGTCGACTAAACAAAATAACTGCAAATTCCTACAGGATTTCTTCATTGAATAACAACATGCACGGTCTTAAAGGTTTCAAAACTCGCCAGGCTCTGCATAAGTTACCGTCTTAACTCATCACAAATATCCTTTGTTATCAAAATATTTCCAACTTTGGTATATTCTTGTTTATTGTACGGACTGCACATTACCTACGTGTAGATACTAAAACCGAAAACGCACAAATTCTTATTAAACAGATTAGAAATACCTGTAATCAGCCTTAATAATCAAAATCATTGAACGCAGGGCAATTTGTTATTACACGCAGCTTTGAACATTTATTAAACAAAAATATGGCGACGGTCCCAACCGGTTTCGGTCGATCAAGGTAAAACCTCCGGGAGCAGACGGAAGAGCAAACTCCCGGTTACCCAAAAGAAAAATGGTAGTTCCAACCAAGGAGTCATCTGTTCCAATGGAAAAGGTGGAAGCGCTCTTTAACGGGACAATGTCGGTGCAAGCATTTATAAAATTCGGAATACTCTGGCAATAATGGTCACATTCATTACACAGTAAAGTCTCACAGCAAACCCTTCACGGACACCCAAACATCCCGATTGAGAGCACATCTCTTTCATAAAAAAAATAACGATCGACTTCAACCGTTTAACCAGTCGTCCATCCCAAAAATAAGGACAAAAATGCCATACATGGCGTCTAATTATTAATTCATATTAAACATTAATTGCAATATTTCAAAATTTTCCACGTAGTTTAAATATAAATTAAAATAACATTTATACAAGGCGTTCCAAAAGAGAATGTTGTTAAAATTAGTAACAGAAATTGTTTTTAATTGTAAACGTTTATTATTACTTCCCATGTAGCACACGATATTGCACCAATATTAGCATTAATCGTTTAAATATCGGTATAATATTGATATCCAATATCGTGCCAATATAGTGATGTGAACATTCTGCAATATTGATACGATGTAGTAAAACAATATTGCGCAAATATTGGCATTACATAGTATAAATATTGGTACAATATTGATTTCCGCCAATATAGTGATGTGAACATTTTGCAATATTGGGGTAATGTAGTAAAACAATAATGGTGCAATATTGATTTCCAATATAGCGCCAATATAGTGAAGTGAACATTTTGCAATATTGGGGCAATGTAGTAAAACAATAATGGTGCAATATTGATTTAATATTGCGCCAATATAGTGATGTGAACATTTTGCAATATTGAGGCGAGTAGTAAAACAATATTGGTGCAATATTGATTTCAATATAGCGCCAATATAGTGAAATGAATATTTTGCAATATTGAGCAATGTAGTAAAACAATATTGGTGCAATATTGATTTCCAACATACATACAATCTAAAAGAAAATAAAAACTTTTTTATTAAATATTGAGCCAATATAGCACCAATATTGCATTTCATTATCGTCTGAATATAGATAATCGATATTATAGCAATATTGGGATTACATAGTAAACCAATATTGCACTACAATATTGAGACAACATAGCACCAATATTGCATTTCAATATTGTCTGAATATAGATAATCGATATTTTACCAATATTGGAATTACATAGTAAACCAATATTGCACTACAATATTGAGACGACATTCCACCGATATTGCATTTAAATATAGCCCGAATATAGATAATCAATATTGTACCAATATTGGCATTACATAGTAAACCAATATTGCGCTCCAATATTGAGCCAATATTGCATTTCATATTGTCTGAATATAGATAATCGATATTGTACCAATATTGGGATTACATAGTAACTCAATATTGCATGTCAATGTTAAAACTATATTGCACCAATGTACGATATTTTCCCAATATTGGTCCAACATCGCACCAAGATTGTGTGCTACATGGGTTGTTGAAATTATATGTTGTATAAATTAATTAGTAATTCCGCCAGCTTCACCCTTTAACGGCTATCTTCAACATTCTTGTGATGATTATTCTGATTATACCCCCTCCCAAAGATTAGAGGCAGCGTTCAAAGGTTCAGATTGGTTGGATCTGGAGTTCAAATTAATCACCGTTTTAATATTTATCTAAATATCTGCTAGATGTCACAAGTAAAGGTTAAAGTTGTTGTACTAACTAATAATTATTATGTTAAGTGCATTTGATTTACTTTACTGTTGTCGTATAAGTTTAAATGTAATAATTATATTTTAATGTGAGTAATTATTATGTGAAGTGTGAAACGTGTCTTAAGTAGAATACATTGAACTGCAGATAGGACAGATACATACTCATAAAACGGATGTTTAGAGGTAATCTACTTTAAAAACGCTGATCACGTTATTTTTAGTTGACGTCGATTATTGCATGCATGCATGCATATCGACATGCATATTTTGCATATTCAGTTAGTTGCAAGTTGTATGTAAGTTATTAGTCTTAGTTTATTCACGGACGGTATAACTATATGTCGCTCGATCATGTAATTGTTAACCAAATAAATAATTGCTAATCCTACTGGCATTTTTATGAAAAAACCACGAATCGTGTGATAGTAAATGGCGAACAAAATATTCCAATAAAACAGCATATTTCACTGTACATTTCTATGTACATATTGCTGTTTTTAATTTAATAAGCTAATAATTTTAATAGAATAAATTTTGAGCACCAGAACATATTTTCATGAAGTATTTTTGTATTTAAAATCCTTGGATCTTTTATGCTTTCGGTGACTTGCCGTCTAAATGGGAAAAAATTAAAATTCTCTATCAATGTAACAACGCACAATTTCATCTTTAATAAAGTTTTACAGGGGTTCCCACTAAATTTTCTAAATTAAATTTCCCGACTTTTCCAGAAGTTTCCCGTTTAAAATTCATAATTCTCCCTGACTTTTTAGAACTCGGCAAATTTATTTATAATTTGTAAATTTTATAACTTTAAATGAATTTATTACTTTAATTTTATTATTTTCCACCTTCGGTCGGAGAGGTAGACCCGATGTTTGGGAATTCTTCGTAGAGGAAATTATGAATCCTGACGGTCGAAGTTTGAACTGATTAATTTTTCTAGTACTATTAAAATTTCTACTACTTCACCATTTGTGCTTCAAGTTAAGGAGATGCGAGTGATCCTGTTCGTTTGAAACTATTTTCCAAACAAATTAGTTACCGAAAAGGATAAATTCCATCTTGTTAACACACTTTTACACGTTCCATTGATCTGAAATTACAGAAATAAAATTCTCTAATAGAAGGTCGTTTTTTAGAATTTTCCTTCGGGGAAATCTGCAACCAATACTGACTGATTAGGTGTGTATACTTTTGAGGCGTGGCTTCCAGAGCTTTAGTTCAAAATTTAAATTTTCCTCCTATCTCATGCGTGGTTTCCGTCAGAGAAAGAAAGCGGGCGGTTTACAATAAACCTACGTTACTAAAATGTTTACAACTTTTCTTCCCATCGTTAAAAATGTACTCAAGTATATTATGTTATATGTGGGTAATACAAATAACGCATAAAAGATACGTAGGTTAGACAAAAATAAACAGATAAACAATACAAAATCTTTTGCGTAATTCTGACAATGCAACTGCAGATTTTATTTAATTATTAAATTGAATTAATACAATTACGTATGTCATAATACTGGCACCTATGTTAAATAGTAAGGTGTAATTAATAGAGAAAAATCCTGCTGCCGAAAAAGTCACATTACTTTCCTTCACGAAACGATTTAGTAATAATAATTCCTGTCTCAGTTTTTCATTTTTATCCATATTTGGTAACTTGGCCAAAGCGTTAAGACAAATTTCGCCCACTCTGTTAGCCTTTTCTACTGCTTTAGTGCAAATAATCACTACAAATGCACCAATTATCTGTAATTTATGAGTTTTATAGAACTGCAACGTGTAAAAATGGAAAATAGACTTACTAGTTGATAAAGTACCCAGAGTAATTGCGTTAGTAGTATATGTGTGGAGAAAGAGATTATAACCTTAGATGTACTTATTTGTATTACCAAATTAATGATGTTAATTAACCCTAACGCAAAAGATAAAGTTAGGAAGAGTAATTGCAAACCAAATATTTTATTGAAACGTGCAATCTGTATTATATGATTTTCAAAACACGTTGTTACTCTTCGGATTTTGGAGCAAATAGAATTAGTATCCAATTTTTCTTGCAACTGTACAATTGCACAATTTTTTGCATTCATTTCGATAGATTTCGTTTCTTTGGTTAAGTGTTTGTTGGTGCTGTCCAATTGCTGTTCTATAAATTTGACAAACAAGTAGATCTCTACCGTTATTACAAAATTGTAATACATTTGAATTTTTTTATTAAGGAGAGCCAAAAATACTATTTTTTTAAAATCCAATATTGATGAATACACGTCCAATGCAAAAAGAAGCAGTATAATTATGTTAAAAATTAAAAAGAATAATTTGAAGTTCTTCTTTGAAGATATTGTGACCAATTCTTGAATTACCAAAGTATTTTTACTATTGACATTATTCAAAAAGTCATGTAAACTTGAAGAGTAAAAAACAGTTGGTGCTAAAATTGAAATTACGTTGCAAATAGTCATGGTAAATAGTTGTACAGTATCGGTGAATAACAGTGTTTTATATTTGGGATACATTAATAAATAACGACAAAATGCTGCCATAATACTTAAAAGTATTAGAAATATTGTCAAAAATAAAATGTACAAAGCATGACAACGAAGAAGAACCTTATTGGTAGAGGTTTGTACAGAACGCGGTGGAAATATACCGAGAATGGTAATTAATCGAAAAAAAAGAGTGTTAACTGTAGTTTTTGCACTATGAACATTTTTTAACATGTTAGTACTTAAATAATGCCAAATTTTGGTATTTATTCAAACCTGAAATAAATGATTATTTTTATTACTACCCGATTCTTTGGAAGTAGTCAATTGTTATATCCACACAAAATGAATACACAAGTGACCAATTAATGTAAGTAATAATTTTCATTTTAAAATAATTAATTATCTCACTAATGATTGAAGTTCATAAATATTTTAATTATTTTTAAACGTTTGTGCATTAAGAAGATTGAAGAGAATATTATTATGGGTACAAATTAATATCTAACGAAGGTATTAATTACTTGAATTTAATGCTAATTACCTAATTCAATTCAATCCTAACCTTTAAATTGGGAGTTCACCAGGGAATACTGCAACTTTACAATATTTTGGAATCCTGATACCAAAATTTTCAAACTGAAAGCATTGGCACAAATAAAGTATAAAACGAAGTTTTTAAGTAATGCACATCAAATTAATGATATGAAATAACACACCCCTGCGTTCAGGGGATATTGAAAATTTTACTCGATTATAAATGCTCAGTCGTTATGATTGTATGGAATATTGTTAAAATATTCATAATACCTATTCTCAAATATTTATGTCAAAGTATAGCAATTTATTGCTAACGTACATTTATGCAAATTTTCTAATTTTCGAGGTCAGATAAAAAAATTCGTTATCGTTTCCCGTCTTTGTGGGTATGTAAATTTAAAAAATTAAATTAGATTTTCTTTGGATTCATTTCATTGCAATTGTTTTCATTATATATTTTTTATGAAGAATCCTTAATTAAAATTTATAATAAAAATTTTTTTTTTAATTATTATTAAGCACTTGATGAGGTACATTATATAGATTCCAAATTCTACATATTATATTCTAAATTATTATTATTTTTATTACCATATTACAACAGCATAGATAACAAAATTTTTGCTTTCATTTCCATAGCATAAATAATTCGCCCTCAAAAAATACACATCACTTACTGTTTGCTCGCAAAACCGTTTTGCGATGGCTTTCCAAAATAATTTCATTTATGTTTTGGTTATTTTCAATATCGGAACTCTTCTAGCAGCTAGTAGTAAGTCACATCCAAACGGGAAAACAATCTAATTATACTTTTTTCTTATTCAGGTGTTAAAAAAAATTATGTAGTAGGAGGAACTCCGGCTGAGAAAGGTGAATTTAGATACCAGGTGTCCATACAATTAAACGGTGATCCTATCTGCGGTGGTTCATTATTTAACTTCTTCTGGATTCTCACTGCTGCATCCTGCGTAACGGGGTAATTCCTTACAATCACAATTTTATCACACAAACCTAGAAGTAAAATTTTAGACACGACGTCAACAGTCTCAGTGTGGTGGTAGGAGTAACAGATTTACGCGACAATGTAAGAAAGCTTCCAGTTGGCAAAGTTATATTACACGAAAATCACACAGAAGGACCTCAGCATGACATTGCTTTAATAAAATTAAAAACTTGTCTCCTTTACAATTCAACCATTCGGCCAGTAATGTTAAAGTTTACCGATGTTCCTCCGGGTACTCAAGTAATCATGACAGGTTTTGGGCAGACAAGCGTAAGTTTTGTTGATTGAACATTGTATTGTGCGCTACCCTGTAATTGTTTTAGAGTAACGAAGCAACACCATCGAACACATTGCAAAAGATTTCTTTAAAAACACTTTCTAATACAGAATGCTCAGAAAAGCTCAAAAGTATTGTTCCAATTTCTTCAGTGTGTACAGACAACGCAGTAGGACAGGGTTATTGTACAGTAAGTTATGAATTTTTATACTGAAACAGCGTAGAAATTTCCTCTTAATATATAGGGCGATTCCGGAGGACCTTTAGTTACAGCCGATACAAAAGAACAAATTGGAATAGCTGGTAAAAAAATTAATTGTGCCCAAGGTGACCCGGATGTTTATACAAAAATTTCACCTTATCTGAAATGGATATTTTCCACTGCAGCTAAAGACAGCGGAGGCTTGTGTACCTTCGAAAAGTAATCGTATACAAAAAATTAAATTGTAAACTTTTAATAAATCTAACAATTAAAAAATTTTAATGATGAATTTAAAGATTTTACTTGCAAAGAAAATACTTCCAGGTTTGAAAATGGCAGAATTTTGTCAGAAAAGAGATTTTCCATCTAAATCATTTGATATAAATAATAGTTCTTCATGCATTTTTAAACAGACTTTGGGAGTATGCCAACTTAATGGATTGCTGATTATACCCTCATTAACCTTTGCTGGTATTCTGAACGGTTCACAATGTACCATAACAACCTCCAAGTCATAAAATCAGGGATTCTTGTTTCCATCAATTAATATCCAAAACATTAGCTTTTCGAGTGCTACCGTGATTTAGCAAACATCACCGAAAGCGCATGGAAGGTGAGGTAAAAATAAAATCAAGGAGCAAAGCTGCCAATAGGCTACATAACTTAAGAGATAGTAGAAGAACTCAACCAGGAAGAAAAAAATAAAGCTCAATTTTAGGAATGACCAATGAAAAAAAATTAAAAATGTACCCCATAACATAAACGATAAACTTTTTACCAAAATATAAAAAATATATTCAGAGAATAAAATATCAGTTAACAATAATAATTAATTCATCCTGTACATAAAATAAATTTTTGATTACATTATCAACGTACGTTTAGCAAAATTTTCTGATATCACAAAAATTAAATACAAAGAAATTGTAATTTTCGAATTTTAATAGTTTTAAATTTTTAAAAATGTAAGTTTTAAATCTTAAATTTATAAAAAATGATTGATTTCTGTTTTTATTCAGATGGCGACTTGTTGTTCACATCCTATAGATAATCCTGACTCCCAGCCCGATGGTAAAGGATGGGTAGAAGTGGGAAAATTAAAAGATATAATAAATTATCCAATTGATACCGGATTTGGTTTTAACAATAAAGATGAAGCATACATTGCTCCATTTGGACTTGAAACAACAAATTTTGCAAGAACGAGAGCATTTCCGTTTCCCTTATTTCACCTCAAGATGTATGACAGGTATTGATCAATTGTTATTGTCATTTCTACTATGAACGCAATGGCAGATCTCAAAAATTACTACTAGAACAGAGACTTGTCCAACTCCTCTTGTCCAATATTTAAAAAAATTGCATTTTCAGATACTTAATAGCGTTTAAAAAAATGAAAGCCGTCCTGTATGATCCTAAATTGTTAAAAATTGACGATGTGAACATAATTACCGATTTATTGGCTAAAATTAGATGTCGAGAGCGACCTTATAGTCAAATGTAAGTTCATTTACGTCAAAAAGCAAACACTATAGTTGTTTCAGTAAATATTTAGGTGAATCCATTGTTGTCGTGAATGTAGATAGTTCAATGGCTCTGAACAATGGTGCAATTGAAGATTGGCCTTGGGATTTTGGAAGTTTTTCCCAAGCAGACAGGTACGTCAAATTTAGTACATTGGAACATTCATATGGACCTCAAGTAAGAAAGGATGTAGGTATATTCATATTTTTATTAAAAATTATGATAAGAAATATTTTAGAAATATCTGGCCCATTATTCGCCTTTTACATTAATAAATAGTGCAAGTCTTGAAGCATTGAAAACAGAAATTGGTAAGCCAAATTTATCTATCAACGATTTCCACCCACACTTGGTGATTGATGCTTATCCACCGTATTGCGAAGAAAACATTTCACATTTAAAAATAGGAGCCGAGGTGGAATTCGGTAATATTATTCCGTGTACTCACAATTTTATCAAAATGAATGACATGGGAAAACGTTATCAGGATCCTCTATTTTTCGAGTTATTAAGGTAAAGAGAGTCACGATGTGTTTTAAAAATTTTCTGTATATGTACCAATTATTTTCTCTTCACAGATATCATTCAGTAAAAAACCAGGTATCATCGTGATGGAGTAACTTCGTGGTTACCAACATTTGGAATTAATATGCAATCTGTAAAAGTAGGAAATATTGCTGTAGGTGAAAAGGTTTACGCAAAATTTTTTGAACAAGCAAATTAGAATTTCTTGTTTTGTGTAGGACCTTCAAAATTATCAAATTACCATTATTATATTATTTTTATTTATGTTTGGTATTATTTATGTGAAAATGGTTGGTTTCTCAAAAAAATTTATTAAACCATAGTTGTATCCCGTTAAATTCCCTATCCGGACTGTGCCATTAGTTTTTTTCTAAGACGTTTTGGTTAAGAAATACGGGGTACGAAAGAAAAGTAAAAAAAATGAAACCGGAATTTTTTTAACATTTTTTCTCTTAATTTAATTTATAACTCGAAACCTGTTGATTCAAGACAATATGGGGTTATAACCTAATTTCTAGATAAGGGTGATTTTTAAAATACTTCTAATCCATTAAGTCTAAAAATCAATAATATGGGAGCTGCGGCTGTTTGAAATCAGATATTCAAGAATTTGCTTTAAAGGAAGGTACCCCCCGAGGGTTTGAATTTGTACAAAAATTTTATTTAAAAATTTGTCATAGAAAAGTGTCAAAGATTCTCTACGGTCACGGGGACACCCTGTATGTAGAAGGAGTGCAACTCAGAGAACCATTAACTACAGCATTAGACAAAATTGCAAAAAATAGTTACACCATAAAAATTATGTACAATCACCAAGTCGAGATTCAACCTGACATTGAAGTACATTACACTAACATTCTGAAGACCCTAACTGACAAACTTTCTGAAAAATATTTCTAAAATTAATAAACCACCTGCCCTGTTTAACTAAAATACAAATTGAAATATATACGAAAGGTTCTTTCGTATAAATTAAACCTCAAAACATACCATTAAAAACTGAGAATGAAAACGATGAGGCTGTAAAACATCTAACGGTAGCAATTCAACAAGTATCGTGGAGAGCTACCCCACCAGACTCAAAAAATTACAAACCCGGCTATTGTCCCGAACATATAAAAAGGAAAATAGCAGAAAAGAGAAAGCTTAGGAAACGATGGCAACTAACTCACGCTCCAAGTGATAAAACTACCTTAAACGAATCCACGAAACGACAACAAAAATCAAGTAGCAAAAAACTTTCTGGAAAACCTGTCAGCTAGTCAAGCAACCGACTACTCCTTGTGGAAAGTCACGTGAAAAATAAAAATAAAACGCAAAAACAAACCAACCCATTAGAACCGAGACTGGGCTCGGAATGATTTGGAAAAAGCCAAAACCAAAGTCTTTCAACCTCTTCCAAGAGAAATTCCTTTTGAAGAACACCCTATTCGTCAGTTACTTGAAGCTCCTTATCACATGGATCTAACAATTGCAAAATTCAAGATAAACGACATAAAAAAAGCCATCTTCAAAAAGATTAATCCAGAAAAGGTTCCCGGATATGACCTAATAACAGAAAAAGTTCTACAAAATCTACCAGAAATTGGTATTAAAATACTTACAATATTCTTTAATGCAATTCTTCGAAATGGTAATTTTCCAGCTCAGTGGAAGGTGGTACCGGTGATTATGATTTAGAAGTCAGGAAAAGATCCAACTGAGACTTCATCTTATAGATCTATTAGTTTGCTGCCAATTCCTTTGAAAAACTGTTCCTAGAAAGATTGAAGCCGTTACTTCAAGAGAGAAATCTAATCCCGGACCACCAGTTTGGCTTTCGACAGGATCACAGAACGGTGGAACAAGTGCACCGAGTTGTGAAGAAATCAGAACAGATCTGGAATTCAGAAGATACTGCTCTCCTGCATTTCTTGACATTTAACAGTGTGGCACAATGGATTGTTATATAAAATCAAAAAACACCTGCCCCATGATTTTAGTCGTCTGCTAGAATCTTATCTAACCAACAGAAATTTTTTAGTCGAATATGCAGAAGCTTATACCAACTTAGAATCTATTCTGTCAGGAGTGCCTCAGGGTAGTATTCTTGGACCTACACTGTATCCTTTATTCACATCAGACCTGACTGCAACTAACAATACAGTAACAGCTACGTTTGCAGACGATACAGTTGTAATGGCACCTAGTGATGATCCAAGTTTTGCTTCTCGATTTTCGCAATGCCACGTAAATAAAGTTGAGGATTGGCTCAGGACTTGGCATATCAAAGCCAATACTACAAAGTCGGTGCACATCACTTTCACCCTCAGAAGTGGAACTTGTCCAAGTGTCATGATGTACGGTCACATCCTTCCAGAACAAAAAGTAATCAAATACTTAGATTTTGACCTGGATCGACAACTGACGTGGGCTAAGCACATTTGGTCTAAGCGCTTCCAACTGGGTTTGGTGTACCGAAAGATGTCCTGGCTTGTAGGCCGAAGCTCACCGTTGTACAAAGACAATATAATATTATTATATAAAACATTCAGCAACATCGTCGAATGAAAAAATAGCAAACAAAAATTATAATTTCTACAACTTACTGGATGCCTAGATTTCGATCTTATCCACAACGTAGAATTAATCTCCTCAGACCCAGATTGATAAAGAAAATACAAAATCTACATAGTACCTTTTACAACCGACTCCGAAGCTTGAATGACCCTGACCTTAAAAATGTTACGTGGTAAATGTGTGGTCAACTTTCCGCACACAGTTTGTTTTAATAAAATTATAAACTTGTCTTCTTTAAAATTTTACTATTCGGCCAGTAATGTTAAAGTTCACCGATGTTCCTCCAAGAACGCAAGTAATCATAACAGATTTTGGGCGGACAAGCGTAAGTTTTGTTGATTGAAAATCGTATTGTGCGCTATCGTGTAATTGTTTTAGAGTAACGAAGCAACACTAACGAAAACATTGCAAAATATTTTTTTAAAAACAATTTCTATTACAAAATGCTCAGAAAAACTCAAAAGTATTGTTTCTATTTCTTCAGTGTGTACAGACAACGCAGTAGGGCAGAGTTATTATACAGTAAGTTATGAATTTTTATAATGAAACAGCGTAGAAATTTTCTCTTAATATATAGGGCGATTCCGGAGGACCTTTAGTTATAGCCGATACCAAATTGGAATAGCTGGTAAAAAAATTAATTGTACCCAAGGTGACCCGGATGTTTATACAAAAAGTTTACCTTATCTGAAATGGATATTTACTACTGCAGGGAGGCTTGTGTACCTTCGAAAAGTAATCGTAGACAAAAAATTAAATTATACACTTTTAATAAATATAACAATTAAAAAATTTTAATGATGAATTTAAAGATCTTAATTGTACAGAAAATATTAACTTCCAGGTTTAAAAATGGTAGAATTTTATCAGAAAAGAGATTTTCCAGTTAAATCATTTGATATAAATAGTAGTTCTTCATGCATTTTTAAACAGACTTCAAGAGTAGGCCATTGAGTCATTAGCATGCCAACAATTGGTTGCTGAATATAACTTGATCAACCTTGGTGGTATTCTGAGCGGTTCACAAATATATTCAGAGAATAAAATATCGGTTAATTCACCCTGTACATAAAATAAATTTGATTACATTATCAGCGTAAGTTTAGCAAATTTTCTGATATCACAAAAATTAAGTACAAAGAAGTTATTGTAATTTTCAATTTTAATAGTTTTAAATTTTTAAAAATGTAAGTTTTAAATTTTAAATTTATAAAAAATTATTGACTTCTATTTTTATTCAGATGGCGGCTGGTTGTTCATATTTTATAGATCATCCTGACCCCAAGCCCGATAGTGAAGGATGGGTGGAAGTAGGAAAATTAAAAGATATAATAAATTATCCAATTGATACCGGATTTGGTTTTAACAATAAAGATGAAGCATACATTGCTCCATTTGGACTTCAAACAACAAATTTTGCAAGAGTGAGAGCATTTCCGTTTCCTTTATTTCACCTCAAAATGTATGACAGGTATTGATCAATTCTTATTGTCATTTCTACTATGAGCGCAATGGCAAATTTCAAAAATTACTACTCGAACGGGGACTTTACCGACTCCTCTTATTCAATATTTAAAAAATTGCATTTTTAGATGCTTAATAGCGTTTAAAAACGAGGAAGCTGTCCTGTATGATCCTAAATTATTAAAAATTGACGATGCGAACACAATTACCGATTTAATGGCTAAAATTAGATGTCGAGAGCGAGCTTATAGTCAAATGTAAGTTCATTTACGTCAAAAAGCAAACACTATAGTTGTTTCAGTAAATATTTAGGTGAATCCATTGTTGTTGTGAATGTAGATAGTTCAATGGCTCTGAACAATGCAAATATAGCTAATGGTGCAATTCAAGATTGGCCTTGGGATTTTGGAAGTTTTCCCAAGAAGACAGGTACGTTGAATTTAGACCATTGACACATTCTTATGCACCTCAAGTACAAAGGATGTAAGTATAAATTCATTTTATATTCAAATTATTATACGAAATATTTTAGAAATATCTGGCCCATTATTCGCCTTTTACATTAATAAATAGTGCAAGTCTTGAAGCATTACAAGCAGAAATTGGTAATCCAAATTTATGCACAAATGATTTCTACCCACACTTAGTGATTGATGCTTATCCACCGTATTGTGAAGAAAACATGTCACATTTAAAAATAGGACACGAAGTCGAATTCGGTAATATTATTCCGTGTACTCACAGTTTTATCAAAATTGATGAAATGGGAAATTATTGTGAGGATCCCTATTTTCGAGTTATTAAGGTAAATAGAGTCACGTGTGTTTTAAAACTTTGTCTATACTATTTTTCGTTTAACAGAAATCATTCAGTAAATGCCAGGTATCATCGTGATCGAGAAAGTTCATGGTTACCAACATTTGGAATTAATATGCAATCCGTAAATGTAGGAAATATTGCAGTAGGTGAAAAGGTTTATGCAAAAGTTTTTGAACAAGCAAATTAGAATTTGTTTCGTGAAGAACCTTAAAAATTATCAAATTACCATTATTATATTATTTTTATTTAAGTTTAGTGTGTATAATATTATTAACATCTTCTAAGCAGTTATATTTTAAAAAGTTTATATTTGGAAATAATTATTTAAAAAAATAAAGCATTTCATTTGCAACACATAATAATAATAAAGTATGTAGGTGAATTCATTTTAATTTTAGTGTTATAAATAATTATTAAAAAATTAAATTTGAATTCAAACGTGTCTTCAAATCGGACTGAAATTTTCAAAAATTAAAATTATCAAACCTAAAACCCCCAGTCAATGGTTTTCCATTCCCGTCATAATATAACCACTTCCATTCTGGAAGTCTCACAATCCATTTTACGAGGTGGATTATTCCTCCGTTTTGCTCTACCCAACAGGAGCAATTCAAACCTGCGATTACTTATTCGTAGTCACTTCAGTCTACAATACAACAATACGCCACTGTTGGTTTTACAACATAATTTTTTTTATAAATGAAATGAGGGAAAATATTGCTAAGGAACTTTTAACCATAGCAAAGTTAATTTAAAGTTATTTCCACTTAAAATTACCTAATGGAACTGCTGGTATTACTGCATTGTTTGAGCATAGTTTCAAATGTTGAAAACATTTATTTGTATAAATTGACCAACATTATGTTTTCGTTTACTTGCTAGAAAAACCTTGTTGAAATCAATAAAATTTTCAAACTAAAAATTTTTAGGATACACCTAATTTATTTACAAAATTGGATCTTAAATTCTAATATAATAAAAATATTTTATTCCTAAAGGTACTAATTGCTTGCTGCAAAAATTAGATGGTTAGTTGAGTTAATTTCTCAGTTACAACCTCTCTCGGGGCCCATATACCCAAAAGCAGCATATCCTCTCATTCGCTTTCACTTCCAGAATAATCACCGACTAAGGATAGTCCCGAGTTGTTTACACTTGTAGAATTATCCTTAGCCACAGTTTTATTTGCTCCAGGTTTATTAATCCTCACTAATGCACTTAAGCTACTCTTAGAAAAATTACCAATACCTTTCGGTTTCACAAATTTGTCCTTTACTTTCACCGCATTTGGTAGTGTTTCAGGCACTCCAGCTTCGCTTATACTAGAAGACATCCCAGTTTCATCCACTTTTTCTTTCTTTATTTGTGGTTCCTCTGTTCCTTCTAAGACTTCTTCTGCTACCACAATTTTACGTTTATTTTTCGATTCAAACTTTACTGTTCTGCAATAAAAAAACATTTAATTAAAAGAAACTTAACGAGAGTCAACACTTACTTAATGTATTGTTCATCTAAAGCTTGCATGTATTCCTCTCTCTCTTTTGCACTTAACTTCGTATCATACGCGAGAGCATGCTGTCATAGTCAACCGCACGCTGCCTTCGATTCAAATCCTTTAATTCCTCCAAAGATTCCAACAGCTCTATTTCATTTTTTGACTGCTTCGTCCTATTTTCTAACAACTTCATAGGATTACTTTGTTCCTCTTCTTTTTCTTCTTCCTCCTCCCTTACAGCTTGTTCTTCTGCCAGTTTCAAAGCCATAAAATTACGAGTTGCACCTGCCTCGATCTCGTAGTCCGTGTTTCTAGGATCAGTTTTAAAGGAAATTTCCTGCAAACACCTTGTACATTTGATGTAAAATCTATAAATTCGTATACCCAGGTAGTCCTCATTTTCGACGTCCTCTTTACGCGCATTAAATTTCTTTCCTTTGTAAATGTACTCACCGCAGGTCTGACATCTCATATTAAAAGGAGCCATAAGTCGAACTGTGTATTGCCTGTTTTTCGGCAATTTCATGCGAGGGATTTTGGCAGGATCAAAATCCGGGGGGTAGTATTTCTACAAAAAGAAATGATTTTAAAAATTATTTAAAATTTGAGGTTATGTGAAATTGAATGACGAATAAATACAAAACACTACTTACGTTTAATACTTTTCTTTCAGACATTTTGTGTCTTTTAAATTAATTCTACTTGTTAAAAAAGATTTTCAAAACTTCTCTTTGAACTTTGACAGTAGAATAATATTTGTCAAGCGCTTTGGATACTGCCAACATAAAATTATGTTGAAACCAAAACAAAACCCTAAATATTATAACTGCACATAGGGTGTTAACAAATAATAAGTCGTTTTATTATTTATGAATTTATAAAAATTCCTTCATTAAAAATAATATAAACGTCTTTCAGTGGTGTGATGTACTTTTAATATTTAACATAACGTAAAACGTTATGGCTTATTTTAAATCACTTATGTTAAAGTAGAAATAAGTATAGATTGCATGCGATAAGAACAACGCTATACAGAGATGTCATAAGTTAGAAAGAGAACAAGCTTATAAAGTATAATGCAAGCCCTCTTTGATAAATTTTCAAATTTGAAATTTTTCAAATGTGTTAACTTTACATTTTACGTTAAAATTTTACGAATAACACCCGACTTATAACAGGCAAAGTTTACATGCAGTTATAAATAGAACTGTCATTCGAAAGTTTTAATCGATAAAGTGAGGTTAAAAACATGAATTTTGGAAGTATTTTAAATATCGCTCTGTTTGAAGAACTACATAATGCAGTTGAAAGGTACAGTAAAATATAATATAATTGAATATAATCTATGGTGAGGTTATATATGTACTATTTAAATTTGTTTAAAATTTTAGAAATGATATAAACGTTCAAAGAAGGATTTTACGAGATACTAGTAACCCTTTTGAATTAAGGTAAGAAGAATTTCAGATTGTCACGAGATTTAGTCTGGTATTTAGTACAAATTCTGCGACCACATTTAAAAGAGAGTCAAAAAGTAATTCTTTGAAACCAGAATTTAAAGTAAGTAGTACAAATATACTTAAGTACAAAACCCTAATGAAATTTAAAATGTGTATAGGTTTTAAGTGCACTTTCATTTTGAACAATGAGTGTAGTTAATCGACATTTAGAGGAGAAATATTTCAACAACGAATTAAATTCATCATGGCTAATAGGTTGGTTAATACAGTCTGCACTTACAAGGAGACCACCCGACCTTACCCTAACCGATTTTGATTTTTGTTTTACGAGCAGGTTATGACTAGAAATGAAGGGCCAAAATATTAGAGCGCGATATTCACCCGTTGCCGAGAAAATCTACTTTGAAAATATCGTCTTTTTCATATTTTATGGGGTACGGCTGAAGGGTCTAGTAATTTTCTTATTGGTATCTGTGGATATAGGGATAACAAAAATACTATATATAAATTAAAATTATAATATATCAAGCTGTGTACTAAAATCAAAAATCTTATTTTTATCTATTAATCTTCGGAGGAATCATCCGAAAATTCGCAGGAGCCAGGGTGATATTCGTCGTAAAACAAAAAAGCAATATGTTTCACTACATCGAGCGCACCTTATAAATGCAGTTTTCTTACACTTGCAAGGATTGTTTAAAATTTCTATGGGGAAGCACATTTGGTTTACATTTATGAAAACATTTCTCTCGTCAGTGAGCTTGGAAGCAAACCACGCGTACTGCAGCATATCCGAAAAATTGGTGAGGACAACTGATGTTGTACTATCGATTGTATTTTATGCAATCTTCCGAGAATTGATTTCACGTTGTGTCTCGATCAACTGTGCACAATTTTGAAGACGTTTGATAAAATTTTTTACTTGTCGATAAAAGTAAACATCGCAAGGCTGGACCAATGGTGTACATTTCGGAGGAATTACTTTAATCGTACAAGTTGATTGACCTTCTTCATCCTGAAATACTTCATCGTATAGATCTAGATTTGTTTGGCCTCCCAAGAATCGATTATAAGTAGAAAACGTTCTTTTCCACGTATGGCTTAAAACGTTCGTTAAATAATCTTTATACAAAGATGTTGTCAACTTTCCCGACTTTGAAGAAGTTACAACAACATTTTTTTATTTTCTAGCATATTCTTCTCACATATTTTAACCCTCGGCCCAAATGATCCTGTCGCCTCTTGTAGGCATACAAAAAAGAGAGGTAATAGTTTTCCGGAGAGGGTAATGGCATACTGTGCTGTATAGGAATGGGTGACCTTGTTCATGTCCTTTGTATTAACAATAATAGCTTTTGATCCCGCTCCGCGAGAGTTCGGTTATAATTTGACTGGTATTGACACCCAGTCTGATCTGTATTGATAACAAGATCTTTGTCAAATTTCGGTATCAACGCACGAGTCTGGATTCGAAATCTTTCAGCGGCAGCCAAAGTTTCCTCCAGTGTCGCGGTTTCTCTTTGGCTTACAAATTTGGTTATTTTCGCTGGCCAATTCGGTGTCTTCTTTTGAATCGAACAACCCAATTTTCAGAGGCTTTGAATTCAAAATTCTCAAACTGACCCGCTGCAGATAATGCCCACTGTTGCAAGTTTCTTGTTGATACTTGTTGAGAGTTTTGCGAGCTTCTACAAACCTGTCATTGCTCCAAGAGTCAATAATTTCAAATTTATCAAATTTTGTTCCACCATTTTGAATTTGTTTCTCCATTTCTTCAAATCCTTAAAGCTTTTAGACGGGAACATCCTCCTTTTGAAGAGTTTTAATGCTCCACTTTGGATGTTGCCTAGCAATATTAGAAACCTTGATTTTGTAATCTAGTGGAATATTATCGATTTTTCTATTTTCATCCTTTTCTCTCTGGAGAACAATCTTCGGTCATATTTTCTTTTACTTCTTCAAAATTTCGTCCTCCGACACAATTGCTTTTCTCCTAACGTTGTTATAATGTAATGGTAAATGTCTTCTCCTACTACCACAGCGTCTTCACTAATTACCGCAGAAGCTTCTGGCGCCATTAAATTATTTGCAATAAGGAGTTGCTGACAATACACCATCGCATCTTTCAATCGCCTCCTAGAAATTTCACTATACAGAGATTCTTCATCGGTTTCGATTTCTTCAACTGTCGAAGGGCCCAGTGTTTCCATGAATTTGTAGTCAGACATTGTCGAAACGATATATAGGTATAACTTGATATATTATAATTTTAATTTATATATAGTATTTTTTGTTATCCCTATATCCACAGATACCAATAAGAAAATTACTAGACCCTTCAGCCGTACCCATAAAATATGAAAAAGACGATATTTTCAAAGTAGATTTTCTCGGCAACGGGTGAATATCGCGCTCTAATATTTTGGCCCGCTTCATTTCTAGTCATAACCTGCTCGTAAAACAAAAATCAAGCAAATCGGTGAGGGTAAGGTCAGGTGGTCTCCTTGTTAGTCACAGTTATATTTTGAGTTTATGTTACCAGGAGATGCAGGTTATGCACTGCAACCGTGGCTATTAACACCTCTCGAGGGTTATCCAGCAGAGTCTCCAGAAGGACGTTACACACGATACCATATTTTTGCTCGAAATCAAGTTTCACTAAATTCAGGTATATATAATAATTTATTATAGGTAATCAAAATGTAACAAATTTCTTTTTAGTATCACATTTGAATGAAGGTAGAAGAGTTCAAGCCCAACTCATACAGAGGCATTTCACATAACAGAATTTATTATTTCTAATTTAAATATTAAATAAACATACATATACATATATATACATTGGGGCTCCCTGGTTACAAGGACGGTCATAGACAGAAAGAGAGTCAGAAAGAAAACTTTTCTTTGTAGACTCCCCCCGGGCTCGAACCGAGTGCTCTAGCGGTAGTAGTCGATCGCTCTAACTACTAGGCCAGTGACTGACTGCCTCTTTAAATAAACTTATAAATTAATAAAACTAAATACTAATAAAATGTAACTTTCACTCAAATAAAGTTTCAAAAGAACCAAATACTTTAAAATATTCCAATTTTAATTTGGCCCGTTCTAATTTAAAATTTTCGTTGGCGTTTTCCCTAACAGCAGCAGCAAAATTGTCCACGGAGGAAGCCAATTGCTGAATTGTGTGTCGATTCTTCTAAAATATAAAAGTTAAATGATAAAATTTGTCTTATTTAATTATTATTATAAGATAACATACTACTGGTACTATTTTCGTCTTCTTCTGGTACTATTTTCGTTGAAAGGAATTTCAAAAGGAATCTTTTGGAATTTTTGAGATTAGGTTTAGCAACCTTTCCTCCAGATCAGTTAATTTCTTGGATGAACCACTACCACCGCCAGTTTTGTTAAACTCACACATATTTCCTGCTCTTTCGTTTGGTATTCATTTTCCACTCGTTAAATATCTAAGAAAAAAATACTTATAGAAAACGATGGCAAACATGCATTTATACTTTTACACACCTTCTTCCATTGATCACCACATTTTAATGGTCCACATCCCTTTGCGTTTTCTTGTGTGGCAAATTCTTTCCACAAATCACTCACTTTCGAATAGATTTTTTGAATTGTTTTCAAACGAATTGCCATTACTTACTTCTTTTAAACACGTTTTTTTTAAAAGTTGTAACACGCGAATTAATTTGACAAGAAGAATTTCAAGTTTGAAAATTGACATCAAAGAGGGCTTGCGCATTATACTAAATAAGCTTGTTCTCTTTCTAACTTATGACATCTCTGTATAGCGTTGTTCTTATCGCATGCAATCTATACTTATTTCTACTTTAACATAAGTGATTTAAAATAAGCCATAACGTTTTACGTTATGTTAAATATTAAAAGTACATCACACCACTGTTTTGTTGTAGTTGATATTATTTAATATTCTATGTTTTTGTTTAATCGCTGTGTAAAATTAAAATTTCGTATACAATTTAGCCAATTACTTTAAAAATAAAGTCTTCAAATACCATGAATTTCTAAAACAATTTATTTTATTTTTAAATGTCACACACAAAATTAAAACTTAGGGGCTTATATTATAAATTCTTATTTGATGTGTGTGTATGTTGGAAGCATCACGGTGTTTAGGATCATATTATGAAAAAATATTAAAATTCGCAATAAGTATTTGGTGAAAAACGCTTGTAAAAACACATATTGTTTTTTTATATAAGTAAAAAGCATGTTAAGTCTGTTTCTTTCCACTGCTGGATAAAGGCTCTCTCCATCATTCTCCATCTCTCTCTATCTTCTGACTCGTTCAACAATCCAACATCTGCCGTTTGTTTTATTTTATTCCTCCATCGGTTTTTCTATGTACTATAATTTAATAAATATAATTATGTATTTTATTTTAATTTTATTATATTTTTAAGAAAAAATAAGGAAATCACCAAAACTCGGATTAATATAGTAAAATACTTACTCTTGCAAGAACCGATGAGTTTACCCTGAATTTAAGGGCATTTAAGGTTTTAAGGGTTGTTAAAGTAGTGAAAAATTACTTCTTCTTTGCGTAAAACAATTGATTTCATTAAAAACTTACAAGAGATTTTTTGTAGATAAATAAATTATTTTTGAATTTGTTTATTTTGTGAGATAAATTTACTAATACTTTTTTAAGTGTTGGTGTCTTTTTAACTCCGGGTGAAAGTCATATATCAACGAGTATTTTTCTCAATTTACTCGAAAAATCAAGTCATAAAAAAATAATAAATTAAAAGTAGAAAGACATTTAAATTCTCTATAAAATTTCTTGCTTTTTTACTCTCTAAAAGAAAAATCTACCACGGTATGATTAATTATTTATTGACAAAAAAGTGTGTTTTTATTGAAATATTCATATGCCGTTTTATGGCTTTTGACGAAATAAATGAAGTGGTGTTTATTATCTTATTAGAAGAAAGTTTATAACCGAAAAAATCTATTTTGTATGAAAAAATTCATTTTATTTGAAATATGTTATAAATATGTAATAATCATTAAACAAATAAAAAGTCGGATTCACACAAAAAGTTATTTTTTTTCCGAAATTTGTTGTCAATTGTTGTTAATAGTTAATTATACCCTCATCCTTCATAATTTGTTGTAAAAAACGATATTATGGCATTTTTACTGTCGCCAGAACCTATTTTAATTTTGTTTTATAACGTAGTAAAAAATATGAGAAAGCATTTAGGCGATTTTCACTTACTGGGGTGTTATAATAATGAATGTTGCGCGAATAGCGGCATTGTTGGAATTTGTATCCATAGATAATTTAGACACTGCTGTGTATGAATTGGCCACTCCATTTCGTCTGGAATTCCGCAGTCGGAGAGGTAATGGTAAAAATCGCCCTATTTTTTCTCCCAAAACGTGGTCAGTTTGTAGAAGCGTATTAACATAATACAGACAGAATCACCAATCAAGCTGAAGCAGCTTACAGATGTTTATATGAGCTGTCGATGAATTATTAACAACGTTTAACTTTATAACTCAGTTCGAATTGGTTACTTCTTTCAGGTATACACTCAGGTAAAGCGATAATTATCCGAATCACGAATCTACTTAATGAGTAAAATGGCATCGATTTGGTTTTAAAGAATTAATGGTTAAAATATTTGAAGATACCGTGGACGAACCATGTCACCAATCAAGCTGTGCTAGAAAGAATGGGCAAGGAGAAAAAGTTACTCCTTTATTAATTAATTAATGCATTGCGACCTCCGACTAAAAGTGGCCCTTACCTAAGTGATCCTTAACTATAAGGTGCAGATTAGTTTAGGTTGCATTGCACCACCTTTAATAACGTCGGCTTAGTTAAGCTTCAGATTAATTTAGCAACACCGCATTTTATAGTAATTTTGGTATATTTTAGGAATTTTACACAGACATAAATTTTAGGTTGGTTAAACTTGCAAACAAAACAAAATGCATATGTCATTTTCCTTTACATTCAACTTATTGTTCATTGTAGAAATTTAAAAATATCTAAAAACAAGTTTATAGAGATACAGAATTATTTCTGCATATGGATATTCCAATTGTGGCTCAATTTCTCTCAAAACCCTAACAACTGTCTCCTTCTGAAGTCGAAATCTTTTAAAAAACGACAAATCATCCATACTATAGTTTGCTCTTTCGTAAATTTGTCTTGAAAAACCATGATTAATTATTATAAAACTTCCAAATCGTCTTCAAACAAGTCATGCATCATTTCATTCATGTTGTGCGCAAATATAACACACTTTATTGAAATATTATTAATGTTTTAACCTATAAATTTACCTCACAACCATAAAATTATTCACCAATTTCTGTCATTTAAGGTTAAGAAATAGTTTAAGCGGCAGATTTCATCGGCTTAAATTTAGGTGGTTCGTAAGAGGTTAAGGAACACTTAATTCGGCGGTGCAATGGAATAGGTGGCATTATATTTAAAACACATTAACATTATACATTTAAGAGAGGCTCACGCATTAGACCGCAAGTTGAATATCTAGGGCATATTATAGAAATAATCAAAGATACGGATTATCACAATTGATTCTACAAGAAAAGTAGAGGAAGCAAGGACCGGGAAGAAGAATATCACGGCTAAAGAACTTGAATATAGTATAACACATCAACAGTGGGTCTTCCTTAGAACTGCAGTAGACAAGGTATCATTCTCGATGATCGCAAACATTAAGCAATACTAACCCATCTCTTAAGATGCAATTGCAGGTAGCACTAATTTTTATTAATGATCCTCCACAGGCATGTTTTTTATTATATTCTATGGATACCATATAGGGGTAATTCAATATGTTTGCATTATTACCCTTAAAAATTCTGAAAGCACTGTCAGAATCACCTAAAACATACATACACCCCAGAAATTTTGAAAAAAATTTTATCTTTTTTTATATATAATAAATATATGATATTATATATATCATATAATCATGGATTAGGTTGAACCGAAAGGATGATGATGATGATGATTCTTTAACTCACCTTGTGTGAGTTACTCACCATAACCAAAGCAAAATTCACAATATAGTATAGATATATTATGCAATTAAGGGTCAACCGCTAGAGGGAATCGTGTACAATTAACTTCACATTTACTTCATCATAATTCTCCATAGTTCTTGTACTTCTAAATCAGCAGTAATTCACGGAACTTCATCATAATTCACGGTATTTTACTTAATTCTCGATACTCATTGTATTTCACGTACTTCATCGGTATTTTAGAGACTTACCAAGATTCCAAAATTTGAGCACTAGAGGTGTCTTCCTCCTCCTGATCGAGTAGTTTATTTTTATCAAAGTAAACTAAAGATTTCCCGTTGCAGAGACACTGGAAGGTGTTCCAACCCCAGAAGGAATTAAGTAGTTTATTTCTTATTTTGTTGCAGAGATCTGCTTCCCAGTGGGTACGGAATTTATAATTACGCAGTTTATAATTAATTGTCAGATTACGAATTAAACACATTTACTTGCATAGCTAATTTTAATAAATTGAGATATCTTAAATATTTAATTCACTTTAATAATAAATATTAGTTTAATCTGGTGAAATCTGCCCTTGCAAGAATTAGTTCTGATCTTTAGTAGTACTAGAAACTATGATCTAGGGTTCTGCAGTTAATTGTTATCAAAATTTGTGACTGGAGGTTTCCAACCCCAGACCCGAATTAGTAATTTATTTTTAAAAGTCATAAAGATCTCAAATTGAAGCACTGAGGTGTTCCACACCCCAGCCTCCTGATCAAGCAGTTTTTTATCAGAGTAAACTGAAGATCTCCATTGCAGATATCTACCTCCCAATAAAATTTATAATTATGCAGTTTATGATTAATTGTTTATGATTAACCCCTCGTATGCAATACATTGCGATCGTGTAAAGAATCAAAAATATCAACTGAAGATTTTGTAATAATTTGAGGTCGTTTATATTATTATTATTTTTCAGGCACAATTAAATTTTATTTTAATTATATAACTATAATTATGTATAATTTACTAAAATATAATAGTTTTAATTTCGTTAATTTAAATTTGGATATTATTGAAATCCATTGTATTCACAATAGATTATTTTATTATTATATTTTTAGTATTAAAACATAAATATTGCTATAAATTATACTAATTATTATAATGAAGTTATTATTTTATAAATTTTTTAGCTTTTATAAACGATTTATATTATTTGGTAAATGGATAGTGTAGATTGCAAGGTCATTTCAAATTCATCAAAATTTTTAAATAGAATCTGTTAGAATTTCATATATTTTATAATTTCAATTTTTCTATTTTAAACGCTTTTCATCGCATTTCATAAACGTTTTTCTGTATCTCAATCTCTATTTTTCTATATTAATATTTATCCCATGACGCGATGAACAGGTACCCGTTTCAAATAAAAAGTCAGGAAGAGTATTGGAAAGATGTACCAAGAAATGGACACGAGATGTATGGGGCAGAGAAATGTATGAAGAATTCAGGTACTGTTTTTTTTGAAGATTTATATCAAAAATTTTTGCCCTCCATAGAGTGGATTTAAAATCTTCCAAAATCTATAGTAGTAAATAATTACCTACAAAAACATAACTAGTAAATTCTAACCTATGCAACATTAAAATTCTTAAAATCAAAATACAACTTAAACTTAGCGGTTGCCAGATCTTCTTGAAGGGCGGGACCCAAAGTACATAATCTTCGTCATCGGATAATACTAATAACGGTGATGATCTACAACTCGTCGATAACTAAAGGACTACCCGAATCTCCCTACACAAATTAGAAAGCAAAATTCACAATAAAGAGCATTATGCTATACATTGCAATCAAGTTAGGAATTGAAAAATTCCAATAGGGATGTTGCATGATTTTTGAAGTATTTTTTTTTATAAACTTTGTATGCTGGTAAACAGCACTGCATAGATAAAAAGTTCAGGAGACCTTTAGTTTCCTCAAAAAAAATTTATCAAAAATGATTTTTGAAACCGGGTTTTTAGCGCGAATGACGTCACAAACTATTTTGTTTAACAACTGGTACCACAGCAAATGCCGTTTGTGTTGATAATGTAACCTATAAATAGTTTGTATCAAAATTGAAAAATGAATTTTAATAAAAACACAGAAAACTTGGAATAAACCATTTTTCTTATAATTGCTTGTGACTACAGTTTGTATTAAAATAAATATATATTAATAAAAAATACAATTTAAATGGTAAACGTTACATTGTTTACAACTGTCAGATACAAGTCAAATATTTAACTGTCAGGTCCTTGCGACGTTGTGAAATTTCTATAAAAACATTCGGGATCACGCGTATGATGTCAGAGGCGTAATCGGCTGACCGATTCATTTTTGAATTTCAAATTTGAGCGCAGACCGCATTTCAAAAATTTTTATTTCGGTTATAAATTTTATTTGATATTATTTTCAAGAATTAATAGGAGTTATCACTAAATTCGATACCATGCAACATTCCTATTGAAGATTTAATAATTTGCGGTGGTTTATATATTTATTATTATTTTTCAAATACAATTAAATGTTATTTTAAATTATGCTCGTAACTCGTCCTAGTAACCAGTGTAATGATGCTAATTTCGTTAATTTAATTGGGGATATTGTTGAAATCTATTGTATTCAAAAACAATAACGATTGATTTTTATATTATATTTTTAGTATTAAGACTTAAACGTTGCTGATAAACTGTAATTATTAATAGAAATGTATAGTAATAATTATTTTATGAATTCTTAGCTTTAATGTACGATTAATATTATTTTTAGTAAATAAATGGAGTAGATTGCAAGGTCATTTCAAGTTTATTAAAATTAAAAAAAAACCGCTAGAATTTCATATTATTTAACAAAATAAATTTCAATTCGTTCAATTTTTACCCGACTGCGCGACACCAAAGACAGGGTTATGTTTTTTAAAAGCATTTTTCACCGCATTCTATGAACGATTTCCTCTTCCCAATCTCTATTTTTTAATGTTATAACAGAAATTTGCCAATTATTTAAATTCCTGTTGCTTAAGGTAGGCTCATTTAATTTAGTTTTACCATTTTGGTTCTTCCCCTTGGAGCTAACCCTGATATGTAACACTTTTTGCCTATTATAAATAGGCTTTTAGTTGATTTTAGTTGTAATTTACCGAGTACGTTTTCATTTTTTTATCATCACAAGGTCGTTGAGTAACATTTCGATTTTCTCACTATGTAGTATTTAAGAAAAGTGTTCAAGTCAATTTTGAAAATTTTCGATATTTTTGGATTTCTGTCCATGATGGTTTTATCTGAACTATTTTAAATTTTATGAGACACGGCATTTTCAAAACCTTAGCTAATAACATTGACCAAGTATTATTTACGATCGAATGCCAATTTTGTATTATTTTTAATTGATTCGAAACATTAGTGCAACCTTCAGTATGCAGTAAACTTTATACAATTAATTTCAATCGATAGTTACCATTGGGTAAATTTGAGTTCAGTTTTCGTTGATCGAGTGTTGTATATCACCAACATAATTAGATCCGGCATTTCGTCACAACCATCTCCAGGTTTCTTCTCGTCGCCAGGCAGTAAGTACATTTTTTTGAGTTTTCCATAATTATATTTTTGAAATCAGTGTAAAATAGTTACGTCAACGGTATAATTAGATTTTGCAAAATTTTTTAAATTTTAAATAAAATCAATATAAAAATGCGTCAACCGTAAAAATTAGGTGTTTTCGAGTAAGAAGCAGTAAGTAACAGTAATTATGAAATTACTACCTCTTTACTCTATAGGTGTTACTATTTTTTTGTATTGAATCTAGACATTAAATTTGATGTTCAATGGTAGGCATTTTATTTTGATTTAAAATTTTTATCTCAAAATTTAGAATTTAATCTAATCTATCAATAATGATTTGTTACTAAATTAGTATAAAACTTGTATAAGACTAAAACTTGAAGCAAGTGTTAAATTGCAATTTAGGAAATAAACTGACATTTACGTACTGGACTGATTTTGAATGAAATTGTATTGAAATACTTGACATACCATTATGTTTATTAAACAATTTAATTATCTATGCGAATGTTAGCCGGAAATACGTTAATTTTATACGATAACAATGAATTCCTTGATGACGAATTCCTGCCCAAATCCGTTGAAATTTTCATACAAGAATGTAGAATGAACCTGCTAGTCTCCTCCCAATTGAAAATTTTCTACTAAATTTTCAAACCCTTTATAGACTTGCCTGCATTGTAATATTTGATATGAAAGTGTTTCACACCCCCCAGCCCCTCCGGACAGAGTTTAGTTTTTATTAGAAAATGTTGCAGAAGCACTGGAGAGTGCTACAGATCCCCCCGGATTAAGTAGTTTATTTTATATCAGAAGTAAACTGAAGATCTGCCGTTGCAGAGGCACTGGAAGGCATTCCATACTCCCAAACCCCCGGATTGAATAGTTTATTTTTTATCAGAATTAATCTGAAGATCTCCCGTTCCAAAGGCACTGGAGAGTGTTCCACACCCCCCAAACCCCCCGGTTTAACTAATTTATTTTTATTAAAGGTGAATTAAATACTTAAGCGTATTTCAAGTTTATTAAAATTAGCTATGGCCAAATAAATGTGTTTAATTCGTAATCTGACAATTATAAACTGCATAGTTATAAATTCCGTACCCACTGGGGGGGTAGATTTTTGCAACGGGAGATCTTCAGTTTACTTATGATAAAAAATAAACTAGTCAATCCGGAGGGTGTTGAACACCCTCCAGTGCACAAATTTTAGAATAAAGAACATTGCAGAACATGCAGACCCCCCCATCAGACCCCTGGATCGAGTAGTTTATTTTTTATCAGAAGTAAACTGAAGGTTTACCGTTTCAGAAGCACTGGAGGGTGTTCCATCCCCCCCCAGATTTCCCCGATTGAGTAGTTTATTTTTTATCAGAAGTAAACTAAAGATCTCCCGTTCCAAAGGCACTGGAGGGTGTTCCACACCCCCAGACCTCCCGGTTTAAGTAATTTATTTTTATTAAAAGTGAATTAAATATTTAAGCATATTTCAAGTTTATTAAAATTAGCTATGGCCAAGTAAATGTGTTTAATTTGTAATCTGACCATTAATTATAAACGGCGTAATTATAAATTCCGTACCCCCTGGGAGGTAGATCTCTGCATCGGGAAATCTTCAGTTTACCTTTGAAAAGAATAAAATACTCAATCCGGGGGGTCTGGGGGGTGTGGAACACCCTCCAGTCCACAAATTTTGGAATCTCGGTAAGTCTCTGAAATACCGATGATGTACGTGAAGTACTGTGAATTACTACTGAATTATATGAAGTATGGAGAATTATGATGAAGTACGTGAAGTGTGAAGTTAATTGTACACGATTTCCTCTAGCGGTTGACTCCTCGACCTCGACTAACCGCGGATTATGCTGGAGTTCTCTAGAGCGTGGTGAAGCTTCAATAATTATCGATAAAATATCAAAAAAAATAAAGGTATAAAATTATCATATATTTAGAACAAAATTAAAATTATTTACAATTAAAACTTACAAATTGCCTGAATTAAAATATAAAAAAAAATTACCTATTGAAATGAGTAAGATATTGAAACATTATATTTCAATAATTTAAAAATTTGATTTTAATAATTAATTAATTTATGACAACTAAAAATTGAAAAGACATTTAATTAAAGCTGAGGTATAATAAAAATGACATTTAAACAATTTTGAAACAAATCTTAAAAGTAAATAAAGTAGCTACAACGCTACTAAATCCACTAAAATGGCGACAGAGTTTAGGTAGAAAGAGAAAAGATTTACACTACTGTCAAATTCACCAAACTTACACTATTTACTAAGTGCAAGATGCTTTTGAATGATTATCTACAAGTACCATTTATTGACAATTTTGAAATGTATACTTGAAATATGCTACTAGCAAAATATTACCAAATCTTTACTTAGTTTAAAACGTAGAACTTAGTTTATTGATCCTGCGTGAATTTTGTATAGAACCTTTTATGCAGAACTAAATAATAAATAAAATCTATAATAACCTAAATTGAGGCAAACTAATAGTTTACGAGATATTCGTAAAACTGATTTTCGGACCTTCATTCAATAATTCTTTTAGCGTACACGATTTCGCAATGGACTTTGATATACTATTTCTGATGTCAAAATAAAGATAATCCTGAAGAGAAATCTTTATCAGGATTTTTTCCAGAAAATCTTATTTTCTTGAACTACTAGTCAATTTTACAAAATAATTTATTGTGAAATGAAAATATTAAATTGAAAAAAGACGAAAAATTTAAATATATAAAATACGCGTAATACATCCCTAATTGTTAAAAAAACAAAAAATACGAAACGGTACTAAAAGTCCTGAGAAGATACGAGATTCAAGTAACAATGTTACAATTGGAAAATGAAGTATTGATACCTGCCGTACTAATTTGAATATAAACGTAACTTAATTATAAAGGTTAATTCAAAGATAAATCTAAACAGCAAACAAATAATAACCAATATTAAAAGCTTATAATGTTTAGACATCAAACTTGAAAAGATAAAAAATTCGTAAAGGTAAAAGATAAATACAGTACAAACTTATGTCATTTTATTTTGAAGTGGATTTATTCAAAAATCGACCAATACCCTGATACTAGCAGTCGCTCAAGGGTGTAATTTTTATTTGTTAGGCGCCACAAGTTTTATAAAAACACGAAACCATTAAACCATGTAAGCTACTCATGTTTACAAGCCAATAAAAGATAAAAATTAGGAACCTAGATAAAGTAAAATTGGTTGATTATGGCAATTAATGTTTTCGTGGAGATCAATTAAATGACGGCAATAATGCTTACCTAAATTAAAATTAAAAATTTTATGTCATTTCGCCAGAGGTTAATTCAACGCTTCCGAGAGTGGTTCTTATTTTAGATGAAATCCAAGTCATTCAACCAGGGTCCACACATTATAGTAAACGGGTAAAAATAAAACGGGATATTCTTTTATTTGTAGCAATCTTAACTGAATGCATTAAATAGCATCGGTTTGATTTTGAATAATTAATGGTTAAAAATTTAAACTCCCCTACTATAATGCAATGTGTAGCAGCTAACACTAAGTTGAGTTTAATTAATGATCTATCACAGTTATGTTGTTCCTGAACCTTCATGGTATTATAATATGGGGGTGATTCAATATGTTTGCATTATTACCATTAAAAATATGGTCACCTAAAACTAATAACGTATACACTCCAGAAATCTTGACAAAAATTCCATCTTTTCAATAAATTTGTTAAGCACATCAGTAATGAAAAGTTAAAGCACAACTCTTCATTAGTAAAATGAACTTCCTGGAAAACCGTAGTTTTTACCAGTCATGTAGAAAGGGTATGATAATAAAATTTCAAAAATTAAATTTCAAAAAAATTACTGTCAAGAATAATGTTGTCAAATACTATCGGAGCGATTAAGGCGCACAGGGCGTACAGTGAATCCGTTTTCGGACGAATTGTGATGAAACTGAAAGTCTGATAGAGACTCATAGATGCGAGTGATTGATAATAGAGGATAGAATTCTCGATCCTCAGAATTTGTCCCAAAACGGTGGTGATCCATAAACTAGAGAATTATCAATATTGATTCCATAAACAGAACTTGTTAACGAACGACCACCAAAGATTATCGAATTGGGTTTGGTGTTTATAAACGAGTTGTTACAAGCTACATACGGGTGTTCATTTTAAAACTTCCAGCAATTAATATCTCAAAAACCAAAAGTCAGATGAAAAAATGTTTTAAACAAAAGTTGTATGATAGCGAGGGGGACAGAATGTGGCATAATTGTTTTCTTAATTTATTAATCTTGTCAAGGTCATTTGAAGGTCAACTTTGGTTTTTAAATGGCACCTTAATTTTTTAGCAGATTCATATTTTGCATGAAAAATAAACAACTTTTGTTGGAAAATTTTTTATCCCACATTAGGATTTTCGAGTAAGATGCGTTGAAACAAAATAAAAAAATTTTAATAAACTGCAGCTGATTATATCGAAATTTATTTTTTTAAAAGTTAGAAGGCTGTTATTGCTTTTGTTATTATTCAACTTGAATAATTTTAGGACAATGAAAACAAAACACTGTCAAAACAAATAAATTGACATTAGTTTCTTCAACTATTGTTAGTTTTGTGATTTTCAGTGAGTTTTATTTTTCCCGTTCGCTTTAGATCTGATAAAAGTTCGCAATTAGATCATTAAAATGGTTTATACTGTAGAAGAAAGAATCGAATTAATTTTCTTGTACGGAGCTCAAAATGAAAATGCTGCAAGAACTGCAGAATCTTATAACGCGAGACAACCTGGTAGAAATGTCTCTCATAGGTATGTTATAGACCTTGTTTCAAAATTTCGGGAAACAGGATCTAAAATGAAACAGATACACAGCTAATATTGAAGAGTTAAAATTTCGAATCACAGTGGCTTAATGCATAAATCCAAAAGTTGTTGAAATGTTAGAAACGAGTTTCAACAAAGGCTGTATCATTGTTTAGCTGTAAATGGGGAACATTTTGAAAACTTGTTATGAAAACATTCTTCAAACATTTTCCCGGTACTTTGACGAAGTAGCTATGTCCATAGTTACATACGTAAGCTGATCATAACATTTGTTATATAATTTCTTGACGACGGAACTTAATATTACATTAGAAAATAATAAAATAATATAAATTAATATTTTGAGATTTATTGTGAAAATGAAATGTACAATTTAAAAACAAGGAAATTTGGTAATTACATCTTTTCAGAAAATCAGTCCCACACAAATTGTATTACAAAGCAAACTTAGAAAATAAAAGTAACGAAATGAAAATTAATTCAGTTATGACAATCAAATGATTGTTTTAAAATAATTACATTAAACTGGTACATTCATAGCGGGAAACATTTTAACAGACGGCGATCTACTAACTATTCATTCGGAAGGTAATATAATCCGGAGGCGGAAGCCGATCCGAGCCGATGTTCAATAAGGTGCCGTTAATTCCCTGATAAACACTTTTCTACTTTTAAAATAATAAATGCCTTCTAAAACATGTAAATATTAAATTTTGATTAACAATGGTTAGTTGATAATAATGTTTTATTTTGTTTCAACGCATCTTACTCGAAAATCTAATGTGGATAAAAAATTTCTACAAAGTTGTTTATTTTTTTATGCAAAATATGAATCTGTAAAAAAATTAAGGTACATTTAAAAACCAAAGTTGACCTTCAAATGACCTTGAAAGGTCAATAAATTAAGAAACAATTATGCCATATTCTGTCCCTTCGCTATTATACAACTTTTGTTCGAAACATTTTTTCATCTGACTTTTGGTTTTTTTTGAGATATTAATTGCTGGAAGTTTTAAAATGAACACCCGGTATAAGCTGTATATTTTATTTTTCAAATATCACTAGTTTTTAAATTTATAACATAATTGCAAATATAAATTTGCAAAAGATTACAGACCTTAGCATAAATTGAAAAAGAATAACATATACATATGTTATTGTGGATTTTTTAGTAGGTATACAAACATTACAACAATAAATTATTTATTGTATCCAAATTAAATTATTAATAAGTTAATTGAGTGCTCTATGGAATAACAAGGTTTATTAACCTTGCTTTTAAATTATTATTTGTGCAAGCGCAGACAAATACATATACTTAGATATTCCCAAAATATCAGTTTATAGAAATAACTTAAGAAACTTAAATATAAAATATTAAGTACCTTTTACCATCGGAAGAATTACCAAATACTTATATAAAATCTACCATAAAAGAAACACAAAATATTTAAAAACCCGACTGAAAATTTTATGCACAGTAAAACACCACCGGTTAGTTCAACTGCAAAAAACTAAGTCCGCCACTCTAATAACTAAAATTAAACTGCGCTTAGTGACCGTAGTATCTATAATTTTGTTAATTTAATTACTATATAGTTGAAATACATTGTATTCAAAATCAATAACGATTGATTTTATTGTTTTAAGATTTAAATATTGTTTATAAACTATAATTATTAGTAGAACTGTAATGCCCGATTACACAAATATTTAAACTGCGATTTCGGCTTAACTTTAGACTTAAATATTATAGGGTTAAATAATTTAATCGCAGTTTAAACGTTTGTGAAACCGGGCATAAGCTGATTATTTCATGTACTTATTCCTAACCGTTAATAATCGATTAATATTATTTAGGGTAAATAAATGGTGCTCATTGTAAGGTCATTTAAGTTTATCAACATTTTTAAATAAAATCCGTTAGAATTTCATACTCCCATTATTTAACAAAAGAAATTTCAAATTGTCCAATAGCGCTTTTATTGCACTCTGTAACATTTTGCTATTTCAATCTCTGATTTGCTAGAATCATCATAGAGTCTAGCAAATCTAATGCATAGAAAAATTGCAGTTCTAGCCACAGCGGAAAGGAACAGTTTCCCAACAAGAACATCAGCACTTAAAAAATTCTGTTCAGAAGAAAGCACTATAGTAAAAATGTGAAACTCAGTTTATCAAAATATCTTGTAAATAAAAATATCTGCGTACATTTACCGTAATTTCAGCTTTTTAAAAAAATTATTTGTAATTGGCGAACTAAGCAAAATATAACTTATCGTAAATACCGTCTATATTATAAATAAATATCATTAATTTCTATTTTCTAATTTAGATATACATTGGTCAATGTGGCTGAATATCTTCGTGTTCGACGCGTATACACATTGGGAAAAAATAGCGGCAATCCACAGTTTACCGTAACATATGAAGTAATTCCAGCTTGTTTACCGTTGACAACTACAGGACCACCCGAATCTCCCCATATAAATTAAAATTTATTATAATAAATTGTTAAAAGTAGGTACTAACTATATTTACAGAGCAAGAACTCTTTGATCCTATTCCAGAGCCAAAACAAGTAGTCCAGTCTAGTATTGGAGCTATCGATGTAACCTTGCATACCTCTTGATTAATCTTAAACAATTTTATTTCCTGCAATATTGTCGGTAACTCTATGGATTCGTTGGTTTCCTTTCTATAGATCCCCAACCGGTAAGTGTACCAGTGCTATTATCTGGAACATCTACCTCTTTCGGTTGCAGTTCTATCAGTTGCGTACGAAGGTTAAGTGCCAAAAAATGATCTAATTTTACTACTGCAACGTCGTAATTACCTACAGATGACAACGTTCTATTATTATATGCATATTTAGGGTGTACACAATATTCGATGATTTTAGGAGTTTGTCCACCTGTCCGTGTGATTGCTGTACCGACTCGAACTGAATAGATTTCTGTGAGTATTTCTTGACTAAAAGAAAATTATCATTTGTAAGCTGTAAGTAACTGTACAAACATTACAACCATAAATTACTTACTATATTATGCAAATCATAGTAGTACCTAATTGCATTGACTTACCCTTATACCGACTCGGATTAGTACAAGCTATAAGTTGTACATTTTATTTTTCAAAGGTCATTAATTTTTAATATAATAATACCGCCAAATGTGAATTTGCAAAAATTTACAGACCTTAACGTAAATTGGATAAGAATTAAGATGTTAAACGTCACAGAAAATTCAAAACGGGCTATTCTTTCAACCTTTCTAAGTTTTTTGACCCATTGGATATTTGGAATCCGTAATAATTTTCCTGACGGTTAAATAATTACGCAGAAACTTTGGTTAAATAAAAGTTCATGGAACGAAGCAATTCCAGCAGAACTAGAATCTATTTGGAACCACTGCAAGAATCGGCTTTTACTTATAAACAAAATAAAAAAACCTAGATTAGTGATAGTACCAACAATCATTGCAATCACTTGCAAAGTGAAAGTTCCTACCTAGTAGAAAGTTCCTAAATCACTGTTATCCTGTGACATCACTGAATTGACTTCACTCTCTCCTGGTCATTTCCTTTCTTCTACTTCTCAAAGACAACAATCAACCAACAATTGGGGACGCATAGTGCAACATTAACCAGGTGCCGATGGCACCGTGCCGGGAGTGCAAGTGCAAACCGTTCGGAGGTTGTTAAACGTGTAGGGGCAAAACTGTTTTTTGTTACCAAACGAATAACAAAACAAACAATATTTGAATTAAAGACAAAACTATTATCATACTGTGTAATTTTGTGGGTGTTTATTTACCACTTAATTTTATATTATACCATTTTTTTACAAATTTGGTTTCAAGCTGGCCGACATGCTTATTGAAAATGTGTTCGATTGTTAAGAGTACATGACCTATTTTATGGCATACCCTACGCAGGAAGATGAAGTCCATAACACGGCTACTATCTTGTAAAATTTCAACCAAGCAATATGAAAAGAAATTGCTACAGTCCACAATAAATGTTATACAAGCAAACCAAATGAGTATTTCATAAAATATCATCGAATATTAAGAATCATCACACATCAAACACAAGCATGCATGTACAAAGTTTGTACAAAGAAATTATTAACGATCTGCTTAAGTTTTCTTTGATATATCTAAATTAGCATACCGGTTAATTATCTGAATCCCAAATTTACTTAATGTATAAAATGGCATCAGTTTCGTCTTGAAGAATTAATGATTATAAAGCAATATGTAATACTAACCCGTTTATTATGATGCAATGTGCAGCAGTTAACACTAAATTGGGTTTAATTAATGACCCTCCACAGTTATGTTGTCCCTGAAATTCGAAGGATACCATATAAGGGTGATTCAATATATTTGCATTACTACCTTGAAAAATTCTGAAAGCAGGACCACTGTCAGAATCACCTAAAATTAATATACGCCTCAGAAATCTTGACAATAATTCTATATTCTTTAATAAATTTATGTTATTACTCTTTAACTCACCTGAGATAACCAAAACCAAATTCACAATCAAGTACATTATGCAATACATTACGATCGAGTTAAGAATTGAAAAATATCAACTGAGTATTTAATAATTTGCGGTGCTTTATATATTATTATTTTTAAAACACAATTAAATTTTATTTTGAATTATATAACTTACAGTTATATAATAGTCCTCGTAAGTAGGATATTAATACTAATTTCCTTAATTTAATTGGGAATATTGTTGAAATCCATTGTATTCAAAAACAATAACGATTTATTTTATTATTAGATTTTTAGTATTAAGACTTAAACGTTGTTCATAAACTATAATTAATTATAGAACTATAAGCTGATTATTTTATGATTTCTTAGCTCATAATAATCAATTAATATGATACTCACCTTCTAGTATGACGCAATGTGCAGCAGTTAACACTAAGTTGGGTCTAATTAACGATCCTCCACAGTGATGTCGTCCCTGAAATTCGAAGGATACCATATAAAGGTGATTCAATATGTTTGCATTATTACCTTGAAAAATTCTGAAAACAGAAGCACTGTCAGAATTACCTAAAACTAATATACGCCCCAGAAATCTTGACAATAATTCTATAATTTTTAATAACTTTATGTTATTATTTTTTCACTCACCTCGGATAACCAAAGCCAAATTCACAATAAAGTACATTATGCAATACATTGCGATCGAGTTAAGAATTGAAAAATATCAACTGAAGATTTTATAATTTACGGAGGTTTATATATTAATTTTTTCAAACACAATTAAATGTTATTTTGCATTATGTAACCATATAGTATGTATAAAAGTGCTTATTATCTTAATTTAATTAGGAATATTGTTGAAATCCATTGTATTCAAAAACAATATTACGATTAATTTTATTTTTATATTTTTGGTATTAATACTTAAACGTATTCTCATAAACTATAATTATTAATAGAACTATAAGCTGATTATTTTATGAATTCTTAGGTCTTACGAAACCATTAATATGTTGAATAAAATTTTTTTTAAATATACAAGCTTAGTGAAATTTGAAAATTTTCCAACATACATTTTAGTCCAAGCGTTGCGCAAAGTGGTTTCGTCTTTTAAGAACTCATCAGCTAAACTATCCCTAAATGAATGAAAATGGATTAAAATCTATTAAAATTTAATCAAAACTTATATTGGAAAATTTTAGTAAAATTAATTGAAAATACGTTTTGACAAACCCATATCGACACACTAAATTCTGAAAATGAATGTCTCTAAGTAGACAAAAAGTTGTTCAAAAACTTTTATATTTAAAAAAACAAAAGTTATCTTTTTTCACTGTCCATGCTCAATGTGTATATCAGTTCTGCATTTAGGAAGGTACGTATTGCTGGCGGCTCTCTCATAAGGTGCTAGAAATATCTTTAAGGTATTAATGTTCAGTATCTTCGAGGAATGGGTAAACGTCTTCGGTTGTATCCTTGTAAAAGGTAGCCAGAAATATATATAATGTAGTGGTCATGTATTAAAACAATTTCAAGTCAGTTCGTTACACTATTTGAATAAATTCAGCCTTCAGCCTGAACCGGGGAAATCCGAAACAATTAAAATTAATCATTTATAATTCAAAGGTCACCTGGTACCTTTGTCAAATTACCAGCAGCATATCAAAAGTTTAATATCGATCTGTGGACTATGGAGAAGGCAACGAAACCACCCATTATTTATACTCCAAAAAAGTCATCTTGCTGTCCAAGTTTATGATCTAACATTAATGGATAGGCGAAGAAGAAAAGAAGAAATTCAACTTAACTTTCTAGAAATCATTACCAATTCAGTTCATCTAGAATGTTCACGTGAATTTATAGGACATCATAAAGGACAGACAATTTGCATCGTTGATCAGGTTTCTTCTGATAAACGAACATCAAGATTATCGAATTGTGAAGGGTTTATTCTATTAAACCATATTAATTTTGTACATAGATTTTGGGTTCTTTTATAATTTTATAATTAAAACTTTATTATGTTTATGTATTCAATTATATTTGTATCATATGGTATATAATGTGAAACTATAATACTATAATTTGAAGCTCTGAAAATACTGTTCCACGACTGAAATAGCTTCTTCATTCGATGAAAAACGCTTTTCCACGAACGAATTGTTTCAAGTTTCTGAAGAGGTAGTAGTCCTAGAGCCAAATCTGGCAATACGATGGATGTTCAAGAATTCGTACTTTAGTTCATTGAATTTTGCCATTGTTAAAACACTTTTTTGGACAGGTGCGTTGTTTTTGGTGAAAGATGGTTTTTATGTTGCAAACGGTCTCTTTTCACGAATTTGTTTTCAATTGATCCAAGGTTACAATAATATTCAGAGTTAATTGTTTTACCTTTTCAAGATAATCAATCAATAAAATCCCTTTGCATCTCAAAAACTGATTCCATAACCTTTTTGCTGATCGTCCTGACTTCACCTGTTTTGGAGCTGAACAACCAGTCTCAGTCCACTGTAATCGTTCTTGTTTCAATTTAGGATCATGGTGGTAGATCCAAGTCTATCCATAATTACAAAACGACTGCACAAAATCGATTTTATTCTTATTAAAAGATTCAAATGATGCTGAGGAAATTTGTTTCGTATGAGTTTTGTTGAATTGTTAACGAATGCGGCACTAACTTTCCAAACAGCTTTTTTCATACGTAATTCTTTATGTAAAATATAGAGTACTCGTTCGTCTGAGATGCCTATGGTATTAGCAATTTCACGCTTAGTCAAACTTGGATCTTCACTAACAATATTATGTACTTGTTCAATGATTTCTGGTATTGTTGCAGTTTTTGGTCGTCACTATGTGGTTTATCTTCAACGCTTGTACGACCACGTTTAAACTCTAAAACCCATTGATGTACAGTTGGAAATAAGGAGCAGATTCTTTTAACACGCTCACCATTTTTGTATGAATTTCTGTTGCTGATAAACCTTCCAAAAAAAAGAATTTTATCACTGCACGATACTCAGTTTTTCCATTGTTAAAAATACACCGACACGTCGACTTCAAATGGCTTGTAAACAATGAATGAATTAACAGATCGAAATAAAATTTTTAGTAGGTTCATATGAAAGATCAAATATCAAAATGACGTAGAATTTTGATTCCTCTACTGTAATAGTGTCGCTTTATAACAGGAATTTGTAACTTCCGCCATTCCTGTTAAGTTTAGTCCCCTTGAGTTTTGTCAAGTTTGCATATAAGGTGAGAGTATAGTTGGCACTATGTTTTCCTATAAGATAAGCCCGCTATTTGATAAAAAGGGCAGTGCTCGACCGACATCTTAAGAGCGCTCACGTATTTAATTTTAATTTGGTGCAAATTTTCGTGTTAAACCTACTGTGATTATTTCATCCTCCATATCACAGTGGGTTTTAATGCCAGGTTTAAGAATCTGTTTGGTTGCATTTTCACCGCACATTTTGTTGAATTTTGCAATGTCGTCAAGACGTTATCTTTGCCGACCGTTACACCTGGATAGATAAGGAAAATTTAGCCCACTGATAAAAGTCGACCTTCGTCAATTAATTTCTATATTGGAGCTGGTTCGGAAAATTATTATTCATATTTTCTTGGATTTTGGACTGTTGCGGTTTATTTGGATAATGAGGTCCTTGCATTATTTTGGGACGATGGTATCATTTGAAGATTTGTGAGAGCTTCTGTTATGCTCCTGTCAAGATGCCAGTTGTTCTTTGGCAGGCCCTTATTTTCTTCACGATGGCGACGGTTCCTTCCATGTTTTCCCTCCGTTTGAAGTTGGACGAAGCGTTGTAACGAACCATTACTATGAATTTGTGTAGTTTGTTATTCAATTTTCAACATTGGTGGTTGACGTTGTCGACCTGAAGTTATGTTTAATCCATTCTTGTGTCTTTATTTGATTTTAGTAAACTTCCGGAGATAACCTGATGTGGGACGATGACGTGATTTACTCGGAAATTGAAGGTAACCCGAAATGGAAGGTATTTTAAAGATTCGATCCATTATTTTGGAAGTCTCTAGGTAAGTGAGCTATGTCAGTAAAGATTCGGGATGTGTGTTTAACTGCGCTTCAGGTGGGACTTTTGATTTAACGTCAACGATTTTCACAACAAGAATTCAATTGTTGAACAATTCATAGTAATGGGGAGTCGACTTGAACCATCACTAGCCCTCAGCTGGTGTGGTTGTATTTTGCTTTAAGAAGTTTACCCCTCAGGTAAACTTACTTATTTAACCCTTTGTTTTTTTTATTATTTTAGCCTGTAGCGTTCAGCTACTTGCTAATGTTACTTGCTTTGTTTTTTATTTTTCATTATGTGTTTGTTCTGATAAGGAATTGAAAATAAATGTCACACCAACTGTTCACTATCTTTGCTTTTGTTAAATTAAACAATTCTTCTCTTCTTATAAGTTTTATTTACCTTAGCTGGCGCCCTATTAACATCATTTTTCCTCACACTGAGCAATGCATTTTAGTTACGAACCACCCCCTCGCATACCGGCTAAATACTTAAATGTATATGAGTTAGCTGACCGTTAATAACAGCTACGGTCAATCAAGCGGCTAGTGTGGCAAAATTAAAATTTCTGCAATTATTACAGCTTTCAGTACTTTTCAACCAACCTGATGTAGTAAGTTTATCAAAATATTGTCACACGTGAAAAGAATAATTTTAAAAATCAAAAGTTTAAGATTTAAGAATAACGGACGAAATAGAAACAAACAAAGGTCTAAGGCAAGGCTGCTGTATATCTCCAATCCTCTTTAATATATACATCGACGAGGTAATACGCAAATGGAAGAAGAAGTACGACGAAGGAATCCTCTGGATAAGAATACAATCTTTAATTGTATTTTATATGCTGACGATGCAGCAATAGTTGCCGAAACAGAAGACAAACTGCAAAGAGGTGTACATATACTTTCAGAAATCTGTAAAAAATTTGAAATGAAGATATCGGCCGATAAAACAAAGACAATGGCTTTTATAGGCACATCACCAACAAGAACCAAAATAGTCATTAATGGAAAAATATTAGAGCAGGTTAAAAACTTTAAATACCTAGGATATGACCTAACATATGACTATAGTAACGATATCGAACAAAAATTAAATAGATTTAGCAGTATATGTGGAACGATCAGCCGAAATCTACGAAATAAAACAAGAAAAGACACCCAAATAAAGTTCTATAAAACGATTGCAGTGCCAACGGTTACATACGGAAGTGAGGTATGGGCCACAACAAAAAAACAAGAAAGCCGGATCCAATCACAGGAAATGAAATTTCTCCGAAGAGTAAAAGGTTGCAGCAGAGTGGATAGGTTGAGAAATGAGGATATAAGAAATGAACTGGATATATATAGCCTAAACGAGAAGATAAAGAATTACAGAAGAAGTTGGAAAGAACATGTTGACCGAATGAATACGGATAGATTGCCAATAAAAGCTATGAATTACAAATGCGTAGGAAAAAGAAATATAGGTCGTCCGAGAAAGCGATGGGTTCCGTAACAGGCAACGTTGCCTAATACTTGAAGCGAAGAAGAAGAAGAAGAAGAAATCAAAGTTTATGAACTTAAAATATACTTGTAAATACATCCAAAGTCTTGAATTGATAAAGATTTTATTTTATAGAATGTATAAAGGGCATTAGATTTAAAATAAACGATGTACTCAAAATAATAACATTTCAGAAGTTGTACGATCATGAAAGGAGATGTTGTTGTTTAACCATTAGATATCGTTAGGTGGTTTGAAACCACTACCCCGCGTGGTGGCGTATGAAACCATTACATCTAGCCTACCAGATGCAATGGACCAAGAACAGTCACTAATCCTCAACAGCATTAATGGACAACAAGTGCATAAATAACAGACTACCGAATGCCAAATTGAAGCGAAATGGAAAACTTAAGTAACGCCTACAAGTTGTATCTCAAAAGAATAGAAAGGAATTTTGAAATTAATATTTAAAACAAAAAATGGCCAATGGAAGAAAGAGAAGAGGACTGGACTTCCTAGGTGGGGTCTTAAAATCTTGTTGCGGCAAGTCACTCTAAAACACTCGATGGAATAACCATGAATGAAAAAGATTTGGAAGAACACATTGTAAAATAAACGAAAAGGTTAATATTAACTATTCAAAGAATAGGAAAATATTTCAAACCCATCAGACAATATTAAGAAGAGATTACCAATACTTTTTATCAAAAAGAAGAACTGACCTGAAATCGAAATTTAGAGAGCGCGAGAAGACATAAAAGATCAAAGCACCGTGATCACATGGCAATCTACGTCGATTGATTTCGTTATCACGGGTGATGAAAACCAATCCAATACTAGCAGCATGCAAACGGAATGAAATGAAAAGTTCCAACACGACTTGGACAAGGATCTCCGTGAGCCAAATTAAGAGCTGGTCATACCTACGGTGGACATCACGCGTTACTATCAGCTTCCCATGCTTAAAACTTTAGATGCATTTAAAATCCCTATAACCATCAATCTTGGAAACTCTACAAATTGTTAGCAACAGCGTTCGCGTGGTACAATCAAACTTGTACAGTAAACCACAACACGTTATACCTAGCAGTACCCAACAGTAAACAAACCAAGGCATTAACACAAACAGTAATTACAATGCCGTGCCTAAGAAGACAAGTTATGTTACATTCCACATTTATCAACAAATGGTTTCTCGAACCACTGTGTGCGATTAAAATATTCCAAGGAGATACTATCGATAATCTAAGTAAATACTGCTCCATAAGCTGAAACCAATCCACAGTCATGCTGATTGTGGAATTAAAGAAGAAAATTATTTGATAACGCACCCAGATCCTAAAGCCCAAAATGTTTACAAACATCCCACCTATTAATAAAAAATCCTACCTAAAATCGGATCTTGACGAATATATCTCCCTTGTTCTCGAAAATTAATCCTTTCTGAAGGCATTTAATCCCAAACCGATATCCTTGCAAAGAAAATGATCCTTCCAAAATAAAACCATATATCCAACCTTAAAGTTATTTATTATTATTATTATTTAGCGTTACATTCATTGCTGAATTATGCTGACCCTTTCGGCCTTACAAAATCCCTTTTTAGAGGTGGATTAGTCCTCGTCAAATTACATTTCATTTAATTCATTTCACAGTCTGGGATGTGTTTTCATTTCATTAACGATCAATCTCCAAGTACTGCGAGCACCATAAGCTTGTCTCCAGTTTGTCGCGCCGGTTTGTCTCAAGTCCTCCATTACACTGTCCCACCATCGCAATCTCGGTCTTCCTCTGGCTCTAACTCCGTCCGGTTCCCATAACATCACCCTTCTTGTTACTTCCTCATCGTTCCTCCTCATGACGTGTCCCAGCCATTTGACTCGTTGCGCCTTTACATATTTTACCACGTTTTCCCCATTCATCTCCCGTTGGATTTCATGGTTCATTCTAGGTCTATATTCACCGTTCTCCTGTATTGGGCCCAGAATGGTCCTCATAATCTTTCTTTCAAGGACCCTAAGGTCCTCTTCATCTCTTTGTGATAGGCTCAATGTTTCCGACGCATATGTCATTACCGGTCTTATCATAGACTTGTAAACTTGGATTTTCGTTCGGCGCGATATCTGTTTGTCTCTTAGTATTTGCCTATTTGCGCAATATGCTCGGTTAGCAGCCTGGATCTTCGCTCTGACCTCCGTTGTTCTAGTGTTATTGCTGTTCAACTGTACTCCTAGGTAATTAAAACTTGTTACTTGCTCGAAACTGCTGTCGTTTATTTTTAGCTTATGTCTGCTATTGTCGTTAGTTCGCTGACACTTCATAAATTTAGTTTTACCCTCATTCACTACGAGGCCTGCTGCCTCCGCTGGTTCTTTTTATGGCGTTGTAGATCCTTTTTATTCCATTTACTGTTCGCGATATAATCACTATGTCATCCGCATATGCGACTATTTGGCTTTCTTTGTTTATTATCGTCCCACTGCATCCAGCTTTTCTAATTATTGTTTCGAGCAGAATGTTAAATAAAGTAGCCGACAGTCCGTCGCCCTGCCTAACGCCGCAGTTTACCACGAATTCCTCTGTTTCACCTGCTGGAGTTTTTATTTTAGCTGTTGTTTTCTCCAGTATCATCTCAACCAATTTAATTATCTTGGTTGGTATTTTTAGTTTTTTCATGGCTTCCAGTAGTTCTCTTCTGCTCACTCTGTCAAAAGCTTGCTTAAAATCCACGAAGAGCAGGTACATGTTCATCCCAAATTCTCTGGTCTTCTCCATTATTTGTTTCAGCACGTGTATGGCACCGACCGTGGACCTCCCCTCTTCTGAAACCGAACTGATATTCGCCGATCATTTTCTCAGAGTATTCCACCAGTCTGTTGTTTATTATCGACGACAATACTTTATATGCCACGTTGAGAAGTGTTATTCCCCTGTAGTTATCACAAGCCTCAGGGTCTCCTTTCTTTCTCAGCGGTATGATGATTCCGTTGCTTCATGTTTTTGGCATCTTTTCCTCGTTCCATATTTTTTGTAAAAGTGAACTTATTGCATCGTGCAACGTCTCGCCACCGTACTTAATCAACTCCGCCATCATTTCATCGCTGCCTGGTGCTTTTCCGCTTTTTAGTCTTTTATTGCTTGCTTGATTTCTTCTTTATCTGGGATTTTATTTCGTCTTCGTCCATTGTTACTGATAATTCAATTTGTTCTCGCTCTTCGACTCTGTCCATGTATAGTAGCCTTGTAAAATATTCCGCCCAGATTTTCTTCACCTCTTCTGGTTCACTTTCCAGTCTGCCGTCATTATTCTTTATTCCTCTTGTCTTGACTGCGTTTGACTTTATTTTGTTCTCAATGTTTTGGTAGAACCCCCTCATGTCTCTTTTACTACTGCATTCTTCAACTTCCCTCATTCTCTCTTCCACCCATTTGTTTTTCTTGTGTTTATATAATTTTTTTACCTCATTTCTCTTCATGCTGTACTTGTTATAGTCTTCTTCGTCTCCCGTTTCAATCCACTTTAGTCTTGCCGCTTTCTTTTCACTCATTTTCTCTTCGCATTCTCTGTCGAACCATTTTTTCCATTTTCGCTTTTCTTCGTAACCTATTTCTCGCTTAGTACTCTCTGTGATACACGTTGTTATTATTTTCCACTGTTCTTCGATTTCGACTGTCGTTTCATTTAATTTCTTCTCTAACTCAGTGTTCAGCCTTTCTACATATCTTTTTGCTTCTGTACCGCCCTTGATTAGTTTTTCAGTTGCAATCTGCTTCCTTGCTTGCTTCTTTGTTCTCTCTATTGAGGTCTTTTGTTTGACATTAGCGATTACGAGGTAATGGTCCGAGTCTGCGTTGGCGCCTCTATATGATCGGACATCTTGTATGGAGGAGGCTCGTCTTCTTGTTATCAATATATGATCTATTTGGTTACCTTCTGTTTTCCTCCCTCCTGGCCAGGTCCAAGTGATTTTATGCTGTTTCTTGTGTTTATACTTAGTGCTTGCTATTATCATGTTCAAAGCTGCCGCTAGTTCACACAGTCTGCCTCCATTATCATTTGTGTCCGTGTGAATTGTCTCCTTTCCGGCCACATCAGCTATATGGTTTTCCCTCCCAATTTTCGCGTTAAAGTCGCCTAGTATAACTATTGTGTCGTGTTTTGGTATTGTTTCGTAAAAAGCTTCCAGCTCATTGTAAAACTGCTCTTTTTCGTTTTCGGCACCATCTTCGGTTGGAGCGTATCCGTTTACTATGGACAGGTTATTTGGTTTCATTTTATTCTTATATACGATAGTCTTCCGCTTATCGGTTTAAAGTGGAGTATTTTATTCTTCAACTTTTCTGTTATTATGAATCCAGTACCTTTACTTCCCTGTTTGCATTCCCCCGAATAGAGAAACACGTAGTCCTCGCCATCAATTTCCCCTTGTCCCCCATCGCGTTTCCTGCAATGCTGCCAGCTCAACCCCATATTTTATTAGTTCGCTTACAATTTCTTTCAATTTTCCCACCCTCAACAGTGACCTCACATTCCATGTTCCTATTCTCGTTATTTTATGCTTTTCCTTATTCGATTTTCCGTGTACTCGCCGTTCCGTCATCATTTTACTGTTCAACTCGCATACTTTTAGTTTTTTGGCATTGCTGCTTGAGTATCTATCCTCTTTCTACCAATTTTCCTTTATTCGGGTCCCAGGCTACAATATATTCAGGCGTGATCAGCTTCAGGTGGCCTATCTTCACCTTCTTCCCTTTTTCTCTCTCGGTTCTTGCTCTTGCTCTTACCTCCTTCATTATACTTCTTTCCAGTGGTGTAAGATCACTATCAATGTATATTGCGGAACCCACAAATTTATACTTGTTCTTTAGTACTTGCATTTTATCTACAAAACTGTACATCGCGATCACGCATTTCTTTTCGCCTATCTTGTACGCGTCCTTGATTTCTACCTCTATTCCCAACTTTTCCTTAAGGAGGTTCTTCACCGCTGCTTTTAGTTTACTTGTTTCTGCGTCATCTATGGTTATACCGCTCATTATTAGATTGTTTCTAACTTTCTCCTTTTCGAAGCTCTCCAACCGGTTTTCCAATTCCTTATTCTTGTCTTCAAGCCCCTTCATCTTCACCACTATCTGCTCTGTTTTCTGAATTTCTGAATAAAGTTATTTATTATCCAACTAAATTCAAAAAATTATCCTACCTACCAAAATTTCACCGAATGCGTTAATCACAGTGGGACTTTACAAGTTGCTCATGTGAATCTGATAAGAACACCAGAAGAAATGAATATCATAAAGTGGACAAATCAGCATGAAACATCCAAATTGAGTTTTACGACAAATATGGATATTCAAACTATTTCACATTTTTGATTTGGATTATCATCTTAACAACCATTATCGTGTACTTGGTGATAAAAGTCGAACGTCAGTTGCAATCATTGCTGCGCGCTTCCGGAATCCACGGAAGGAAGAAAAGATACTAACAGCCATCATCAAGAGTAGCTGATGATCATTACTTTTGCGATAGTGCGAAAAAGGAAGAAAAGTCAACCACACCAAAGAAGGTAAAAGAAGCAGTTGCGAGTGAAATTGGAAGCACTTATGTGTTAAGTCTAAAAAGTTTAGAAGATCTCGCGTCGCTAAAAGATGGAAAAGAAATAAGTGCGGTTTTAAAAAAACAAGTGGAAAACAGACAAACTTAAAAAGTACGTGAGTGTAAACGATAAATTAAAGTAAAAATTATTATTATATGTATATCAAAGTTAAAGAACAATAGAACAAAATTGTATTGATACAAAATATTTTACGGGGGGCGCGTCTACAAAAAGCTAATGTGGCGAGAAGATTTCTGTAAAAAGTCTTTATTTCACTTGCGTAAGAAAAATTAACGTCACTTTACGACTTCTTACATGAATCTATCAAAGCATTATCGAATGATGCTAAGAAAAGTTAAAAAGGATTCAAAATTAAAATTAAAAGGCACAAAAATTGTCAGAAAAGTGCACTAAATAAAATAAGCGCCCAACAGTATTATGTAAAGTAAAGGTCAGTAATGTGGTTAGCAAATTTAAATAAGATGTTGAAGTGTTATATATTAGTTTTGCTTTCAAATTGATTTTGCTAGTTCATATTCATATTATATCAAGTTAGAAAATTTAAAAAAAAATCTCTAAAGGAATTGCGTCTCGAAATTACAATGATCCTCAACCAGAGAATTTAAAATACGATATCAAACTATAAACAAGTTGAAGCTTCAAAGTGAAATAAATACCTAAACAAGGTAAATGAGTTAACATTGTATTCAGCAGCATAAAACTATAATCTTACAAATAACTAATCAAAATTGGAAGCAATATAAATATTGTTGAGTTAAGTCAAGCTGCTAAAAAACTTAACTGCTCTACCATTGAGTAGTCAATAATTTCTAATTCGCCAAAAGCAAACTAGAAAAAAAACAATTATTTTTTCTTATCAAACAAAAACGCTAAAAGTCATAAATATGACAAAAAATTAGAGGAATCAAACAAAAATAGAAATTTTTTTTTAAATTTTAACTTGAAGATTTCAACAAATTTTATTTAAGCAAATTTAAAATACGGCAGAATAATCATTGTAGTTTCGAAGATCTTAAAACACGAGAGTACAGTAACGCATTATATGAATAAAAATAATTTTTTTAAATTTATATAATATTGATTAGAATATTACAGTGTAGTAATAAGGATTATACTTACTTACTCGATCAATTCCCGCCTGGTGCCAATTTTCACTTAGATATTATAATAATATTTTTTGATGATTATGTTAAGTAACTATAAATTTTTTTTCTTTTCAAATGTTTTTTAACGGCTTGGGTCTGCGTTTTATTGGTAGGGGGAGATGTCACACGTGAAAATAATAATTTTAAAAACTAAAAGTGTTCACGAACTTAAAATAAAAATACATGCAAAGCTAAAGTCGCGAAAAGGCATTTCCGTTACCAATAAGGGGAATTGACGAGTAATCGATGTAGATTTTTAAGATCAGCAATTAGCAAGGTATGTGGAGGAAGCGACAGGCAAATCGAAATCAATGAATGAGTTAGTTGCAGTGTGCTCTGGGATCGAAGGAGATCGAGTCCACTTAGGGGTTGCGAGTCGAGTTCCTCCATAGCCATTCTCTGGGTCATTTTTGGGTAAGAAAATGTAAATTGTATATAAAACTAAATTGTAGGTAACTAGTTATTTAGATATAAATTAAATATTAAATTATAAATAAAATTTAAGAGTATTATTTCTACCAGTCATCAGAGCTGCAACCCCGCTGACAGTATCTTGTTAATAAAACCAACTGCGTTTGTTTATCTTAATTTCAGCTTTATAAATAATTATTTACAATTGGCTAACTACTACTAAGCAAAATATAAAGTATCGTAAATATCCTTAATAATTGTAAATGATTATTAACTTGTGAAACTATATGTTGAATAACAATTTTACAATTCTAAGTTTAGTGAAAATGAAAATTGAAAAAGAAAGGCAGCTACTGATTAAATTAGTAGAAAAACATAAAACTGTGTTAGAAAATAAAAAAAAACAAAAAAAACAAAACTAAAGAGAAAGACTACGCGTGGGAAAAGTTATGCTTTGAATTTAATTCAGAGGGTTTGAATATTTTTAGAGGTAAAAATCAGCTCAAGAAATTTTGGGCCAACATCAAACAAAACGAATGATCAAATGCCGCTGAAGAGAAAAAATATTTTTAAAACAGGAGATGGACCAGGGCATTTTCAAACACCTCCCGATGACACGGTGTTATCAATTATTAATTTAAAACTGTGTCGGACTGGAGAATGAGTACGACAGCAACTCTCTCTACTCAGAACGAGATCTACAAAATGTAATTGAACAAGGTATATGTACAATTTTCTTTTAAATTTATTTTCAAGATAGCTTACAGTTAATTAAAATTTATACTTTACTGATTAGGATGTCAACATATTATTAAACATAAAAAAATATTACAATGTTTTATTTTTGGTTGGTTTTAGATACAAGAGAAGAAAATGTATGTTTGAATGTTGCTCATTCTTCTACAGAAATAAATGAAACTGTCCATCACCATTGCCCAACACCAAAACCACCAAAGGTAGTGCCGCTGAAATCAATCCGTGCACCGCTGGCACAAAAATTCAAAAAAATTATAACCGAGGAAGGTGAAATTGGAGAGTTCAAGAAGCAATATCTGAGCCTTCAGTTAGAAGAAATTAGAGAAAGGGTGGAAATGAAGAAACAAGAAAAATCTTTCAAAGCATAATTCAGGAGATAGAAGTAAGAAGAAGGAAGTCGAACTAGTTATCCTGCAGGATAACGAGCAAAGCGAGTCAAACTGCAGAACGATTTGCTTAAACTAGAAGTGGTTTCGAAAAAACGAAAATTTTAATAAAAATTAATTTTTGATTCTGTTTTTGACACATCTTTAAATTTCTGCATAAGATAAGTAAAAATTTGTGTTTCTGTTTTGACACATCTGTCAAATTTCTGCATAAGATAAGTAAAAATTTTCACTTAAGTGGTGAACGTAGTCGTTTTAAGTTCAAGCAAAAATATTTCTACTTAAGTCAAAATTTTATGTTGGTGGAACGCAACTCTGTTATACATACTTAAGACAAAATTACGACCTAAGTCTAAGTTTTCACTTAAATCAGGTTGGTGCAACCGGGCGTTAGACTAAACAGTAAGTTGGAAAATTTTCAAATTTCACAAAACTTGTAATTGTTAAAATATTTTATTCAAAATACACTTAATATTATAAATAAATATCCAATAATTAAATTTCTAAGTATCAATAAGAATACTAAATAAAATCTTTTTAATTGAATCTTTTTCAATAAATTTGTTATTATTCTTTAACTCACATTGGATAAACCAAAGCAAAATTCACAATTAAGAACATTATGCAATACAAGTTAATAATTGAAAAATATTAATTAAAAATTTAATAATTTGCGGTGGTTATTAATATATTATATTATTATTTTCAAACACAATTAAATTTTATTTTAAATTATTTAACTAAAAGTTATATAATATAGTCCTCGTAACTTGTATAATAGTGCTAATTTTGTTAATTTTATTGAGGATATTAATGAAATCCATTGTATTCTAAAACAATAACGATTGATTTTATTATTATACTTTTAGTATTAATACTTAAACATTGCTCATACACTATAATTATTAATTATAAGCTATAAGCTGATTATTTTATGCATTTTTAGATCTTAATAAACGATTAATACTATTTTTTGCAAACGAATGGTGTAGATTGCGACGTAATTTTAAGTCCATCAAAATTTAAAAAAATTGTTAGAATTTCATAATTATTTAACAAATTTAAATTTCAGTTTGTGAAATTTTTTCCCGACTGCGCGACAGCAAAGACAGAGTTATGTTTTTTAAAACCATTTTTTATCGCATTCTATAAACCTCAACAAAACAAACTGTTTCATTTAAAAAAAAATAACCGATGAAATCATTTCCAGATGTTGTAGTTTGGGTAGCTTACTACCCCTTACAATCTTTCAATTCTAGCGGTGCGGTGCGTTTTAGATTACCACAAATAAAACTTCCAAAATGTTTTGGGGATTATCAGGGGTCTAAGGAACATTTTACCTCGTATTGCTAGTAAAAAAGCGGGGAATTTTCGAATGTATGTTGATTATCAAAAATTAAATGCCATTACTATTAAAGAAAAATATTCAATACCATTGATAGAAGGCCAAATAGATAGATTGGGTAATAAAATTATGTATTTCATTGGTTCAGATTTGGCATCAAGTTCCTATGATAGAAAAGTCTTCTTCTTCTTTTTCTTAAATTAGGACTAGGTCCTGTAATATCCAACAGTAACGTCGACAAAGATCCGAAGCTACTGCTGGGTGCTACAGATGCTCATTATTAGCGCTGTATTAGAAATCGATATTGTACCAATATTTCATTACTTTGTATATTGGTACTATATTGGAAATCAATATACCCTCAATATTGCAAAATGTTCACATCGCTAATTATATTGTTGCTATATTGAAAATCAATATTGCACCAATATTTATACTATGTAATGCCAATATTGCAGAAATATTGTGTGCTACATGGGTTATGAGTTTATACGAATGTCTTTTGGGCTGACAAACGCTTCATCAATGTTTCAATGCATAATTAACAAAGTACTAAGAAGTCAGAAATTTTTTGGGCAAACGCAAAGCTCCAAACTATGTTCAACTGGTAAACGAGATGCTTAACAGTTTCAAATCACTTGGGTGTAACATGAGTATTAAGGTGCATTATTTACACAGCCACTTAGACAGTTTACCTGAAAATTTAAGAAACATGAGTGAAGAACAAGGGGAAAGATTTCACCAGGATATTTAAACTGTGGAGGACCGCTACCAAGGAAGATGAGATAAGCACATGTTGGTTGATTACTGCTGGAGTTTAAAATGGGAGTGTATAAAAGTACATTCAAGAATGTCGCGGCAAAGAACCTCTCTAAGTGTTCAGTGATACTTGATAATAATAATTAATATAATAATAAAAATTGTTAGTTTTTAGTTGAACAGGTTTTTTATTTTATCCATGGATTTTGCACCGTCCTGAAGGGTTTTTAATCCTCCAAGACTTTCACTAAATAGCGAACGGCAGCTCAGATGGTGTCGTAGAGCGAGTCGTGGATTACTCTCAAAAAAGGAATAATGTAGGGCGCCAGAAGTTTTTTTTAGTAACGTAAATTATCAAATTGACTAGTTTTAATAAACGTAAAAGCAACAAAAGTTTACTAAACAAATTTTTACAGTCAAATTTATTTGTATTGTTATACAAATCGAAGATAAACGGTGCTGCAAGTTTAACCATGTAAATAATTACAATATTAATTATTTACCCACGCGTATATAGCTATATACCTGTTTACAAAATATTGTATATAAACTCAAAAAAATTGGCTCAAAGTTTCGTTTCTTCTTAAATTTGAACAAATCTGACTGATGGATCTGTAGGTGATTGATAATTTAATGTTGATCAGTATACGACGCTTCGGTGTGTAATCGGCGCAAGAATTCGGCGTCGCAAATAAAATAAGCAAATAATTGTCTGACCTTATCGTACGTGTTGGTAATATTCTACAACTTGATATGACTTCCAAATACATCCAAAATTTCATGAAGGTTTCGGTTCCAAAAAGAAATTCCTCCATAAATGGTTTTTAAACAAAAAGAACCAGATTCCGTGAAACTGGATACAAGGTAACGCTAATTTCCATTTGACCCAACAAAATATCAAAATCGGATTGAAGCCAAATTGAATTCCAATTGAAGCCAAAGTAAAGCCAAATTGAAGTCAAAGTAAAGCCAAATTGAATCCATTGAAGCAGAAGCCAAATGATACGATTGAATCACGATTGAAGCCTAAAATGTTGTTTGGATTTAGAGAGACGAATTTAACAAAAAAGTATAATTACCAGATGGTCGGCTTCTATTAAATAAAAATTTAGTTCGTTTCTGAAATTTTGATGTGTTTCGAACTAATATGAAAATCGAAATCGCTCGGCTTCGCCTCGCAAATGCAAAAATTGCTTGTCAAACAAAGTTTCACTTTTAATCCGTATAAGACAATATACTATTATTATATGTATATTTAGGATGTACACAATATTCAATCATTTTAATAGTTTGTCCACCTGTCTGTTCGATTGTTGTGCCGACGATGTAATATGTGTTTTTCTGTCGCGTTACGCGTAACTTTAAAATCGGCCATGCTGCAACGTGTAATTTCATTCGCGACTTTGTAATTTTACGAAAAACATGGAGTCGACGTAGAGTGTGGTCAAACGATGATGAACTTATTTTCAAACTAATCACTTTAAATATGCTCAATTGAGTGATCCATGTTATATCCGCCGATAAGCGCTACTGCGAATGATGCACTAACTTATTTATCGAAACGACTTACTAATTTCCACCAACTTTGGTAGTTATACCAATATGCAAATATATAGATCGCATGTACAACTTACTCGCCTTGAGGCTCGGTGATCACTCTCCGCCTTAGCATGACCGGCGCAACCCTTCGTAACAGAACAACTTCGTAACAACCGTACCTTTCGTAACAGAAATTGTAATTTAACAATTTCCTGTTATAAGAGTAAGTGAAACTAAGTTTATCAGAATATCTTGTAAATAAAAACATCTGCGTTTGTTTATCTTAATTTCAACTTTTAAAATTATTATTTGCAATTGGCTATTTACATACTAATTACTAAACAAAATATAACTTATCGTAAATACACTTAATATTATAACTAATAATATAATAATTAAATTTCTATCTTTCTAATTTAGATATACATTGCTCAATGTGGCTATGAATTTCTTCGTGTTCGACACGTGTATACATATTAGGAAAAAATAGCGGTAATCCACAACCTCCCACAGCATATGAAACAATTCCAACTTGTTTACCATCGACGACCAAAGGACCACCCGAATCTCCCTATATAAATTAAAAATGTATTAGAACTAATAAGTTATTTAAAAGTACGTGCTATATTACTTGGCAAAAAAACCTTTTGATCCTGTTCCAGAGCCAAAACAAGTACTTTCGTCTTGAATTCTAATTGTCGATGTAACTTTGCATACCTCTTGATTAATCTTAAACACTTTCATTTCTTGCAATGTTTGCGGAAAATCTCTGGATATCATCAACTTCCCTCCTATAGCTCCCCAACCGGCAAGTGTACCGGTGCTATTATCTGGAACATCTACGCCTTTCGGTTGTAGTTCTATCAGTTGCGTATGAAGATCGAGAGCCAAAGAACGATCTAATTTTACTACTGCAACGTCGTGAGTAACCGGAGGTTGCCTCGTTTCATTATGTGCATATTTAGGATGTACACAATATTCAATGATTTTAGCAGTTTGTCCACCTGTCCGTGTGATTGCTGTACCGACTCGAACTGAATGACTCTCTATGGGTATTTCTCGACTAAAAGAAAATCATCATTTGTAAGCTGTAAGTAACTGTACAAACATTACAACCATAAATTACTTACTATATTATGCAAATCATAGTAGTACCTAATTGCATTGACTTACCCTTACACCGACTCGGATTGTTACAAGCTACAAGCTGTACATTTTATATTTCAAAGATCATTAATTTTTAATTAATAGCACCGCCAAATGTAAATTTGCAAAACTTTACAGACCTTAACATAAATTGGATAAAAATTATAGTAGATGTAAGTTTGTTTTGTAAGTTTTTTTTTTACCCATAGGATATTTGAGATCCGTAATAATTTTTCTATAGGTTAAATAATTATGCAGAAACTTTGGTTCAATAAAAATTAATGGGACAAAGCAATTCCGGCAGAATTAGAATCTATTTGGAACGACTGCAAAGATAAGCTTTTACTTATAAACAAAATACAAATACTTCGATTAGTAATAGCACCAACAATCATTGCAATCACTTGCAAAGTGGAAGTTCCTATCTAGTAGAAAGTTCCTAAATCACTATTATCCTGTGACATCACTGATTTGACTCCACTCTCTCCCGGTCATTTCTTCTCTTCTACTTCTCAAAGACAACAATTAACTAGGTGCCGATGGCACCGTACGGGGAGTGCAAGTGCAAACCGTTCGGGGGTTGTTAAACGTGTAGGAGCAAAACTGTTTTTGTTACCAAACGATTAGAAAAACAAACAATCAGGTGTATTATGTATCACAAAACGTTATTTTAAAGGTGACCGTTATGAAATAGCATCAAGATTTACGTCAAACCGGTGACACTTTCAAGGTTAAGAAAACCTTTATTACAATCATCATGCCATAATCTTTACAATAAAGGTTTTCTTGGCCTTTAAAGTGTCACCGGCTTGACGTAAACCTTTATTGTATTTCATAACGGTCACCTTTAAAATAACGTTTTGTGATACATAATACACCTGATTATTCGAATTAAAGACATTTTATCATACTGTGTAATTTTGTGGGTGTTTATTTACCACTTAATTTTATATTGTACCATTTTTTTACAAATTTGGTTTCAAGCTGGCCGACATGTTTATTGAAAATGTGTTCGATTGTTAAGGATACATGACGTATTTGATGGCATACCCTACGCAGGAAGATGAAGTCCATAAAACGGCGAATATCTTATAAAATTTCAACCAAGCAATATGAAAAGAAATTGCTACAGTCCACAATAAATGTTATACAAGCAAACCAAATAAGTATTTCATCAAATATCCTTGAATATTAAGAATAATCACACATCAAACGCAAACAGGTGGCCTAATACATTAGCCAACAGCTGTATGTACAGAGAAATTATTAACAATCTGCTCAAGTTTTCTCGGGATATTTAGGTTTTTCTCAATTAAATTGTAAAAATTGAAACTATCTATATTATCATACCGGTTAATTATTTTAGTCACGAATTCACTTAATGCGTAAAATGGCATCGATTTGGTTTTGAAGATATAATGCTTAAATTGCAATAAGTGATACTAACCCTTCTGCCATGACGCAATGTGCAGCAGTTAACACTAAGTTGGGTCTAATTAATGACCCTCCACAGTTATGTTGTCCATTAATCTGCATGGATACCAAATAAGGGTGATTGAATATGTTTGCTTTATTACCTTGAAACATTCTGAAAGCAGGAGCACTGTCCGACTTACCTAAAACTAATATACGCCACAGAAATCTTTAATAACTTTATGTTATTGTTCTTTAACTCACCTCTGATAACCAAAGCTAAATTCACAATAAAGTACATTAGACAATACATTGCAATCGAGTTAAGGATTGAAAAATATCAACTGAAGATTTAATAATTTGCTGAGGTTTATATATTATTTTTTCAATCACAATTAAATTTTATTTTGCATGACGTAACTATATAATACAAAAGTGCTAATTATGTTAATTTAATTGAGGATATTGTTGAAATCCATTGTATTCAAAAACAATATTACGATTAATTTTATTTTTATATTTTTAGTATTAATACTTAAACGTATTCTCATAAACTATAATTAAATATTAATAGAACTTATAAGCTGATTATTTTATGAATTCTTAGCTCTTAATAAACCATTAATATGTGGAATACAATTTTTAAAATTTACAGGATTAGTGAAATTTTCAAAATTTTCCAACTTACATTTATGTCCAAAACCCCGTTGCGCAAAGTGGTTTCGTCTTTTAAGAACTCATCAGCTAAACTATCCCTAATCGAATGAAAATGGGACTATGGGAAAGCAACGGAAACCACCCATAAATTAAACTCCCAAGAAAAGTCATCTTGGCTTCGGCCAAGTTTATGAACGCTAACATCCGGTAACGGATAGGCACGTGAAGAAGAAAAAGAAGAAATTCAACTTAACTTTCTAGAAATCATTACCAATTCAGTTCCATCTAGAAAGTTTACGTGAATATATAGGACATCATAAAGGACAGACAATTTGCATCGTTGATCAGGTTTCTTCTGATAAACGAACACCAAGGATTATCGAATTGTGGCAAGGGTTTAATCTTACATTTAAACCATATTACTTTTATACATAAGATTTTGGGTTCTTTTATAATTTTTATAATTAAAACTTTATTGTGTTTATGTATTCAATTATATTTGTATCATATGGTATATAATGTGAAATTATAATAAGTTTATCAAAATATTGTCACACGTGAAAAGAATAATTTTAAAAATCAAATGTTTATAAACTTAAAATATACTTGTAAATACATCCAAAGTCTTGAATTGATAAAGGATTTTATTTTATAGAATGTACAAAAGGGCATTACATTTAAAAATAAACGATGTACTCAAAATAATAACATTTCAGAAGTTGTACGATCATGAAAGGAGATATTATAGTTTAACCATTAGATATCGTTAAGGGTGGTTTATGAAACCATTACACATCTAGTCTACCAGATGCAATGGACCAAAAACAGTCACTAATCCTCAACAGCATTAATGGACAACAAGTGCATAAATAAACAGATCACCGAATGCCAAATTGAAGCGGAAATACAAAACTTAAGTAACGCCTACAAGATGTATCTCAAAAGAATAGAAGGAATTTTGAAATTAATCTTCAAAACAAAAAAATGGCCAATGGAAGAAAGAGAAGAGCACTGGACTTCCTAGTGATTGTGGAATTTGAAGAAAAAAATTATTTGATAACGCACCCAGATCCTAATGCCCAAAATGTTTACCAACATCTCACCTATTAATAAAATCCTACCTAAAATCGGATCTTTACGAATATATCTCCCTTGTTCTCGAAAATTAATCCTTTCTGAAGGCATTTTAATCCCAAACCGATATCCTTGCAAAGAAAATGATCCTCCCGAAATAAAACCATATACCCAATTGCTGCTACATGTTTAACCTTACAGTCATTTATTATCTAACTAAATTCAAAACATTATCCTACCTACCAAAATTTCACCAATTGCGTTAATCACAATGGGACTTTACAAGTTGCTCATCTGAATCTGATAAGAACACCAGGAGAAATGAACATCATTAAGTGGACAAATCAACATGAAACCCCCAAATTGAGTTTTTACGACAAATATGGATATTCAAACTATTTCACATTTTTGATTTGGATTATCATCTTAACAACCATTATCGTGTACTTGGTGTATAAAAGTCGAACGCCAGTTGCAATCATTGCTGCGTGCTTCAGGAATCCATGGAAAGGAAGAAAAAGATACTAACAGCCATCAAGAGTAGCTGATGATCATTACTTTTGCGATAGTGCGGAAAAAGAAGAAAAGTCAACCACACCAAAGAAAGTAAAAAGAAGCAGTTGCGAGTGAAATTGGAAGCACTTAACTATGTGTTAAGTCTTAAAAGTTTAGAAGATCTCGCGTCGCTAAAAGATGGAAAAGAAATAAGTGAGGTTTAAAAAAACTAGTGGAAAACAGACAAACTTAAAAAGTACGTGAGTGTAAACGATAAATTAAAGTAAAAATTCAAAATAACTGTAAAAAGGAAAAATTATATGTATATCAAAATTAAAGAACAATAGAACAAAATTGTATTGATACGAAATATTTTACGGAGGCGCGTCTACAAAAGCAAATGTGGCGAGAAGATTTCTGTAAAAGTTCATATTTCACTTGCGTAAGAAAAATTAACGTCACTTTACGACTTCTTACATGAATCTATCAAATCATTATCGAATGATGCTAAAAAAACTTAAAAGGAATCAAAATTAAAAGGTACAAAATTGTCAGAAAAGTGCACTAAATAAAATTAGCACTCAAAAGTATTATGTCAAGTATAAGTCAGTAATGTGGTCAGCAAATTCAAATAAGATGTTGAAGTGTTATATATTAGTTTTGCTTTCAAATTGATTTGCTAGTTCATAATCATATATCAAGTTAAAAATTAAAAAATCTTTAAAAGAATTGCGTCTCGAAATTACATGATCCTCAGCCAGGAATTTAAAATACGATATCAAACTATAAACAAGTTGAAGCTTCAAAGTGAAATAAATACCTAAACAAGGTAAATAAGTTAACATTGTATTCAGCAGCATAAAACTAAAATCTTACAAATAACGCTAAGCAAAATTGGAAGCAATATAAATATGTATTGTTGAGTTAAGTCAAGCTACTAAACAACTTAACTGCTCTACCATTGGGTAGTCAATAATTTCTAATTCGCCAAAAGCAAACTAGAAAAAAAACAATTATTTTTTCTTATCAAACAAAAACGCTAAAAGTCATAAATATGACAAAAAATTAGAGGAATCAAACAAAAATAGAAATTATTTTTTAAATTTTAACTTGAAGATTTCAACAAATTTTATTTAAGCAAATTTAAAATACCGCAGAATGATCATTGTAGTTTCGAAGATCTTAAAACACGAGAGTACAGTAACGCATTATATGAATAAAAATAATTTTTTTAAATTTATATAATATTGATTAGAATATTACAGGGTAGTAATAAGGATTACACTTACTCGATCAATTCCGCCTGGTGCCAATTTTCACTTAGATATAATAATAGTTTTTGATGATTATGTTAAGTAACTATAAATTTTTTCTTTTCAAAAGTTTTTAACGGCTTGGGTCGGCGTTTTATTGGTAGGGGAGATGTCACACGTGAAAATAATAATTTTAAAACTAAAGTGTTCACGAACTTAAAATAAAAATACATGCAAAGCTAAAGTCGCGAAAAGGCATTTCCGTTACCAATAAGGGGAATTGACGAGTAATCAATGTAGATTTTTAAGATCAGCAATTAGCAAGGTATGTGGAGGAAGCGACAGGCAAATCGGAAATCAATGAATGAGTTAGTTGCAGTGTGCTCTGGGATCGAAGGAGATCGAGTCCACTTAGGGGTTGCGAGTCGAGTTCCTCCATAGCCATTCTCTGGGTCATTTTTGGGTAAGAAAATGTAAATTGTATATAAAACTAAATTGTAGGTAACTAGTTATTTAGATATAAATTAAATATTAAATTATAAATAAAATTTAAGAGTATTATTTCTACCAGTCATCAGAGCTGCAACCCCGCGCGACAGTATCTTGTTAATAAAACCAACTGCGTTCGTTTATCTTAATTTCAGCTTTATAAATAATTATTTACAATTGGCTAACTACTACTAAGCAAAATATAACGTATCGTAAATATCCTTAATAATTGTAAATGATTATTAACTTGTGAAACTATATGTTGAATAACAATTTTACAATTCTAAGTTTAGTGAAAATGAAAATTGAAAAAAGAAAGGCAGCTACTAATTAAATTAGTAGAAAAACATAAAACTGTGTTAGAAAATAAAAAAACAAAAACAAAAAAAAAAAATCGGATGTGGCCATGCCCATGACTTTATCATACTTTTATTAAATATTAAAAAAATAATTTTTAATAATAAAAAGAAAAAAATATTTTCCATTAACCAATGTGATTCAAATTCTAATTAACTCTAAGTCTAAATATAAAGATACAAAATACCAACTTTAGTTTTGAAATTCTCATTAATTTTTGAAATATTTAATAAAAACCAATAATAAATAAAAAGATTTAAAAAAAATTGCTTCCGTGAACCAATTTTATCCAAAATTTAATCAGCTCTAATTTATGCCATAAACATAACAAATTTCAACTTTAGTTTTGAAAATCCTTTTAGTTTTAAAATATTAAATAAAGGCTAATATTAAATAATAAAATTTAAAATAATAAAAACAATAGTTTTATAAACAAATTTTAACTAAAATTTAATCAGTTCTAAATATCGATTAAAATATGCGAAAACCTAAAAGTTTAGAAATTCGTATTACTTTTCGAAATATTAATTAAAACTAATATTAAATAATAAGATTTAAAAAAATTTAAAAAAATAGTTCCCGTTAACCAATTTTAACCAAAATTTAAATAACTTTAACTACAGCTATAAAGATAGGAAATATCAAATTTGGTTTTGAAAATTTTGTTAGTTTTTAAAATATTAAATAAAGACTAATATTAAATAATAAAACTTAAAAAATAAAAAACAATAGTTTTCATAAACCAATTTTAACTAAAATTTAATCAATTCTAAATCTTGACATAAGTATGCTAAATCCTAAATTTGGTTTTGAAATTCTTATTATTTTTTGAAATAATAATTAAAAACTAATATTAAATAATAAAATTTAAAAAATAAAAAAATAGTTCCATGAACCAATTTTAACCAAAATCTAATCAGCTCTAAGTCTTAATATAAGGATTCAAAATCCAAAATTTTGTTTGAAAATTCCTATTAGTTTTTGCTGTAGGTCGCACACAAAATTTGACCACACACAGACACACCATCACACACACACAGACATTTTTTGGAAATGGTCTTATTTTACTCAGGGGACCTCAAAAAGTGTAAATCCATCAAAATCTCAAATTTTTTTTTCTGCACGAAAACAATACTTTCTCATATTACATATGATAAAGTAACAAAACTAAAGAGAAACACCACGCATGGGAAAAGTTATGCTTTGAATTTGATTCAGAGGGTTTAAATATTTTTAGAGGTAAAAATCAGCTCAAGAAATTTTGGGCCAACATCAAACAAAACGAAAGATCAAATGCCGCTGAAGAGAAAAGAAATATTTTTAAAACAGGAGATGGACCAGGGCCTTTTCAAACACCTCCCGATGACACGGTGTTATCAATTATTAATTTAAAAACTGTCTTCAGACTGGAGAATGAGTACGACAGCAACTCTCTCTACTCAGAACGAGATCTACAAAATGTAATTGAACAAGGTATATGTACAATTTTCTTTTAAATTTATTTTCAAAATAGCTTACAGTTAATTAAAATTTATACTTCACTGATTAGGATGTCAACATATTATTAAACATAAAAAAATATTACAATGTTTTATTTTTGGTTGGTTTTAGATACAAGAGAAGAAAATGTAAGTTTGAATGTTACCTCCGCTTCTTCTTCTACAGAAATAAATGAAACTGTTCATCACCATTGCCCAAGATCAAAACCACCAAGGGTAGTGCCGCTGAAATCAATCCGTGCACCGCTGGCATAAAAATTCAAAAAAATTATAACCGAGGTAGGTGAAATTGGAGAGCTCAAGAAGCAATATCTGAGCTTTCAGTTAAAAGAAATTAGAGAAAGGGTGGAAATGAAGAAACGAGAAAAAAATCTTTCAAAGCATAATTCAGGAGATAGAAGTAAAGAAGAAGGAAGTCGAACTAGTTATCCTGCAGGATAACGAGCAAAGGCGAGTCAAACTGCAGAACGATTTGCTTGAACTAGAAGTGGCTTCGAAAAAACGAAAATTTTAATAAAAAATTAATTTTTGATTCTGTTTTTGACACATCTGTTAAATTTCTGCATAAGATAAGTAAAAAATTTGTGTTTCTGTTTTTGACACATCTGTCAAATTTCTGCATAAGATAAGTAAAAAATTTTCACTTAAGTGGTGAACGTAGTCGTTTTAAGTTCAAGCAAAAATATTTCTACTTAAGTCAAAATTTTATGTTGGTGGAACGCAACTCTGTTATACATACTTAAGACAAAATTACGACGAATTACGAATTAAGTTTTCACTTAAATCAGGTTGGTGAAACCGGGCGTTAGACTAAACAGTAAGTTGGAAAATTTTCAAATTTCACAAAACTTGTAATTGTTAAAATATTTTATTCAAAATACACTTAATATTATAAATAAATATCCAATAATTAAATTTCTAAGTATCAATAAGAATACTAAATAAAATCTTTTTAATTGAATCTTTTTCAATAAATTTGTTATTATTCTTTAACTCACATTGGATAAACCAAAGCAAAATTCACAATTAAGAACATTATGCAATACAAGTTAATAATTGAAAAATATTAATTAAAAATTTAATAATTTGCGGTGGTTATTAATATATTATATTATTATTTTTCAAACACAATTAAATTTTATTTTAAATTATTTAACTAAAAGTTATATAATATAGTCCTCGTAACTTGTATAATAGTGCTAATTTTGTTAATTTTATGGAGGATAATAATGAAATCCATTGTATTCTAAAACAATAACGATTGATTTTATTATTATACTTTTAGTATTAATACTTAAACATTGCTCATATACTATAATTATTAATTATAAGCTATAAGCTGATTATTTTATGCATTTTTAGATCTTAATAAACGATTAATACTATTTTTTGCAAACGAATGGTGTAGATTGCGACGTAATTTTAAGTCCATCAAAATTTAAAAAAAATTGTTAGAATTTCATAATTATTTAACAAATTTAAATTTCAGTTTGTGAAATTTTTTCCCGACTGCGCGACAGCAAAGACAGAGTTATTTTTTTAAAACCATTTTTATCGCATGCTATAAACGTCAACAAAACAAACTGTTTCATTTAAAAAATAACCGATGAAATCATTTCCAGATGTTGTAGTTTGGGTAGCTTACTACCCCTTACAATCTTTCAATTCTAGCGGTGCGGTGCGTTTTAGATTACCACAAATAAAACTTCCAAAATGTTTTGGGGATTATCAGGGGTCTAAGAAACATTTTACCTCGTATTGCTAGTAAAAAAAAAGCGGGGAATTTTCGAATGTATGTTGATTATCAAAAATTAAATGCCATTACTATTAAAGAAAAATATTCAATACCATTGATAGAAGGCCAAATAGATAGATTGGGTAATAAAATTATGTATTTCATTGGTTCAGATTTGGCACCAAGTTCTTATGATAGAAAAGTCTTCTTCTTCTTAAATTAGGACTAGGTCCTGTAATATCCAACAGTAACATCGACAAAGATCCGAAGCTACTGCTGGCTGCTACAGATGCTCATTATTAGCGCTGTATTGGAAATCGATATTGTACCAATATTTCATTACTTTGTATATTGGTACTATATTGGAAATCAATATACCCTCAATATTGCAAAATGTTCACATCGCTAATTATATTGTTGCTATATTGGAAATCAATATTGCACCAATATTTATACTATGTAATGCCAATATTGCAGAAATATTGTGTGCTACATGGGTTATGAGTTTATACGAATGTCTTTTGGGCTGACAAACGCTTCATCAATGTTTCAATGCATAATTAACAAAGTACTAAGAAGTCAGAAATTTTTTGGGCAAACGCAAAGCTCCAACCTATGTTCAACTGGTAAACGAGATGCTTAACAGTTTCAAATCCCTTGGGTGTAACATGAGTATTAAGGTGCATTATTTACACAGCCACTTTGACAGTTTTCCTGAAAATTTAAGAAACATGAGTGAAGAACAAGGGGAAAGATTTCACCAGGACATTTAAACTATGGAGAACCGCTACCAAGGAAGATGAGATAAGCACATGTTGGCAGATTACTGCTGGAGTTTAAAATGGGAGTGTATAAAAGTACATTTAAGAATGTCGCGGCAAAGAACCTCGCTAAGTTAGTGTTCTATTATACTTGATAATAATAATTAATATTATAATAAAAATTGTTAGATTTTAGTTGTTCAGGTTTTACTTTATCATATGTAATATGAGAAAGTATTGTTTTCGTGCAGAAAAAAAATTTGAGATTTTGATGGATTTACACTTTTGAGGTCCCTGAGTAAAATAAGACCATTTCAAAAATGTCTGTGTGTGTGTGTGTGTGTGTGTATGTGTGTGTCTGTGTGTGGTCAAATTTTGTGTGCGACCTACAGCAAAACTAATAGGAATTTTCAAACAAAATTTTGGATTTTGTATCCTTATATTGAGACTTAGTGCTGATTAGATTTTGGCTAAAATTGATTCACGGGAACTATTTTTTTAAATTTTATTATTTAATATTAGTTTTTAATTAATATTTCGAAAAGTAATACGAATTTCTAAACTAAATTTCGGTTTTCGCATATTTTAATCAATATTTAGAACTGATTAAATTTTAGTTAAAATTTGTTCATTAAAACTATTGTTTTTTATTATTTTAAATTTTATTATTTAATATTAGCTTTTATTTAATATTTCAAAAATTAATGAGAATTTTAAAACTAAAGTTGGTATTTTATATCTTTATATTTACACTTAGAGCTGATTAGATTTTGGGTCACATTGGTTAATGGAAAATATTTTTTTCTTTTTTTTTATTACAACTTATTTTTTTAATATTTAATAAAAGTATGATAAAGTCATGGGCATGGCCACATCCGATTTTTATTTTATCCATGGATTTTACTTAAAATAGTGCAATTTTATTTCTTGCAATGTTGTCGGAAACTCGAAGGATAAATGTTGAGCTTCTCTCGTATAGCTCCCCAACCGGAAAGTGTACCGGTGCTATTATCTGGAACATCTACCCCTTTCGGTTGCAGTTCTATCAGTTGGGTACGAAGATTGAGAGCCAAAGAACGATCTAATTTTACTTCTGCTTTGTCGTAAAAAGCTATTTTATTATATGTATATTTAGGATGTACACAATATTCAATCATTTTAGCAGTTTGTCCACCTGTCCCTGTGATTGTTGTACCGACTCGAACTGAATAATACTCTATGGGTATTTCTTGACTAAAAGAAAATCATCATTTGTAAGCTGTAAGTAACTGTACAAACATTACAACCATAAATTACTTACTATATTATGCAAATCATAGTAGTATCTAATTGCATTGACTTACCCTTACACCGACTCGGATTGTTACAAGCTACAAGCTGTACATTTTATTTTTCAAAGATTATTAATTTTTAATTAATAGCACCGCCAAATGTAAATTTGCAAAAATTTAAATTGGACAAAAATTGTGGCTTCCCGCCTGATTGTAAGATCTTAAAATGCAAATGTCTATTAGATCTATCTTTTCGACTATATTTAGAATTTCCCGATGACATATAATTTCCATGTAATGTGTTTTTCAGACGCGTTACGCGTAACTTTAAAATCGGCCATGCTGCAACGTGTAATTTCATTCGCGACCTTGCAATTTTACCAAAAACATGGAGTCGACGAAGAATGTGGTCAACCGATGATGAACTTATTTTTAAACTAATCACTTTAAATATGTTCAATTGAGCGATCCATGTTATATCCGCTGATAAGCGCTACTGCGAATGATGAACTAACTTATTTATCGAAACGACTTACTAATTTCCACCAACTTTGGTAGTTAAACCAATATGCAAAAATATAGATCGCATGTACAACTTACTGGCCTTGAGGCTCGGTGATCACTCTCCGTCTTAGCATGACCGGCGCAACCCTCTTATCTTCCATACACGTGATTTGTAACCCAAGGAAATATAGGAAAGGTGCGACAAAGCGTACGTTTCGTAACAGAAATTGTAATTTAACAATTTCCTGTTATAAGAGTAAGTGAAACTAAGTTTATCAGAATATCTTGTAAATAAAAACATCTGCGTTCGTTTATCTTAATTTCAAATTTTAAAATTATTATTTGCAATTGGCTATCTACATACTACTAAACAAAATATAACGTATCGTAAATACATTTAATATTATAACTAATAATATAATAATTATATTTTTATCTTTCTAATTTAGATATACATTGCTCAATGTGGCTATGAATTTCTTCGTGTTCGACACGTGTATACACGTTAGGAAAAAATAGCGGTAATCCACAACCTCCCACATTGTATGAAACAATTCCAACTTGTTTACCATCGACGACCAAAGGACCACCCGAATCTCCCTATGTAAATTAAAAATTTATTAGAACTAATAAGTTATTTAAAAGTACGTGCTATATTACTTCGCAAAAACCTTTTGATCCTATTCCAGAGCCAAAACAAGTAGTCCAGTCTAGTATTGGAGCTATCGATGTAACTTTGCATACCTCTTGATTAATCTTAAACACTTTCATTTCTTGCAATGTTAGCGGAAACTCTCTGGATATGAGGAACTTCCCTCCTTTGGCTCCCCAACCGGCAAGTGTACCGGTGCTATTATCTGGAACATCTACGCCTTTCGGTTGTAGTTCTATCAGTTGCGTACGAAGATCGAGAGCCAAAGAACGATCTAATTTTACTACTGCAACGTCGTAAGCAACCTCAGATTTCCCCGTTTCATTATATATATATTTAGGATGTACACAATATTCAATCATTTTAGCAGTTTGTCCACCTGTCCGTGTGATTGTTGTACCGACTCGAACTGAATGACTCTCTATGGGTATTTCTGAACTAAAAGAAAATCATCATTTGTAAGCTGTAAGTAACTGTACAAACATTACCACCATAAATTACTTACTATATTATGCAAATCATAGTAGTACCTACATTGACTTACCCTTATACCGACTCGGATTGTTACAAGCTACAAGCTGTACATTTTATATTTCAAAGATCGTTAATTTTTAATTAATGGCACCGCCAAATGTAAATTTGCAAAACTTTACAGACCTTAACATAAATTGGATAAGAATTATAGTAGATGTAAGTTTGTTTTGTAAGTTTTTTTTACCCATAGGATATTTGAGATCCGTAATAATTTTTCTATAGGTTAAATAATTATGCAGAAACTTTGGTTAAATAAAAATTAATGGGACAAAGCAATTCCAGCAGAATTAGAATCTATTTGGAACTACTGCAAAGATAAGCTTTTACTTATAAACAAAATAAAAATACTTAGATTAGTGCTAGCACCAACAATCATTGCAATCACTTGCAAAGTGGAAGTTCCTACCTAGTAGAAAGTTCCTAAATCACTATTATCCTGTGACATCACTGATTTGACTCCACTCTCTCCCGGTCATTTCTTCTCTTCTACTTCTCAAAGACAACAATTAACTAGGTGCCGATGGCACCGTGCAGAGTGCAAGTGCAAACCGTTCGGGGGTTGTTAAACGTGTAGGGGCAAAACTGTTTTGTTACCAAACGATTAGAAAAACAAATAATATTCGAATTAAAGACATATTATCATACTGTGTAATTTTGTGGGTGTTTATGTACTACTTAATTTTATATTGTACCATTTTTTTCAAATTTGGTTTCAAGCTGGCCGACATGTTTATTGAAAATGTGTTCGATTGTTAAGAGTACATGACGTATTTGATGGCATACCCTACGCAGGAAGATGAAGTCCATAAAACGGCGAATATCTTATAAAATTTCAACCAAGCAATATGAAAAGAAATTGCTACAGTCCACAATAAATGTTATACAAGCAAACCAAATAAGTATTTCATCAAATATCCTTGAATATTAAGAATAATCACACATCAAACGCAAACAGGTGGCCTAATACATTAGCCAACAGCTGTATGTACAGAGAAATTATTAACAATCTGCTCAAGTTTTCTCGGGATATTTAGGTTTTTCTCAATTAAATTGTAAAAATTGAAACTATCTATATTATCATACCGGTTAATTATTTTAGTCACGAATTCACTTAATGCGTAAAATGGCATCGATTTGGTTTTGAAGATATAATGCTTAAATTGCAATAAGTGATACTAACCCATTCATTATGATGCAATGTCCAGCAGTTAACACTAAATTGGGTCTAATTAATGACCCTCCACAGTTATGTTGTCCATTAATCTGCATGGATACCATATAAGGGTGATTCAATATGTTTGCTTTATTACCTTGAATCATTCTGAAAGCAGGAGCACTGTCCGAATTACCTAAAACTAATATACGCCACAGAAATCTTTAATAACTTTATGTTATTGTTCTTTAACTCACCTCTGATAACCAAAGCTAAATTCACAATAAAGTACATTAGACAATACATTGCAATCGAGTTAAGGATTGAAAAATATCAACTGAAGATTTAATAATTTGCTGAGGTTTATATATTATTTTTTCAATCACAATTAAATTTTATTTTGCATGACGTAACTATATAATACAAAAGTGCTAATTATGTTAATTTAATTGAGGATATTGTTGAAATCCATTGTATTCAAAAACAATATTACGATTAATTTTATTTTTATATTTTTAGTATTAATACTTAAACGTATTCTCATAAACTATAATTATTAATAGAACTTATAAGCTGCTTATTTTAAGAATTCTTAGCTCTTAATAAACCATTAATATGTGGAATACAATTCTTTAAAATTTACAAGCTTAGTGAAATTTTCAAAATTTTCCAACTTACATTTATGTCCAAAACCCCGTTGCGCAAAGTGGTTTCGTCTTTTAAGAACTCATCAGCTAAACTATCCCTAATCGAATGAAAATGGGACTATGGGGAAAGCAACGGAAACCACCCATAAATTATACTCCCAAGAAAAGTCATCTTGGCTTCGGCCAAGTTTATGAACTAACATCCGGTAACGGATAGGCACGTGAAGAAGAAAAAGAAGAAATTCAACTTAACTTTCTAGAAATCATTACCAATTCAGTTCCATCTAGAAAGCTGACGTGAATTTATAGGACATCATAAAGTACAGACAATTTACATCGTTGATCAGGTTTCTTCTGATAAACGAACACCAAGGATTATCGAATTGTGGCAAGGGTTTATTCTTACATTTAAACCATATTAATTTTATACATAAGATTTTGGGTTTTTATAATTTTATAATTAAAACTTTATTGTGTTTATGTATTCAATTATATTTGTATCATATGGTATATAATGTGAAACTATAAAGTTTATCAAAATATTGTCACATGTGAAAAGAATAATTTTAAAAATCAAAAGTTTATGAACTTAAAATATACTTGTAAATACATCCAAAGTCTTGAATTGATAAGGGATTGTATTTTATAAAATGTATAAAAGGGCATTAGATTTAAAATAAACGATGTACTCAAAATAATAAGTATTATTTTGTACGATCATGAAAGGAGATATTATAGTTTAACCATCAGAAATCGTTAGGGTGGTTTGGGAAAACCCCTACCCGCGTGGTATCGTATGAAACCATTACACATCTAGTCTACCAGATGCAATGGACCAAAACAGTCACTAATCCTCAACAGCATTAATGAACAACAAGTGCATAAATAAACAGACCACCGAATGCCAAATTGAAGCGAAAATGCAAAACTTAAGTAACGCCTACAAGATGTATCTCAAAAATAGAAAGAAATTTTGAAATTAATCTATAAAACAAAAATGGCCAATGGAAGAAAAAGAAGAGCACTGAACTTCCTAGGTGGAGTCTTAAAATCTTGTTACGGCGTAGTCACTCTAAAAACTCTCGATGGAATAACTATGAATGAAAAGGATTTGAAAGAACACATTGAAAAATTAACGAAAAGGTTAATATCACCTATTCAAAGAATAGGAAAGATTTCAAACCCATCAAACAATATGAAGAAGAGATTACCAGTACTTTTCACACCATCAAAAAAGAAGCTATTACGTGAAAATTGATATTTAAAAGCGCGAGAAGACATCAAAGATCAAGGCATCGTGATCATATTTACAGCAATCTACGTCGATTGATTTTGTTATCACGGGTGATGAAAACCAATCTAATACTAGCAGCATGCAAACGGAATGAAATGAAAAGTTCAACACGACTTGGACAAGGAACTCCGTGAGTCAAACTAAGAGCTGGTCATCCCACGGCGGACATCACGCCTTATTATCAGCTTCCCATGCTTCAAAACTTTTGATGCATTTAGAAATCCCACAACCATCAATCTTGGAAACTCTACAAATTGTTAACAACATCGTTCGCTTGGTACAATCAAATTTGTACACTAAACCACAACACGTTATACCTAGCAGTATCCAAGAGTAAACAAACTAAGGCATTAACACAAACAGTAATTACAATACCGTGCCTATGAAGACAAATTATGTTACATTCCACATTTATCAACAAATGGGTTTCGAACCACTGTGTTCGATTAAAATATTCGAGGAGATACTATCGACAATCTAAGTAAATACTGCTCCATAAGCTGTCAACAATCCACAGTCATGCTGATTGTGGAATTAGAAGAAGAAAATTATTTGATAACGCACCCAAATCTTAATGCCCAAAATGTTTACAAACATCCCACCTATTAATAAAAAATCCTACCTAAAATCGAATCTTTACGAATATATCTCCTTGCTCTCGAAAATTAATCCTTTCTGAAGGCATTTTAATCCCAAACCGATATCCTTGCAAAGAAAATGATCCTTCCGAAATAAAAACCATATATCCAACCCAACCCTGGGGATCAAAACCCTACTCGCACCTCCTCGCTGGTGATCCCTGGTAACCTGTGGAGGACACTCAGAGATCGGGTAACCAACCCCGGTGGATGGGTGAAATCTACAGGGCTAACGCGAGAGGTAATGGTCCTCCGAAAAGGGGGTTGTGCGGGGTTGGTAGCCACCACGTAAAACTTAATTTAATACTGCAGACGAAATAGTAGCCTCGGAACCCGGACTGTCTCTAATGGAAATAACTTATATGCTATGAACAAGGAAAAAAGATTAGGAATTGCGGATGAATTAAATGCTGCTGCATGGAACGTTAGGGGAATTGGTAACAAGGAGGAAGAGTTGGTCATGCGGCTGAAAGAGAGGAAAATTAATATAGCGGTCATTAGTGAAACAAAAAAGAAGTTAAACGGAACGAAGGACATAGGAGAGTACACAATGATATACGCTGGAGTAAATGCAAGACAACGAGCGAGCAAGGGGGTTGCTATAATGATAGATCAGAAATGGAAGGAAAGAATAAAGAGTTATGAATTTGTGAGCGAAAGAATAATTACAGCATGTTTCCAACACGATAGAGGGACCCTTGCAGTAATAGGTGTGTACGCCCCGGAAGAAGGGAAGAAGGAGGAATCAGAAGAATTCTATGAACAGTTACAAAAAGTTGTCACTAAGTACGAGACTAAAGATGTTATTCTAATGGGCGATTTTAATGCTAGAATCGGAAACTACCCTATAGCCAATGTGGTTGGAACATTTGGAGAAAATGCTTTAAATTTAAATGGCGAACAACTCAGATCATTTGCCACCTTCAACGATCTAAAAGTGACAAACTCCTTCTTCAGAAAGAAAGATATAAACAAGTTCACCTGGGCAGCTCGCGGTTCTAGATCAATAATAGATTATATAATAGTTAACAGAAGACTGTCAGCGCAAGTAAGAGACACGCATGTATTCAGAGGATATGATATATATTCAGATCATTATTTAGTTGTCTCAAATATAATCTTATACAAAAAATGGAAGAAAACAACAACTAAAAAGGAAAAACAGCTAGGGCCAAGCCCGTTTAGGGTGGACTTGCTACAAGATTGGAGTATACAAAACCTATACCACAACAGAATACAAGTTCATATACAAAAATACACCACAAGTGAAAACATCGAAACCGAATGGAACAATATAAAAAATATAGTGAGAAGCTCGGCATTGGAAGCCCTTGGCACAAAAAAGCACATACAAAGGAAATACAGTATGAAAGTATGGAATAAAGAAATTGCAGACGCCGTAAGAGAGAAAAATAAAAGATACAAGATAATGCTCTCTAATCCATCAGAACAAAATAGAGAATCAAGACTTCAAGCTAAAATTTATCAGAGGGAAAACATCAAAATCGTATAACTTTTAGCATCGAAAATGATTTAATAAAGACAAAAACGAGAAAAATGCAAGACAATTGCATAAATAAAGAAAAATGGATTGAACACTACAAGAGACTTTGGCAGAACTCGGATGCACGAAATGAAGAAGAAAGGTTCCACTACAATGACAAGGTAGATTCTCTCGATTACAATGAATTAGAACAAGTGCTCAAAAAACTGAAGAACCGTAAAGCAACGGGCTTGGATGGCTTGAATTCAGAACTTTTTAAATATGCGGATCCTTCTGAAACTGAGACTGCTCCATTTTGTGAACATGTGCTGGAAAGGGGCTGCAATTCCGGGGGAATGGCTTAAGACGAAGGTGATTTCTCTCTTCAAGAAAGGTGATAGAACCAACTGCGAAAATTACAGAGGCATAAGCATTGTTAACTCAGGCTATAAGATATACTCTTCAATTATAAACAACAGACTTAAACCATTAATGGATGCGACAATATTAGAAGAACAAGCAGGCTTTAGAACTGGACACACATGTATGGATAATATCTTTATACTCCAGCAAATAATTGAAAAGCACCGCGAATACAACATAGAAACACATATGGCTTTCGTCGACTTTGAAAAGGCGTTCGACAGGGTGGACAGGCAAAAGCTCTGGAATATAATGACAAGAAGAGGTACCCACGACATCTGATAAACAACATTAAAGCCTTATACAATGGAACATCAATATCAATCCAACTTGAAGAGGGACTTACTGAACAGATACCAACTAATCAGGGCGTTAGACAAGGATGTGGTTTATCCCCAACGCTTTTCAATATATATTTAGACGATATGATACGACGCTGGAAAAATGAGCATAGAAAAGGAATTAATGTTAACAACAACGAAAAACTAGCCACACTACTTTATGCTGATGACCAAGTGGTGTTCCAGGAAACGGAAAATGATCTCCAAATAGCGGTTCACAAACTACATCTCCTATGTTCGGATTATAATTTTAAAATATCGACAAAAAAAACGATGGCTTTTGTCGGAAAAGACCCAATAAGGACAAAGATTGTCATAGACAATACTATAACGGAACAGGTTCGACGCTTTAATTTCCTTGGCTGTGACGTTACCTACGAGAAGAACTACGACATACAAAACAAACTAAACAGATTTAGAGCTATATGCGGCACAATACATAAACATTTAAAAAATAAAACTACAAGAGATACCCGTCTGAAATTCTATAAAACTGCAGCAATACCTACATTGACCTACGGATGTGAAGCATGGGTCATTGGAAGAAGAGACGAAGGCAGAATACAAGCAGCAGAGATGCAATTTCTTAGAGCAACAAAAGGATGCACTAGAACAGACAGAATACGAAATGAAGACATAAGACACGAACTTATGATTGAACCTTTGCTGAAACACATTAAAACATACAGACAGAGATGGTGTCAACATATGGAAAGGATGGACAACCGCAGACCAGTAAAGCTGATAATGGAATACCATCCTAAAGGAAAAAGAGACGTTGGGCGACCGAGGAAACGATGGACGGCGGAACAGGCTTAGCCTAATCCAGGAAGTTTGATGATGATGATGATATCCAACCTTAAAGTCATTTATTATCCAACTAAATTCAAAAATTATCCTATCTACCAACATTTCACCGAATGTGTTAATCACAATGGGACTTTACAAGTTGCTCATCTGAATCTGATAAGTACACCAGAAGAAATGAACATCATAAAGTGGACACATCAGCATGAAACACCCAAATTGAGTTTTACGATAAATATGGATATTCAAACTATTTCACATTTTTGATTTGGATTATCATCTTAACAACCATTATCGTGTACTTGGTGTATAAAAGTCGAACGCCAGTTGCAATCATTGCTGCGCGCTTCCGGAATCCATGGAAAGGAAGAAAAAGATACTAACAGCCATCAAGAGTAGCTAATGATCATTACTTTTACGATAGTGCGGAAAAGAAGAAAAGTCAGCCACACCAAAGAAGGTAAAAGAAGCAGTTGCGAGTGAAATTGGAAGCACTTATGTGTGAAGTCTAAAAGTTTCGAAGATCTCGCGTCGCTAAAAGATGGAAAAGAAATAAGTGCGGTTTTAAAAAACAAGTGGAAAACAGACAAACTTAAAAAGTACGTGAGTGTAAACGATAAATTAAAGTAAAAATCAAAGTAACTGTAAAAGAGAAAAATTATATGTATATCAAAGTTAAAGAACAATAGAACAATAGTATATTGTCTTATACGGATTAAAGTGAAACTTTGTTTGACAACGTCAAACAAAGACACAATCCAAATGAGACATACTATTTTTTCTCCAACCAAAAATTAAATACATTATCGCATTAATAATGCGAAATTCAAAATTTAAATTACTTCAAACATTTTGTTTAAATATTCGTGAAATGAAAATCCAGTAACCGGAATTTTCGTTTTTTTATATTAAGTTGTCATAGTTTTGTTTACAACATAATATTATTAAGCAAAGTAAAATTTAATTAATTTCTTTAAATTCCTCTAACCCTGCAGATATAATTGAAATAGCGAAAGATGTGGTTTTAGACTTATTGCCTTCGAAGTCAAGAGAAGTATATGAATTCGCATACAATCGTTTTTTGCGATGGTGTAACGAAAAAAATATAAAATCCTATTCGGAAAACGTTTTATTGGTATATTTTTCGCATTTGGCAAGTACAATGAAATCTTCAACACTTTGGTCACAGTATTCCATGGTTAAAGCAACACTGAACTTAAAAAATAACGTGGATATTGGAAAATTTTCAAAATTACGTGCGTTTTTAAAAAAGCAAAATAACGGTTACACGCCTAAAAAATCTCGAGTTTTAACAAAAGAACAAGTGGACGAATTTCTAATCAAAGCAAATGATGATAAATTTTTAATGATTAAGGTAAACTTAAAATATTAAAATTTGAAATAGCACCTAAATTTTATATACGTTTTTAGGTTGTATTAATATTTGGAATTGCCGGCGCATGCCGTTGCGACGAATTAGTTCACTTAACAACTAATGACGTCGAAGATGTTAAATCTGCGCTCATCATCAAAATTTTAAAATCTAAAACCAACAAATTTCGGTCTTTCACGGTAATAGGTGAAAATTATTTAAATTTTTATAGAAAATATATTGCTCTTCGTCCAAAAAATTATGAAGCAACCCGTTTATTTATAAGATACCAAGGTGGAAAATGTTTTCGCGCAGTTGTAGCTATACATAAAATTGTAAAATTTTGTATAGGTAACCATTAAATTATTGACATTAAAAATTATAGAGTATTTAATTCACTTTTAGGTCTAGCACAAAAAAGTACTTTTAGTGCACGTAAAAAAAAGTGTTGCTAAGGTTTTTATACTAATAACAAAAACGTCAACTTTTAGTAGAGGTAATGCTATTAAAAATGTACTGCTTTTAATATGGTTGGAGAAAAATTGTATTGATACGAAATATTTTACGGGAGGCGCGTCTACAAAAAGCAAATGTGGCGAGAAGATTTCAGTAAAAGTCTTTATTTCACTTGCGTAAGAAAAATTAACGTCACTTTACGACTTCTTACATGAATCTATCAAATCATTATCGAATGATGCTAAGAAAAGTTGAAATGGAATCAAAATTAAAATTAAAAGGTACAAAAATTGTCAGAAAAGTGCACTAAATAAAATTAGCACTCAAAAGTATGACGTCAAGTATAAGTCAGTAATGTGGTCAGCAAATTTAAATAAGATATTGAAGTGTTATATATTAGTTTTGCATTCAAATTTGATTTTGGTAGTTCATTTCATATATCAAGTTAGAAAATTTGATAAAAATCTTTAAAGAAATTGCGTCTCGAAATTACAATGATCCTCAGCCAGAGAATTTAAAATACGACATCAAACTATAAACATGTTGAAGCTTTAAAGTGAAATAAATACCTAAACAAGGTAAATGAGTTAACATTGTATTCAGCAGCATAAAACTATAATCTTACAAATAACGCTAAGCAAAATTGGAAGCGATATAAATATTGTTGAGTTAGGTGTCAAGCTACTAAAAAACTTAACTGCTCTACCATTGGGTAGTCAATAATTTCAATTCGCCAAAAGCAAACTAGAAAAAACAATTATTTTTATTATCAAACAAAAACGCTAAAAGTCATAAATATGACAAAAATTAGAGGAATCAAACAAAATAGAAAATTTTTTAAATTTTAACTTGAAGATTTCAACAAATTTTATTTAAGCAGATTTAAAATACGGCAGAATAATCATTGTAGTTTCGAAGATCTTAAAACATGAGAGTACAGTAACGCATTATATGAATAAAAATAATTTTTAAATTTATATAATATTGATTAGAATATTACAGTGTAGTAATAAGGATTATACTTACTTACTCGATCAATTCCGCCTGGTGCCAATTTTCACTTAGATATTATAATAATATTTTTGATGATTATGTTAAGTAACTATAATTTTTTTCTTTTCAAAAGTTTTTAACGGCTTGGGTCGGTGTTTTATTGGTAGGGGAGATGTCTCACGTGAAAATAATAATTTTAAAAATTAAAAGTGTTTATGAACTTAAAATAAAAATACATACAAAGCTAAAGTCGCGAAAAGACTTCCGTTACCAATAAAGGGAATTGACGAGTAATCGATGTAGATTTTAAGATCAGCAATTAGCATGGTATGTGGAGGAAGCGACAGGCAAATCGGAAATCAATGAATGAGTTAGTTGCATGTGTGCTTCGGGATCGAAGGAGATCGAGTCCACTTAGGGGTTGCGAGTCGAGTTCCTCCATAGCCATTCTCTGGGTCATTTGTGGGTAAGAAATTGTAAATTATATGTAGAACTAAATTGTAGTAACTAGTTATTTAGATATAAATGAAATATTAAATTATAAATAAAATTTAAGAGAATTACTTTTACCAGTCATCAGAGCTACAACCCCCGCGACAGTATCTTGTTAATAAAACCAACTGCGTTCGTTTATCTTAATTTCAACTTTATAAATAATTATTTACAATTGGCTAACTACTACTAAGCAAAATATAACGTATCGTAAATATCCTTAATAATTGTAAATAATTATTAACTTGTGAAACTATACGTTGAATAAAAATTTTACAATTCTAAGTTTAGTGAAAATGAAAATTGAAAAAGAAAGGCAGCTACTAATTAAATTAGTAGAAAAACATAAAACTGTGTTAGAAAATAAATAAACAAAAACAAAAAACAAAACAAAACTAAAGAGGAAGACCACGCATGGGAAAAGTTATGCTTTGAATTTGATTCAGGGGTTTAAATATTTTAGAGGTAAAATCAGCTCAAGAAATTTTGGGCCAACATCAAACAAAACGAAAGATCAAATGCCGCTGAAGAGAAAAGAAATATTTTTAAAACAGGAGGTGGACCAGGGCTTTTCAAACACCTCCTGATGACACGGTGTTATCAATTATTAATTTAAAACTGTCTTCAGACTGGAGAATGAGTACGACAGCAACTCTCTCTACTCAGAACGAGATCTACAAAATGTAATTGAACAAGGTATATGTACAATTTTCTTTTAAATTTATTTTCAAAATAGCTTACAGTTAATTAAAATTTATACTTCACTGATTAGGATGTCAACATATTATTAAACATAAAAAATATTACAATGTTTTATTTTTGGTTGGTTTTAGATACAAGAGAAGAAAACGTATGTTTGAATGTTGCCTCCACTTCTTCTTCTACAGAAATAAATGAAACTGTCCATTACCATTGCCCAACACCAAAACTACCAAGGGTAGTGCCGCTGAAATCAATCCGTGAACCGCCGGCACAAAATTTAAAAAAATATAACCGAGGAAGGTAAAATTGGAGAGCTCAGAAGCAATATCTGAGTCTTCAGTTTAGAAGAAATTAGAGAAAGGGTGGAAATGAAGAAACAAGAAAAATCTTTCAAAGTATAATTCAGGAGATAAAAATAAAGAAGAAGGAAGTCGAACTAGTTATCCTGCAGAAAGAGCAGAGGCGAGTCAAACTGCAGAAAGATTTGCTTGAACTAGAAGTAGGCCAGTCAGTAGAGAATCGAAATAAGGTGCTATGTTGCAAACGGTGGTGTAGAAGATTTTATTTTTAACTTGTATAAATAGGTACAAGCATGTGAAAAACAAAAATGCTAACACGGGCGACCTCAGGAGAACTTTGGCAGCCAAGAACTTCAACATTTTAGGACTTTTTAGTTTTTGCATATAACTCCTAAACCGTGGATCCTATCAAAACATTTGTGGTTTAACAAATTAAAGCGTTAAATTCTGCGTCGAATAAGTACCACAACTTAATAATTTGGTCAAGTGGTATGGTCGAAAACTACGGTAAAAACGACGATTTTTCTAATTTTGTCAAAACTGCGATATACGTATATGTGAGTGCGCGTCCGGCATCGATCGCGCTGCACTAAATTCGTTGTAACTTTTAAACTAATTAATGAAATTGAGCATTCAAAAGCTCAAATGAAAGAAGAAACATGTAGCTATTGGACTATTATATTTTCTAATATAAAATGAATGTATATAAGAGTAGTAAATGTATATAGTTGGAACATACGGAGATATCCGATAAAATCGCTAAGAGCTCTACCATTTCTACAATTCTTAAAATAAAGATCTAAATTTTCATAGATTACTCTAAAGTAATGTATAAAAATATCCGATAAGTTAAAAAATTCAAAAATTTAGTATTGAAGATGTATACTTCAAAATTTCAAAATTTTGAGGTAAGTAATAAAATTTGAAATGTATACCTAACTTTAACCACATATTACTCTTGCTTAAATCGTGTTATTGAATTACTACAGGTGCGATTTTTAAAGCTTGAAATATGTACTTTAAGATATTTAAAGGATTTAGGTTAAAAAGTAAATCAACCCTTTTTATTTTACAAAAATAAAAAATAATTTTTTTTTGCTCCAAAATTCGTTAAATTAGAAGTACGTTTAAACGTTAATAACTTTTATAAAAAATTTATTTAACCTACTTACCTAGCATATATTATTAATAGAACTTAAAAATGAGTGAATTTAATGTAAAAAAAATTTTTAGAATATATAATAATAGCTCTTAGCGATTTTATCGGATATCTCCGTATGTTCCAATTATATACATATACTACTCTTTTAAATATTCATTTTATATTTGAAAATATAATAGTCGAATAGCTACATGTTTCTTCTTTCATTTGAGCTTTTGAATGCTCAATTTCATTAATTAGTTTAAAAGTTACAACGAATTTAGTGCAGCGCGATCGTGCCGGACGCGCAGACTCATATACTATAACTCAGTTTTGACAAAATTAGAAAAATCGTCGTTTTTGACCGTAGTTTTCGACCATACCACTTTACCAAATTATTAAGTTGTGGTACTCATTCGACGCAGAATTTAATTTTCTTTAATTTGTTAAATCACAAATGTTTTGCTAGGATCCACGGTTTAGGAGTTATATGCAAAAACTAAAAAGTCCTAAAATGTTGAAGTTCTTTGGCTGCCAAAAGTTCTCCGAGGTCGCCCGTGTTAGCATTTTGTTTTTCACATGCTTGTACCTATTTATACAAGTTAAAAAATAAAATCTTCTACACCACCGTTTGCAACATACAATTCCTTTACTGACTGGCCTAAAGTGGCTTCGAAAAACGAAAATTTTAATAAAAATTAATTTTGATTCTGACTTTGACACATCTGTCAAATTTCTGCATAAGATAAGTAAAATTTTCACTTAAGTGGTGAACGTAGTCGTTTTAAGTTCAAGCAAAAATATTTCTACTTAAGTCAAAATTTTATGTTGGTGGAACGCAACTCTGTGATACTTATGACAAAATTAGGACTTAAGTCTAAGTTTTCACTTAAATCAGGTTGGTGGAACCGGGCGTTAGACTAAACAGTAAGTTGGAAAATTTTCAAATTTCACAAAACTTGTAATTGTTAAAATATTTTATTCAAAATACCTTAATATTATAAATAAATATCCAATAATTAAATTTCTAAGTAACAATAAAAATACTAAATAAAATCTTTTTAATTCAATCTTTTTCAATAAATTTGTTATTATTTTTTAACTCACATTGGATAAACCAAAGCAAAATTCACAATTAAGAACATTATGCAATACAAGTTAATAATTGAAAATATTAATTGAAAATTTAATAATTTGCGGTGGTTATTAATATATTATATTATTATTTTAAAAACACAATTAAATTTTATTTTAAATTATTTAACTAAAAGTTATATAATCAATAGTCCTCGTAACTTGTATAATAGTGCCAATTTTGTTAATTTGATTGGGGATATTGTTGAAATCCATAGTATTCTAAAACAATAACGATTGATTGTATTATTATACTTTTAGTATTAATACTTAAACATAGCCCATACACTATAATTATTAATTATAAGCTATAAGCTGATTATTTCATGCATTTTAGATCTTAATAAACGATTAATACTATTTTTGCAAACAAATGGTGTAGATTGCGACGTCATTTAAGTCCATCAAAATTAAAAAAATTTGTTAGAATTTCATATTATTTAACAAATTTAAATTTCAGTTTATAAAATTTTTCCCGACTGCGCGATAGCAAAGACAGAGTTATGTTTTTAAAACCATTTTTATTGCATTCTATAAACCTCAACAAAACAATGATGAAATCATTTCCAGATGTTTAGTTTGGGTAGCTTACTACCCTTACAATCTTTCAATTCTAGCGGTGCGGTGTGTTTTAGATTACCACAAATAAAACTTCCAAAATGTTTTGGGGATTATCAGGGCCTAAGAACATTTTACTTTGTATTGCTAGTAAAAAGGAAGAGGGGATTTGCGAATGTGTGTTGATTATCAAAACTAAATGCCATTACTAATAAAGAAAATTATTTAATACCATTGATAGAAGGCCAAATAGATGGATTGGGTAACAAAATTATGTATTTCATTGGTTCAGATTTGGCACCAAGTTCTTATGATAGAAAAGTATTCTTCTTCTTAAATTAGGACTAGGTCCTGTAATATCCAATAGTAACATCGACAAAGATCCGAAATGACTGCTGGTTCTGTGAGCATATTATTTGTTTGACAATTAATGAATTGCCATCATTAACAATAATATAGGGTAACAGGCACATCTGAAGCTAGTCCAGCAAACTATTTCAGATAGAAAAGTCAATAGAAAAAACTGCCTTTGTGACTCCAGATGCTCATTATTAGCGCTGTATTGAAATCGATATTGTACCAATATTTATTGCTGTGTTATAAACTGTAATTGCAGTGTAGAATATGAGTTGGTACAGTACACAAGAAGGAGCGAAGCGTAGAAAGCTTTAATGGAGATCGCTTAGTTATCGAAATTCAAGTTGTTTGGCATTTGGCAAATTGTGCACCTAAAATGAATTGAAATAAAATTTTTATAAGTAAATGAACGAATTCAATACAAACCTTGAGTCAAATTAATTAATTAAAAGTTATTTTGAATTTAAATAAATAATTAAAAAGTTTTAGCGAAACTATTAAGAGATGGCGCCAGAGTCACGTCGAAATTTACAAAATGGTAAAATTTCACAGCTACCTAAAATTTAATTAATTAGTAGATGTAAATAGTATAATTTGATAGTTTAAGAGTTTTGTAAATTAATTAGGTGATCATAGATGTTTAATGTGAACAATAGATTAAGGAAAAGAGAAACATTTTATAAAAGTGAAATTTGCATGCATATTACCTTTGTTACACTCTGTATGAACAATCAAAGTGAAAAAAATTGGTGTGCCATGGAAAATAATTGAAAAGGACTCTCTCTGAGATGCGATGAGGTGACGACGTGTTAAATTGTGGTCCGCAACTAAATTACAAAATAGTGAGAAAAATTTTAAAAATAAAGAAAATACTTACGAGGAAGCCGGAAGCTAATGGTGGACGGCGAATTGATTAAAAGTGAGTTGGGATGGTTTAATAAAGAAACGAATAGACCTACAAGAAAAAGGTCAACACGAGGTTTTGGTTATGCAACAAAAGAAAACTCACCTGATGAATTGCGGGGTTAAGAAAGAAAACTCAAGTAAGCAAGCAGAACGATCAACAGATTAAATTGCAGTTCGTCAAATAAGGTAAAATTTCAAACTACAAAAACTATTTCGCTCTTGGGGCGCAGATGACTTGCGGGGCTTCAATCTTAAGTGCGATTATCGTAAAGTTCAACGTACTTAGTGCCATGCGCAAATTGTACATTAGTAAATTCATGAAGAATACAGGGTATTGCAAAAAATAAAAGACATGTTTAGTTTGGTATTGATAGCTTTAATTTGTGTAAATTAATTAACATAAGGGGGAGAATTAAGTTGTTTGTTTGTTTTAGGGTAATTTGCTTTAATATAAGACGTACGAGAATTTAGTATCAGTTTTAAATTCAAAATAAATGTTTGAGCTTCAAATCAAATTAAGTTTCATTGCGAGTAGAGAAGTTTTATTTCAGAGAAGTAAGTAAAATTAAGCAGGTCACGTAACGGTAAGTCGAGCATAACACCGTGCGAAGCATTATACTATGTAATGCCAATATTGCAGAAATATTGTGTGCTACATGGGTTATGAGTTTATACGAATGTCTTTTGGGCTGACAAACGCTTCATCAATGTTTCAACGCATAATTAACAAAGTACTAAGAAGTCAGAAATTTTTGAGCAAACGCAAAGCTCCCAAACTATGTTCAACTGGTAAACGAGATGATTAACAGTTTCAAACCCCTTGGGTGTAACATGAGTATTAATGTGCATTACTTACACAGCCACTTTGACAGTTTTCCTGAAAATTTAAGAAACATGAGTGAAGAACAAGGGGAAAGATTTCACCAGGATATTTAAACTATAGAGGACCGCTACCAAGGAAGATGAGATAAGCACATGTTGGCAGATTACTGCTGGAGTTTAAAATGGGACTGTATAAAGTACATTCAAGAATGTCGCGGAAAAGAACCTCCCTAAATGTTCAGTGATACTTGATAATAATAATTAATATAATAATAAAAATTGTTAGTTTTTAGTTGTTCAGGTTTTTTATTTTATCCATGGATTTTACTTAAAATAGTGCAATTTTATTTCTTGCAATATTATTGGAAACTCGAAGGATATGTTGAGCTTCCCTTGTATAGCTCCCCAACCGGAAAGTGTACCGGTGCTATTATCTGGAACATCTACCCCTTTCGGTTGCAGTTCTATCAGTTGGGTACGAAGATTGAGAGCCAAAGAACGATCTAATTTTACTTCTGCTTTGTCGTAAAAAGCTATTTTATTATATGTATATTTAGGATGTACACAATATTCAATCATTTTAGCAGTTTGTCCACCTGTCCCTGTGATTGTTGTACCGACTCGAACTGAATAATACTCTATGGGTATTTCTTGACTAAAAGAAAATCATCATTTGTAAGCTGTAAGTAACTGTACAAACAATACAACTATAAATTACTTACTATATTATGCAAATCATAGAAGTATCTAATTGCATAGACTTGCCCTTATACCGACTCGGATTGTTACAAGCTACAAGCTGTACATTTTATTTTCAAAGATCATTAATTTTTAATTAATAGCACCGCCAAATGTAAATTTGCAAAAATTTAAATTAGACAAAATTGTGGCTTTCAGACTGATTTATAAGATCTTAAAATGCGGTAGTACAGATTTGAACCAATGAGAATCCAGCTTATTCACTGCTGTTTTCACAATTCACCGTCATTTTGTTTTAGTTAAAATTACTTTTCTTATACTCTTTGTGGAAACTTAACTTTTCAAAAATTTTCTTTCACATGTTGATGGAACTCTTCCACCCACGTCTTTTAAGGTAAAATTCAAATTACTACGACATCTCCTTGTTATCAAAATTTAACAAACGAACTTCAAACTTCCGAAATATTCTTCATCGCTTCTTATAAATTCATCTGATGCATTTCCAAAATTATATTTGACTTGTTAAAGTTTGATTTTATTTTGTCTAATAGATCTATCTTTCCGACTATATTTAGAATTTTCCGATAACATATAATTTCCATGTAATATGTGTTTTCAGACGCGTTACACATACATAACTTTAAAATCGGCCATGCTGGAACGTGTAATTTCATTCGCAACCTTGCAATTTTACCAAAAACATGGAGTCGACGTAGAGTGTGGTCAAACGATGATGAACTTATTTTCAAACTAATCACTTTAAATATGCTCAATTGAGTGATCCATGTTATATCCGCTGATAAGCGCTACTGCGAATGATGCACTAACTTATTTATCGAAACGACTTACTAATTTCCACCAACTTTGGTAGTTAAACCAATATGCAAAAATATAGATCGCATGTACAACTTACTGGCTTTGAGGCTCGGTGATCACTCTCCGCCTTAGCATGACCGGCGCAACCCTCTTATCTTCCATACACGTGATTTGTAACCCAAGGGAATATAGGAAAGGTATGACAAAGCGTACCTTTCGTAACAGAAATTGTAATTTAACAATTTCCTGTTATAAGAGTAAGTGAAACTAAGTTTATCAGAATATCTTGTAAATAAAAACATCTGCGTTCGTTTGTCATAATTTCAGCTTTTAAAATTATTTCCAATTGGCTATCTACATACTACTAAACAAAATATAACGTATCGTAAATACACTTAATATTATAACTAATAATATAATAATTAAATTTCTATCTTTCTAATTTAGATATACATTGCTCAATGTGGCTATGAATTTCTTCGTGTTCGACACGTGTGTAAATATCAGGAAAAAATAGCGGTAATCCACAACCTCCCACATTGTATGAAACAATTCCAACTTGTTTACCATCGACGACCAAAGGACCACCGAATCTCCTATATAAATTAAAATTTATTAGAACTTATAATTATTTAAAAGTACGTGCTATATTACTTCAAAAACCTTTTGATCCTGTTCCAGAGCCAAAACAAGTAGTTTCGTCTTGAATTCTAATTGTCGATGTAACTTTGCATACTTCTTGATTAATCTTAAACAATTTCATTTCTTGCAATGTTAGCGGAAACTCTCTGGATATGAGGAACTTCCTCCTTTGGCTCCCCAACCGGCAAGTGTACCGGTGCTATTATCTGGAACATCTACGCCTTTCGGTTGTAGTTCTATCAGTTGCGTACGAAGATCGAGAGCCAAGAACGATCTAATTTTACTACTGCAACGTCGTGAGTAACCGCAGGTTTCCTCGTTTCATTATTTGTAAATTTAGGATGTACACAATATTCGATCATTTTAGCAGTTTGTCCACCTGTCCCTGTGATTGCTGTACCGACTCGAACTGAATGACTCTCTATGGGTATTTCTTGACTAAAGAAAATCATCATTTGTAAGCTGTAAGTAACTGTACAAACATTACAACCATAAATTACTTACTATATTATGCAAATCAAAGTAGTACCTAATTGCATTGACTTACCCTTATACCGACTCGTTACCACCCTTATACCGATTGTTACAAGCTACAAGCTGTACATTTTATATTTCAAAGATCGTTAATTTTTAATTAATGGCACCGCCAAATGTAAATTTGCAAAACTTTACAGACCTTAACATAAATTGGATAAGAATTATAGTAGATGTAAGTTTGTTTTGTAAGTTTTTTTTACCCATAGGATATTTGAGATCCGTAATAATTTTTCTATAGGTTAAATAATTATGCAGAAACTTTGGTTAAATAAAAATTAATGGGACAAAGCAATTCCAGTAGAATTAGAATCTATTTGGAACGACTGTAAAGATAAGATTTTACTTATAAACAAAATACAAATACTTCGATTAGTGATAGCACCAACAATCATTGCAATCACTTGCACAGTGAAAGTTCCTACCTAGCAGAACGTTCCTAAATCACTCCTATCCTGTGACATCACTGATTTGACTCCACTCTCTCCCGGTCATTTCTTCCCTTCTACTTCTCAAAGACAACAATCAACCAACAATTGGGGACGCATAGTGCAACATTAACTAGGTGCCGATGGCACCGTACGAGTGCAAGTGAGCAAACCGTTCGGGGGTTGTTAAACGTGTAGGGGCAAAACTGTTTTTGTTACCAAACGATTAGCAAAACAAACAATATTCGAATTAAAGACATTTTATCATACTGTGTAATTTTGTGGGTGTTTATTTACCACTTAATTTTATATTGTACCATTTTTTTTACAAATTTCGTTTCAAGCTGGCCGACATGTTAATTGAAAATGTGTTCGATTGTTAAGGGTACATGACGTATTTTATAGCATACCCTACGCAGGAAGATGAACTCCATAAAACAGCGACTATCTTATAAAATTTCAACCAAGCAATATGAAAAGAAATTGCTACAGTCCACAATAAATGTTATACAAGCAAACCAAATGAGTATTTCATCAAATATCGTTGAATATTAAGAATCATCACACATCAAACGCAAACAGGTGGCCTAATACATTAGCCAACAGCTGTATGTACAGAGAAATTATTAACAATCTGCTCAATCTCTCGGGATATCTAGGTTTTTTCTCAATTAAATTGTAAAAATTGAAACTATTTATATTCTCATACCGGTTAATTACGGTTAATTACCGGTTAATACCGGTTATTTTAGTAACGAATTCACTTAATGCGTAAAATGGCATCGATTTGGTTTTGCAGATATAATGCTTAAATTGCAATAAGTGATACTAACCCATTCATTATGACGCAATGTGCAGCAGTTAACACTAAGTTGGGTCTAATTAATGACCCTCCACAGTTATGTTGTTCATTAATCTGCATGGATACCATATAAGGGTGATTCAATATGTTTGCATTATTACCTTGAAAAATTCTGAAAGCAGGAGCACTGTCCGAATTACCTAAAACTAATATACGCCACAGAAATCTTTAATAACTTTATGTTATTGTTCTTTAACTCACCTCTGATAACCAAAGCTAAATTCACAATAAAGTACATTAGACAATACATTGCAATCGAGTTAAGAATTGAAAAATATCAACTGAAGATTTAATAATTTGCTGAGGTTTATATATTATTTTTTTCAATCACAATTAAATTTTATTTTGCATTACGTAACTATATAATATAAAAGTGCTAATGAAGTTAATTTAATTAGGGATATTGTTGAAATCCATTGTATTCCAAAACAATATTACGATTGATTTTAACTTTATAGTTTTTGTATTAATACTTAAACGTTTCTCATAAACTATAATTATTAATAGAACTATAAGCTGATTATTTTATGAATTCTTAGCTCTTAATAAACCATTAATACGTAGAATAAAAATTTTTAAAAATTTACAGGATTAGTGAAATTTGAAAATTTTCCAACTTACATTTTAGTCCAAAACCCCGTTGCGCAAAGTGGTTTCGCCTTTTCAAGAACTTATCAGTTAAATCATCCTTAATGAATAAAAATGGATTAAAATCCATTAAAATTGAATTAAAAAATTTTTAGAAAAATTTGGAATAATGAACTGACATAATATGTTTTGATAAACCCATATTGACGCATTAGATTTTCAAAATGAATGTCACGAAGCAAACAAAAATTATTTAAAATTTTTATATTTCAAAAAACACGAGGTTACCTTTTCCACTCTCCATTGGTTTTCGACCGAATGAAAATAATAGGTTAACTCATGCCTTTTCAAAATTCATCACAAAACCAAGAACTAAAATTGTAACCCGTAGCAAAGATACACCGATCAGTTCAATATGGTTTGCAAAACAGTAAAAATATATATGAGTAGTTAAATTTGAAAGTGCTGAAAGTAGCATTTATCAAAATGAAATCCATCAATTTCACTGTCGATGCAGGTTGTCGACTAAAGTAAAATAAAAACAGATTTTTGTTTATTTATTTTGTTATAAAAGTACATATATCATTTTATTATGTTTTGAAATAATCATAAAAAACTTCTTTACTTTAATTATATTTCAAAATATAAAAGTATATTTTACAGGTTTATTGTAAAACTATTAATATGTAAAAATTTAGAAAACTGTACTATTCCAGTTTTTTCAAAATTAATATTTTTCATTTAAAGACAAAAATATCATTAATAACAAAATTAAAAACTATTTTAAATAATTATTTGTTTACTTGAGCCCAATTTCTTCACTCATAGTTACATATTCAGTATATTCAGGTTAGCGTACTTCAGGTTAAAGTTATGATTCTTCTTCTTCTTCATCGTTTGCTTCTTGTCAGAAGCGTCGTGACCAGCTGCCAAAGCCAAGATGAATTTTCATGGGAGTATAATTCATGGGTGGTTTCCGTTGCCTTCCCCATGGTCCACAGATTGATATTGGACCTTTGATCGCAGCAGTGTATCCGACTCGACTAGGATTCGAACCGCGGTCTACCGCTCTCTAGTCGGCCGGTGCATGCTTTGCGCTACACTGCTGGTCTGTGTTATGATATAACCATTCAAACGACAACAAAACAAATAAATCAATCATCTGATTAGTTCTTTCGTCAATTTAACCTGAGATTCGCTAACTTGAAGATAACTATGAGTGAAGAAATTGTGCATTAGTAACATTCATTTTGAGAATCTAATGTGTCGATATGGGTTTGTTCAAACATATGTCTATTAATTTTACTAAAATTTTCCAATATAGTTTATGATTAAGGGTCTATATTTTATAAAAAATTTATTCAACATATAATTTCACAAGTTAATAAACTATTTACATTAAATGATTAATATTATTTTTGGTAAATAAATAGAGTAAATTGCAAGGCAACTTCTAAATTCTAAATTTTGAGGCAATTTCCTACTTTTATGCTTTTAAATTACTTGTAGTTTAAAACCTAGGTTGAAATCCGGACGCAGGCTCACTTTGTGTAGCAGTTCTGCGTGCTTAGGAAAGCACGTAATGCCGGTGGCTCTCTCATAAGGTGCTCGCAATATCGTGAATCGCGTAAAAGCTTGAGTGATATGGAGTCACCCTGTCGTACTCCTCTTTTTATTTTGGGGGCGGGGTGTAGAGCACCCCAGAAATACTCAAACTGTGACAGATCAATTTGAAAACTTATGGCAATCAGTATTATACGATTAATAGTGAAAGATTTTAGAACAAGGAATATAAAGTAGTGCCCGTGAATCTGGAGGAAGAGGATTATGAATTCCTTCAAGATAATATGTCATTATATTCAAGAAAACCAAAGCGCTATAGCTTTGGTATAACAAACATAAACCTTAGCTTAGGTATAAACCTTACTTACAAGCCCGTACCCAAGATTTCATTTCGGGAGAGGTGAGAATTTTGCAACTTGAAAATAAAATACCTACAAATGTTTTACTTTCAATTTTTTACTATTTTGGTGGTGGGGGACACGTATCCCCAGGTGCTTCCCCTCCTGACTAGAGGATGTTACTAAAAATATAATTAATGGGGCAGTTTGACGTTGGAAACCAGAGCCTAGGGCAAATTCAGTTACCTTTCTTAGTTTCTTTCTAGAAAAGTAGTCGCCAATTAGGGTTCTCTTACTTGCTCCCATTAACCTAACCATAGGAGCATATGCCAAACCCTGAGGTTTGGAAAAACACTAACATACCCTTTGATACCATCTTTTACCGTGACACAATGTACGCCTATTTTATGAACTGATTAAGCTACAAAAAGGGAGGACACAAGCTGAAAGTAAGACGAATAAAGTATAAAGAAGGAAAATTAGAGAACGATACAATAAAATAAAAAGATATGGGAAAAACACTTTCGAAAGTTGTTAAATATCCCACAAATAAGTGTAAAGATAAATAAAATAGAGATGAGCAAAGACAAACAAGAAGTAGACGATCCCTGCTATGAGAAGCTGGTAGAAGTAATAAGCAAGCTATAAAACGGAAAGTCTACTTAAGAACTGCTTAAATACGCGAGAGAAACATTACATAAGAGAATATATGAACTAGTGAAGAAAGTGTGAATGGAAGAGAGGATGCCTCACAGGTGGAAAGAAGCAATCATCGTAGCGATAAAAAAGAAAGGGGCTCCAGAAATGTACAGTAATTATAGAGGAATAATACTGTTGAATTCAAATTACAAATATCAATGCGGATGCACCGAAGGCAGGTCAACTGCAGATGCTATAGTTGTGCTGAAACAGATAATAGAAAGAAGCGCTGAATACAATATAGACATGCATATCAATGTTGGGCTGATATTATTTTGAAAGAATTTTCCATGGTATTTCTTTTGCTGTCAATTTTATTTTTATTGCATGTCAAACTTTCTAAGTAGTACAGATGTGTTGGTGTCTTCATTCTGATGGCCGTTGACCTTTTTGCACTAATCTTCTTTTTATACACGTAAAGTTCAATTAACCACTGTCATTTTTTTTAACTCGAAGTACTTTGTTTTTTTACTTGAAGTACTATTTATTAATTATCTTGGCAAACTCAACTTAAACCTTAAATAAACTAATACTAAATACTTACAGACTTATACCTAAGCTTGATTTTGTTTCGAATAAAAGATATCTTAATTCACTGATATGTCGGAGTCCATTCATATAGCTTTTTGGAAACAAGTCAACGGTGCGAAATTGACTGTCCGTGATGATGTAAAATGTATTTTTATGAGTTTTTCTGATAGATTTGAATCGACAATGATTCCTGGTAAGTTACCCTCTAATTTCAAATGATTAAATTTTAAATGTTTCAGGCATACCAGTTTTTGCTGAAGCTGACTTTATACAAACAATGTCATGAACTGATTTAAAAATAGGATCCATGTAATGTCGACAATACATATTTATTATACTTATTATTATATTTCAGTCAGAATTATATTTTATTTTAAATTATAAAACAATATAATTTTATTAATTTATATGGGAATATTGTTGGAATCTATTGTATTCAAAACAAATAACGATTAATTTTATTATTATAGTTTTAGTATTAAGACTAATTAAATGTTGCTCATAAACTGTAATTATTTGTAGAACTGAAAGCCGATTATTTTATGAATTTAAACCATCGTCTTCCGCATCCCAGTCTCTGTTTTTTTATGTTATGGGTTGTCTCCCACGATGCGACCCACACTCCCCGTATACAAAAAATTGAAGTTTTGACCACAGCGGAGGTGTCAACCCTTCCTGAGTAATATTTTTGCTTCCTGTAAAACTACAGTACTTACCAGTGACGAACTACCCAATTAATTTAAAAAGACTGTCTTGATGAAAAATTAAATTTAAAAAAAATACAGTGAAGTATATTGTACTGAAATGCAACTGTGTAATAATTAGTACGTAGCCGCACAGTATAATGAACTTTATTAAATTAATATTTTCAAAATCTATAGCAGGTAGTCAATAATTACGCGTCAAAAAAACAGAACAGTATCCATTAAAATGTAACTCTATTTTTCTAATTTAGATATACACTGGTCAATGTGGCTACGAATTTCTTCGTGTTCGACACGCGTATACACATTAGGATAAAATAGCGGTAATCCACAATCTTCCACAGCATATGAAACAATTCCAACTTGTTTACCGTCGACGACTAAAGGACCACCCGAATCTCCCTATATAAATTAAAAATATATTAGGACTAAGTTAATTAAAAGTACTAACTATATTACTACGCAAGCGCTCTTTGATCCTATTCCAGAGCCAAAACAAGTAGTTGTGTCTAGTATTTGCCCTACCGATGTAACTTTGCATACCTCTTGATACATAACACTGGAATTCTGCAATTTCTGAACTTTGACACGCGTATACACATTAGGATAAAATAGCGGTAATCCACAATCTTCCACAGCATA
>JARFIX010000215.1:0-74056 GCA_036346125.1 Lycocerus yunnanus
AAAAAGTAGGCTAGAAAATTCATCTAAATGCCATTAGATGATAAATAATTAGATGGTTTACCTAATTTCTAGGTAAATCATTACTATTGAATTACGTAATTCATCTACTGCAAAAGTGTCGAAATCATCTAAATAAATTTGAGCAAATCACCTATTATAATGGTTGCTTTAGCTATAATTTTCATAAATTTGCAATAGGACAAGAGTCGACTAATCTTGACTCGAAAATACACTTGTTCCTTTTTAACAAATGTTTGTGGTTTCCTGTTGAATTCATATGGAAGAGTTTCGGTACATGTTAATGATGTTTCAGACATCACTTTTCTAAAATATAGAGTGAGCCTAAACTGTGACGACGTTTTAATTCAATTTAGTAAATATGACAATACATGTAGATGTTTTATGCACTTTAAGGTTTTTTTATTTAATTAAGGTGCATAAAATGCTCTTTATGACTTTAGTGCACTTTTTTTGGTTAGACAAAATTTTATTTGACAAAATTTTTGTTAGCATAAAATTTTGGTTAGAAAACCGGAGTGTTTTAGCTGAAACTCAAAATCGTCGGTTTTGAGCGTAATGGGGTAGATTTTAGTTTTTCTTGTTTTAATTGTTGTGATAATGAACCAAAAGAACAAAAAAATTTAATTTTTAAAGGTTTCAAACTAATTATATTAGTAAACCTCTCCTGAACAGGATGAAATTTACTAATTAATAAATAATTTCTAAAGACAGTTTTTTTGTGTTATGTAAGATGGTCTATAATATAAATAAAAGGTTTTGGATGCAAGGTCCTTACAAAAACTAAAACAAACAGTTGGTAAGGATATAGTATCTCCTTCCAAAAATTTATATTTAATTAATATAATAACTTACATTGAAATGTTAATTTTAAATGTCTTGTAATAGATGCAATTTTTTATTTACTGGATTTGGAACACTGAAAAATTTTGAAATCTTACCAAGGTAGCAAATAAAACTCTTTTTGATAAATATTTTTGGATTCTACCATTTATCTACAAATAGTGTCAACTAAGATCACGTAGTATATAAAAATTATAAGTTACGAGAGTTATTTTAAGCGAAAAGTATTAGTTTTTATAAAAAATATCATGTTGTTTTCGATTAATGGGATTAATCTGCGGATAGAAAAATATTTAGAATTCCTAAAAGATCTACAAAAAGGCTTTTCTTTTCTTAAGGTATTTATAAAAAATTTTGTAGCAATTTAAAGAAACAAACAATTGCCAATTAGTTGAATGAATTCCGCGAGATATCGCTAGATTGCCGACAATGTTTATTTTTGCGTTTGGTAACAGAGAAGTACAGCAAATATGGCATTGCTGAAAAGTTAATCACACGTCATATCAACGTCGGACAGGTGTTTTCCAATACTACATCACGTTCTGTTACCATGGAAAAATTTGTTTAAAATGAAGAGAAAACACGCGGCCGTAGGCCACGAGTCGCCGCAGAGGCGACGCCTCGCAGAGATACCAAGTCAAGCCGGGCCGATTTTACTTGCTAGTTAGTTAATTATGAAATTGAAGTAAACATTTTGCTTCGAAAATCCTAAAAATCGGCCCTTTAAAGTGTTTTCAGTGCGTGGGTGAACACCAACGTCCCCCGAATCCACAGAGGCAGCTGCAACACCGAAGCAAAGTGAGTGTAGTGAATGTCACATACCCAGGAGTAAACGGACAATAGGGCGTAAATCCACGTGAGGAAGATTTTTTTTATAAACACTTGGTAACATCCCCCACCCTTGGGAACACCGAGACCTCCACAGTGGTAGGCGGATTGCATCGGATAATGGAAGACCTAATCGCGGAGTTCAGAAAACTCAAGATGCCAAGCGTAAGCCCCACTTCCGCTCCCCATCCCTGTGCGGACAGTGAAACGTGCGGAATGGTAGGGTATTTAAAAAATGCTTATGGAGAGGACAAACCAGATTATTTTTCAGAACCTCGTTAATCCATTCGTGCGCGGCAGTTGGATAGATGTCTGACAAATTCTAAAAATCAAAAAAATTAAAGAAATTTAAAACTTATTTTAAACTGAAATTTATTTTAATTTTAAAACTTCCATTTTCTTTCGTTTTATTTAGTGGGTGTTCCATTTTTGTCTTATATAATAATTTATAGTAGTCCTCTGTTACCTCTATTATTCGTTCTTATTGTGTGATTTCTATATTGTTATCGTCTATGAGCTTATTTATTACAGATTTTCCTTGTACCATCGATTTCATTATAGTTTTTAAACTTCTTCCCTCTTCTAGTACTTTCTGTATTTGTTGATTGTTGTAATTTCTGATATCGAACCGTATTTTCTTCTTTATTGTTTTATTTATTTCTATCATTTTGATTATATTCATATTTACAGCTCTCGTCATTTGTTTTCTTTTTAATGATTAAATCAATAGGCTGAGTCGCTGTCGTCGTTTTCCGTCCTTCAATCCCGCTATTTCTTCCGATGCTTCCAATAAGCATTTTTTAGTTTTTGTATTCCAAGAGTCCAGATCCAAACAGTTTGTGTTACTCGCTGCCTGACTCTGATGTTCTATTAGTTCCTTTTCTATATATATTTTATGTTTTGTAGCTTGAATGAACTTTTTTCTTTCTATTTTCGTATCGATGTAAACTTTAGGTCTTACCATGCGATGATCGCTTCTACATTTACGGAGTTCAATATGCTGGTATCCAAAACAATATCTTTCTTATTGGTGAGTATTGTCAGGCATTGGTCAGGAAAAAACAGATACCTTATTATACAACTAATATGAACAGCGGAAACTTCATATTTACAGTACTTTTTGCAGATGACCAAGCTATAATAGCAAACACCGAAGATTCCTTACAATATGCATTATACTAGCTTACCCAAACTCTTGAAGATTATAATATGATCATATCTGCTACAAAACCAAAAGTAATGGCTTTCAGAGGACAGGACCAAGTTAGATCCAAGATAGTGCTCAACGATAATTCTATAGGGCAAGTTAACAACTTCAAATACCTTGGCTGCACAATTTCCCTATACGAAGAAAAGGACAGGAATAAATAATGGGCATTTCGGTTGGTATTATCAACTCACTATCTTCATACATGATAGATTTATTAACGGGGTTTTGTGGCACGAACTCCTCTGCGTTGACATTCAAGTGAAAAGTTATATCATTAAAACATTTTAATTGAAATAATTGCAAACAAAACTTAATTAATTTGAAAATATACAGTGAAAAACTTCCTTAATGGACATCTCTACCAAGTGGACATTGAAAAAGATATCAGTGGCCTACATAGGGGTGGGCAATAGGACAATTACCCCCTCAAAACAAGTTTCAGTGTGAAATAAGTTTGAATTTCTTTATCTTTTTTTGATTTTTGGAATTTGTCGGTAATCTCTTTACCACTGACGCGCAGGAATAAATTAACGAAGTTCTGAAAAATAATCTGGTTTGCCCACTCCATAGGCATTTTTTAAATACCCCACTGTAGGCTATCATCTTAATCCTTATAGTTTTACTAATTAATTAGTACCTAATGAATTAAAGCTGCTGTGAATGGACACGGACAGCAATTTTTCGTTTTTCTAAATAAAAAATCTCCTTTGAATGGCCGCGACACTTCATAGTACGTACGCGACTGCGACGAAAACACAAAGCCTAATATTTATTGCTCTCCCGTTTATGTATGAAATACATAATAATGAAATTTAAATTTAGTTGATCAGGTTAAACACAAACAAAACATCAAAATCAATTCAAGAAACGCATTTTAGCGTTAAGACTGGGGTTTAACAATGTTAGACTTGAATATACTCGTCTTGAAAAATGGGGTACGGGTAAAAAACCCGTCCTTCGATTTTGACCATTTTTAAAGTGGATTATGAAAGTTGAGGTTCTGATTAGCGTATAAAAAAATAAAATTTTCGAACGGCCCACAAATTTTGGAATAAAACAGCTTTGAAAATTTATATACAATGTAATTTTCTCATTGGCTTTTTTGAACTGTAACCCGGCCCATCAAAATTATAATAGGTTGTGGTGACAGTTAAGATACCATAATCTCGGTTTTTACAACGAACTATGAAAAATAAGGACGTAATTAAAATGTAAAGAAATAACATTCAAGAGTCAAGAATTTCAGAAAAAATTCACTTTTAAGGTGAATCCGAGTCTTGACGTAGTTGCGTTTGTCAAAAGATATTTTGTATGCAGTGATGTTATTTGTCATTTGATCGGAATTTAGATTTTGTTAGTCCAATTGTGCTTCAGTGTGGTGCTCAATTGATTAGTTGTTAGGTATACATAATATGAGATTTTTGTTTAGTCACCTCGTCTTTTGTCCCTTATTATCGTGAGTGAGTATTTTTATCGATGTTCTTCCCGTTAATTGTGAGAGAGTGCATGAAAAGGCGCTGGTGAAGCTTTTTCGTATGCGATGTCCTTTGTTAAAGGAGGAACTTCTATCAGCGGAATTACCGGTCCAACTTGTTTTTCCACCATTTCAATTCGATCGTATACTAGCAGCGTCCTCACGTCCAGGGTTGGAATCGCATCAGAGTTATGGTTTTGACAAATTAGACTAATTTTGAGTAAAACGAACACTTAGTCATGGTATGGGCGACAATCAGCCGTTACCCGCTTCTGGACCAAACCCGACATGCCCCTACCCTCAGTGCCAATCCTTATCCCGAAGTTAGGGATCCAATTTTCCGATTTCCCTTACTTACATTATTCTATCGACTATAGTCCATTCGTTTTAAGAAAAAACTTGAAGTGGGAACTAAACTGATAAATTGTGATTGGTTGGTTTCCACAAATAACTTTGCTAGTTTACACTGCTACAATTTTGTTTAGATTGGCAGCTTATAAATATTTTTTCGTAAAATTTTGTGACGAATCTTTAGAAATTACTAGCGGATACATTGCTGTTTGAACCAAGAATACGTTAAATTCCACTTTTTGAAGTGTTAAATAACTTACAAAATAAAGACACGTCGATATTTAAGAAAGTAACCCTGTCAAAATTGCACACGACGATAAATTTGAATCGCTAACATTTCCACCGAAACATTATGAGACGTCCCAAAATTCGATCGAACAGATGCAACTCATTTTCACAAAACTATCCGTCGCGTCAAATGCGCAAAATAATGCCAAAAAATGAAAGTTTTTCGAAAACTTCGTCAACCCTACCGCAAAATTTAAACCGCACCTGCCAAACGTCACGCAAAACTTGACCTTGTGTGGCAAAACTAGCTGATAATTTTTGCTCGAGAGACCTTAATCGGGATAGGTGCAGATTCGCAAGATTCCGACGCATACGCATATACCTCTCGGGTTCCTCAAATTGTGCCGCCGCACTGCCTAGGTGCGCTTTACCAAAAAGTGTCGAAACCTTCTGATACGTCTAGTCACTATAATTTAATTCATTTCCAAAATTTTTCGAAACGCACACAAACGTGATTCATTTTCTGTCAACCCCGTTCGAATGGGTGCGTGAGAAATGCGAGAGGATACAATCTAAATGGTCACGTTTATCTTAAAAATGTAAGACAAAGAACCCGATAGACGCGACCCTTCTACTTGGTAGTTTTAATTAATATAAGAGAATTTTATGGCAAATCGAGGTAATCTACCAGACTTAGAATTATCTAACGCATCTATTACACGCCCCTGAGGGGTTTGTTGGTAAACCTATTAGTCGACCCACTGTTAATTTCGTCAAGATTTTACAGAATTAGTTTCCTGTGTAAATCTTACTCACCGTACGAGGCGTCACCTAGACTGGACTTAAGTTGGATAGACTATAGAAGCTATTTACTTAGAAGACCTGCTGCGGATACGAGTACGAACAAACCGGCGGGACGTTTATCGTGGCCCTTACCCGGATTTTCAAGGTCTGAGGGGACGATCCGGACACCGCCGCAACTGCGGTGAACAAAAGTATTATCTAACGCATCTATTACACGCCCCTGAGGTGTTTGTTGGTAAACCTATTAGTCGACCCACTGTAAATTTCGTCAAGATTTTACAGAATTAGTTTCCTGTGTAAATCTTACTCACCGTACGAGGCGTTACCTAGACTGGATTAAGTTGGATAGACTATAGAGGCTATTTACTTAGGAGACCTGCTGCGGAATGAGTACGAACAAACCGGCGGAACGTTTATCGTGGCCCTTACCCGGATTTTCAACGTCCTAGGGGACAATCCGGACACCGCCGCAACTGCGGCGAACAAAAGTATACATAAATAATTGCGTATTGCATTAAGTTTCTTTTATTGTTACCTTGGTTATGCTAAAACAGCCAAGGTATAGTTTAACAAATAGTAGGTTTTCCGTATTAATTATCAGCCAAAATTAATGCCATTCATTAAAATCAGTTTATGCTAAAAAGGCCAAAGTAGGCATATGGCTATTTGCTGAAAAAAGTAAAATAATCTCATATAGGCAAATGTCCGATGAGGACACCCACTGTCTGTTCCACTGGATAAACCACAAAGAGGAAGAAAGCCGAGAACCGAAGAAGAGGAAACACGGAAACACCACAAAAAAAATACGAGCCATAGCTGAAAATTAGAGCTATAGTGAAAGTAGCATATGTCAAGATGGATAGACGATGAAAATCAGCTTAAAATTTCAGAAAACCATAAATTAATAATAAGAGAGCAAATCAATCTATTTTCAGCTTATAAAAACCATTACTCACGCTCTCAAACATAAAAAGGATATGTCGTCCGATCTATCTGTTGCATAAATGTATCGTCTGTATTAAGAATTTTGTAAAAAATGTAAAAAATATTAATCCAAAAACCGAATCGCTTTATAGAAAAATATTTGTTGAAGAATTCAATATATCTTTTCATAAGCCTAAAAATGATACTTGTGGAAAGCGTGATAAATTTGATATGCAATTGAAATGTTGCGAAAGTGAAGAAGAACGTACATTAATCCAGGTAGAAAAGAACAAACATTTAAATTTAACTGAGATGGCAAATGAATCAAAAAGAAATAGTAAACAAGATGCCGGAATAATTCAGACATTGCCACTACTACTTTTAACTTACAAAAATGTTTACCAATTCCCTATTTGAAAAGCGGTATGAGCTTTTATAAACGGCAGCTCTGAAATTTTAATCTTACTATTTATGAAACAATTGGGAAAACATCATCTGCTCTATGTTACCTGTCGAAGGAAACACTAGCTGTCGTGGTGGGCAAGAAATTGGTTCCTGCATTTACCATTATTTGCATAGTCTTGCTAGAAATCATACAAACATCCACAAAGTGAATATGTACAGCGACTCCCGTGGAGGACAAAATAGGAACATTAATTTTTCTACAATGTTATTACATACTATTTATGAGCTGGAGGCTCAGAATAAAAATTTTACTATTAATCACAAATATTTAGAAACTGGTCATACGCACATGGAAACCGACAGTATACATGCTGCAATTGAAAAATCAAAGAAACATACCCTATATCAGTAAAACCAATCGCCAATATTATAACTTTTTTATAGACCATATTATTCCAGCTAATGACAACACCCAAGAATATTTGCAAGATGAAGAATTGGAAGAAAGTGATATTTAACATAAGTAATTCTTTTATATTTTTGTTATTACTTTTATGCAATTTTGCTTTTATCTGGATAATTTAAAACTTGTTATTTTCTTTAAAATTTGTTTATAATTCTCTTAATAATGACATAAACTGTATGTAAATGTATCTTTCATTGATTTTATTACGCCAATGTCATTCCAAAATATAAAATTTCTATACAAAAAAGGCCAATGGCAACTTTTTCCTTCAAAATATTAACTTTGAATACGCAAAAAATACTGTAAATAAGAATAAATAAATTTGAATAAGTACCCAAAAGTTAGGTCTGCCTTAGTAAGCCTTAGCAAGCTATTTCAGATGTAAAACAAGTAATGCTCACGGTACTGAGCATACAGAGTCATCCCCGAGCCGAAAGTAGAAGAAGAAATCAAGTCAACTTGATTTCGGCTAATTTGATGCGAGACTTGTGCAGACTATTGTGAAGCTAGGACAATCGAAGAAAATGTAGGATGCAAGTAGCCAATTAAAACAAAAAAAATCAGTGAAGTGTAATTCTTAGAATGTCAACGTGATGAGATCACAATTACCTTAGGATTAGGATACAGATAGCCAATTATAATCAAGAATTAGTGAAGTGTAATTTTTGCAAAGTCAAAATGAAGAGATCAAAATTACCTTACCACAAAACAAGGGTTCGTATAGAGATGAGCTCAATCCATTTGGTGATAGTCCAAGCGTAGTCTTAGATGATACGCCAAGTATTTTCGCTGATATCCCTGAACAACCTATGTACATGCAGCTTTATAGCAAATGACGAAAACGAGAAGTGAGATAATGTAAGTTATTTGCAAAGCCATCTTTGAAGAAGCTAAAAAGTTGTTTCTTATAAAAACTACATTTTTGATTTATAGGCTAATTATCCAACCTATAATCCCCTACAAGCGACCGCTCACAAAAACATTATAAGAGGAAACTACTGCAATGGCTGAATAAAGTCTTAATATTTTTGTCTTTATATTTATTTTTAAAATAAAATTACAGAAACTTAATATAGGTAATATTGCAATTTGTTTAATTCTAAAGGGTGCAGATTTAATTAGATATGTTCCAGAGATGCAAGCTATTGTAACATTATGTCTTGATAATAGACTATAGGTATAATGCATATTTTCAATTCAAAATTGATTTCAGCACCCTTTCCCCCTCCCAGCAATTTTTTCAAATAACTTAGAAATATGTAACCTCCGGTTTATTTTAATCCACTTGACAAATTTTATTCTTCAATTTTTGTCAGTCCGCCCTTGTTAATTGAAATAATATTTTGTCAAATTTCCACCTTATTCCTTTGCAAAACATCTTCGCTTAAAACTTGCTGTCAATAATCGTTCACGGTGAATAATGAAATTACATGCGCTTTTAAGATTGTAACAACGCACCTCCACTACCGTCCCAATTTATCTACAAGGGTTTTCCATGCAAAGTTAAGAAAACTAAAAATGATGATATTGGGCCAGATCATTATTAGTTGTGTGCAGAACCCAAGTATTTTATAGTATGAGTCCATACAACTATAATAATTGTTCGACCACTTGAGAATTTCGGTCGAAAATTTTTCAATATTCCAATATTCAATATAAAGTGATCTTTAAAGAGATTTTAGAATAATATTGGTGTTGGAGGTATTTGCAAGACGATTGTAAAATAGAATAAAATAAAACAAACGTTTCTGCACGTATTTTGCTCAAATATTCTTTTATTTACAAAAGAAAATACATAATACAACTCAAAACGTGAAAGGCGTATACCTCACGAATCATTAAACAGGAGAAACAAACAAAACAACATGAAAATCAACACGTAAATGTGTCAAAATATAAAACATAAAATTTACACAAAATCAAATGCCAGTGCAAGTGAAAACTTCCAAAATCAACAAAATTAACCTCAAATATTAAAATCATTGTTATTCTGGTTACTTTATCCTGAAAAGAATAAGGCCTAGTTTTACAATAGCAGTATAAGTGAAAGTATTACTACTCGTCGTATAAATTATTCCACTTATTATTCGGAGAATAAGGAGTAGTGCGTTTTACAATTCGTTTTAAGAAAAGGATAGTTATACCCAAGTTAAGACGAAATAATGTTAGGTTGGCAGCAAACATCTGTCAAATTAGTTATTTTGCAAGTTTCGCGCCTTTACACTTTGCTTTTACAAGGTTGTTGTGTTTGTGAATTTTATCATTTTATAATTTTTAAAGTTTTAAATTTATAAATAATAATTATGGAAAGCGAAAAAAGAAGCCGATGCACTAATTTTACCGCACAAGAAGTAGAAGCACTAGTTGCATTGGTAGATAACCATAAATCTGTAGTCGGTAAGTGTTTACATAAAATATTAAATCAAGTTTGTTGGATTATTTTTTATACGACTACTAATATTTTTATATTTTAGAATGTAAGAAAACTGATACCGTGACTAATGGTCAAAAAGAGAAGGAATGGCAGATAATTGCAAATTCTTTCAATGCCCTTGTTGCTACAGGCCGAACACCAATAATGCTGCGTAGCAAATGGGAGTCATTAAAAAAGACTTCCAAAAAAGAATTTGCAATTTACAAAAGGAGTTTGTACAAAACTGGTGGTGGCCCTCCTCCTAAAGAACTTTGTCGGATTATAACAACGATTTTAGAAATTATTGGTGGCGGTGGTAGAGGTTACGATACTAAATTTGATGACGATATAGACATTTGTGGGGAATTTGTGAAGATGAAGATCCTGATATAGAAGTCAACAATGATGCAAATAATGCACATCAATTACAACTAGAAAATAATCCCATAAATAATGTAAAAAGATTAGCATTAATTGAAAATCATTTTGCAAATTTGTAATTTATTATAGCATATTAGATTATAGAACAATAATTATTATTAATTCAATTAGTTTTATTGCATAATATTAAGTTACTGTTCTCTTTAAATAAATATTTTAAAAATTAGTTATTTATAAATAACAGAATTATTACTAAAACAAAACGATTTAGCTCTTACCAAACATAAAATGAAAATACATTTTTATGCAGAAAAATAGTAGATGCGTACAAAAAAATGTATTTTCATTTTATGTTTGGTTATTTTTCTCTAATAGAGCTAATTGCTTTTGTTTTATTAATAGTTCTGTTTCATAAATCTTCATTTGTATTTCATGAACTTGTTTTTGTGCATCATGCGTCTCCTGAAGTTTTCTTCTTTTATCATCAGCCTCCCTTTTAAGAAATCTCTTTTGAAATGCAATGAATTCCAGCTTTCCTTTTACAAGATTCTCAAAGTCTTCATTGCTTCCTTTGCTTGATTTCCTGGGAGTACCAAGGACTTTCCTTTTTAACGAAACGAAGCTGTACTATAAAATCTTTCATGCATTTGGCGTCGCTGTGCTGCATCGGTAGGAAGGCCAATGTAAGCATTTTTTAATCCTGCTATAGCTTCTGCTACTTGCTTTACAGCGACACATGCAGCCGATTTACTGACCCCCACAAAATCACCTGCTACTAAAAGCATACTGCCAGTTGCAAAATATCTTAAAGTTAGCAATAATTTTATAACTGGAGATATTGCATGGTTTCGGTTGGTTTTGCTGCTAATTTTATCGCGAATTTCGTTCAACAAATTCATGCTTGTATGTTTTCTTAAACGAAATCTGGTAAAAAATTCGTCGTCATCCAACACTTCGAAGTAATTAATTCTGTAAGAAATTAATATGTTATTATTAAACACCGAAAAAATAGTTTAATAAAATATATACCTTTTTGATAATCTTTTACACTTTCGCGTTTTTGGTATCAAATTAAACATTTCCATATCTTCTTCATCTGAATTAAACACTGAAATATTCATTTTTTTAAATTAAAATTTTATGTGAGCGGGTAAACGTAAAATGTTTAGAGCAAATATAAGGTTATACATCAGAATAAAATGTTATACTTAGGTCCCAGCACGGAATAGAGTATCCCAACGCTTATACCGTACTTTATCCTATTCTGTGCTTATTCCGAGAATGTAAAACGCTTACTACTCACTTATTCGTAGAATAACGTTATACTTGGTATATACCACTATTGTAAAACTGGCCCTAAGAAAAGCAAACAAATTTTTGTTTTTATCATACATATCACCGAGTGATGTAAAACTTTTATCAGCCACCTACATTAGACCTGGTAAAACATGTGCACGTGCCAAATCAGAGCAAAAGCCCCAATTGGTACAGTGGGGATCGTTTTAAAATTTCAACTCTCTGGAAAGTTATTTGTAAGGACATTGTTGGTCTTCTTCGCCGCGCTCTACCTGTGGTTATAACTACATATATCCTAGTTGTTGCTGATCGTTTTAGTAAATTTACACTCACGTTTCCGTTGCGTACAGTAACAGCGTAACAACTAAGAACGTGGTTAGGAATACAAAGAAAGATGCATTTCTTGTGTTTGTCATTCCCCGTATTGTCATCTGCGATAACGGTGTCTAATTCCGTAGTCGTAACTTCGGCGATATTACCACGAAATACAATAGAACTGTCACCTTCACTCCAAACTACCATCCTCAAGCCAATTCTACCGAAAGGTTAAACCGCGTCCAAAAAAGGTGCTGGCATTCTATGTTAAGAAAAATTATAAAAACTGGGATACGTATTTATCGGCCGCATCGTGCGGCAAAGTCCCAGACTCAATTTAATGAACATGGCATTGAATGGTGTCCACTTACCATTAGTTGAACAATTATCGATGCCTAACTTCTCAGTTGAGTTACGATTAAATTCAATTTGTTTTAATTATCCAAGAAAAGTAGAAAGAGTACAACAAAGAACGTAAAAATCCACTAAGGATTACGTGGTAGCAACAAGGAAGCAAGAGAGACAAGTGTTTCGATGATCTCTTTGGGATTTTGTTGAGGCTTGGAAAAGTAATTCAGGTAAAGTGAAACGGGGTTCTCATAGAATCATCTAGAAAATTCCAGTTGTTTGAAGTCAAGAAAACGAAACTGAAGGAACAATATTGTAAGCACAATTTTATAATAACGAAATAATAATTTACGGGAAGTAGATTTAATAGTAAATCTCCAGCAAAAAACCTCTTTTAACGAAACAAATGATGTCCCAACGGTTAAAATAGGTAAAAAAGTACTAAAATTACATAGGGGATGGATGACTGGGAGAATGTATTATTCTCTGATTAGAGTAAATTTTCCTTATTTGGATCAGAAGGTAAACAGTAGGGTAAGCGTAGAACTGGAAAACGCCTTAACGCAAAATCTGTCAAGCCAACGCGGAAGCATCCAGACGAGCACATGGTATAGGGATGCTTTTCCTATTATGTAATTGAAGTAGTGGAGATTCATAAAAAAAGCAATAAACGCTAAAGTTCATTATAAGCTCTTTGATTGATTATTTGTATTTTTCTAGGCTTATCGTGAACGAATTAGGAAGACAATTCAACCGCCCGAATAACTTTGAAGTTTCATAACATGTGGATATAGCACTACAAGAAAATTTAAATGGAAATTCCATCTAACAACCCACACACGTGAGTAAATCGTATGCTTGTCAAGTTTGTGAAAATAGATGTTCGCAGACAGCAAGTTTAAAAAAACATTTAATGACTCACCCTCATCAAAGTTGTTGGAGGTTCTGCCAAAAAATTCTGGTAAAAGGAGAATCGCAGCCGAAATGGTGGCTCAAAGCCCAGCCACACAAACGGAAAAAGGGGCGGGAGTGAGTGCGTTAAAACGCAACGCGTCCTCAACCAACGCCAGCAAAAAAAGGTCACAGAAAAAAACCACCGGCGGTTCTTGTCAAAACGTTCTCGTAGAAAGAGGCTCTGACCAGAATCAATGAAAGCAGTTCAGACGGAAAGTCGGCCATTCTCACTGCCGCCGACATTATGACCCGACCAAACTTATACCAGTCCAAGAAGTAGAAGTGCATGAGTCACCGATACTAGTGTTGTAGGTACATGATGGAGTGAACCAGGAGCAGGACGCTGTCCCTGACTCGACATCAAACTACACACATCTAGTATATGGAAACGACTTAAGAAGTCACTATACATAAGGTTACAAAAGACCAATCAATTTTGGGACTCCTGTGGCCCAATATAAGAACTCCCTTATAGGAAGCCATAAAATAGAATGCCGAAAGGAGAAAAAGACCCCAGGCATGTGCCCACCAGCCATCCTGCGTGTAGTCTTGAGTAAACTAAAAGCACAAACGGACCCCCAGGCCCCGAGCCTCTGAGTAGTCCCAAGTGCCCCTGACGGGTATGGAAAAGGGGAACCCTGGCCAAGAGCCCTGTGAAGTCCCCAACCAACCGTTACACCCTTGGGGTGCTTCCATCGGTAACCTAGGCTACCAAGTGGAGGCGCCCCCTCTGTGCGCAACGAGAGGAATCTCGTTAATCGCGCGCCTTTCTTTCCCTTCCACCCTAACTTTTGTATGTTCACAGAACGCCGAAGGTCAAGAGGAACGGGGAACCAGACCACTGCACTCTCTGAACTGGGGTCTGGCTTCCCCACACGAGCGGAGCGAAGGGCACGAAGATTTGCGCTGGAGCTGCAGAAGAATAACCCGTTCTCTTGCAGGAGTGTGCTAGGGAGCAATAATCGGACCTCCAGTCAGCTGTTACCCCCAGAGCCGGATACCGTGCTCACGGGTAAAACACTTTCTGGGAGCGTACGACTGACAGGAGGCGAGAGAGGGGCTCAAATGGATTGGCAATCCACACTTCCTGGTGCCACCTAAACTAACCCCTCTTTTGCAGAAGTGTACCAGGGGGGCAACAATCAAACCTCGAAACCAGTCGTTAACCCTGGAGCCGGATACCATATCACTGAACTGGGATATGGGTAAAACAAATCTGGGAGCGTAAGACTAAACTCGAGGCGAGAAAGGGGCCCAAATGGACTAGCAATCCACACTCCCTGGAGCTAATGAAGGAACCTTAGATCGCAGCTCTTCGTGATTGTCCCAGTGATGGGAACCTTAGACCGCAGTCTCCGGATTGTCCCAATGAAGGGAACCTCAGACCACAGTCTTCGTGATTGTCCCAGTAATGGGAACCTTAGACCGCAGTCTCCGTGATTGTCCCAAATAAAGGGAACCTCAGACCACAGTCTTCGTGATTGTCCCAGATGGGAACCTTAGACCACAGTCTCCGTGATTGTCCCAAATGAAGGGAACCTCAGACCACAGTCTTCGTGATTGTCCCAGTAATGGGAACCTTAGGCCACAGTCTCCGTGATTGTCCCAAATGCATACCAGTAGGGCCGTGGCCTAACGCCCCTCCAGTACGGGGACTTAAGGGAAAGGGGGTCAGTCTTATACTCTCCGATCTGCTCTTAGGAACAGTAGGAAAACACAAGACTACTACGGGAGGGAGCCCTAGTGGCTTGCCACTACCCCCAGGAGAGGTCGGCCTCGTAGGGGTTGAGGTTATGAGCATATGCTACTAAGTGGGACCCCTGGAGGAAGGATACCCGCAAAGCAGGTAACACCCTACCGGAAATGTCCTGCCGCGCGGGGGGCGTAGCAATCCTGACCAGCCCCGGCCCGTTAGCCGGGAGGGTACCAGGAAAGTGTATCCGGCCCTCACTTAGGGTATCGAGGCCGTAACCGAGATGAATAAGTAGAACCGGACGGGCATAGTACGCTTGCGTGCGCTTTAACTGTCCGCTGTACGCTCCGCCCAGTCCGGCGAAAGGGCCCTAGTCGCAACAGCTCACGCACCGCGGCTAGGGGCGGACCCTCGCCCCATGGGGGGCCGTGCTAGGGTATGGTTTACCGAAGACTTAGCAACGTTAAATATAAAGCAGAATGTGTTGTTGTGTTGTTGCCGCCGACATTGTCACGAGTCTGAGAGTAGCTTCCGTGCGTTTAAGAAATGGCAAGGGTCTCTTCAAGGGCGCACCGCCACCCCTTTCTAACGAACTCTTGATCCGCCGGTGAACGCCATGCGATGGGGGAGTGATAAGTGTGACATCCTGGGGGGCACACCAAAGCTCCACCGCGAGCCATGAAAGGCATGAGCATGAGTGGAACCGAGGAACAAAGAGACTTTACACCCCAAATGTAGTAGTAGTAAAAATAACATTAATATGTATCAGAAAAATGTAATGTATTGTCATGTTATCAGTTGTAAAACTAAAATAAATAACCTCGGTAGAAAAATTGTATCTTCGGGTGGAAACCTTATGTGACGATTTGATAATATTTGTCATTTAACAGTTGTAAAAGGTTGATGGAATACCATTAGAGCCAGTTAAAGTACCAAACGTCATTTAATAAGTTGTCGGAAGCCGTAAGCGTTCAGGAAGTTAAATTCACTGATACGTGTGTCACGAATAAAAATTGGAAAAATTTTTCATAGTAAATATTAACGTTCACATTTCTTGTCACCTTTGCATATCAATCCAAATTCAAAAAGAATAAAATAAAGTCTATAACAGCAAAGTAAATTTTCATCTTTCAGAAAACCTAAAAAGAAAGATTTCAGTAATAAAAAAATATGTAATTGGATTAAGATGTATACCAAAAGAAGCGTAATTTTTTGTAGAACGATTTGCCATCCTCACCATTAAGAAATATGTAATTTTAACCTAAAAATATGTCAAAATTGTAAATTTAGTGATTACCATGTTATTAGTCTAAGAAAGTGAGTAAAATTAGTGTTAAAAGAAGAGGAATTAAAAGCAGAGTGTTATGCAAGTGGTTAAGATGGATAAAGTGTCGTAAAATTAAAATTTGGGTCAACGAAAGAATTCATACTTTGAAGTTCGATTGTAAAGCGACCGCTGCAGCTAGAATTTTTATAATAATTTTGTGGAAAACGGCTTTGAAGTCTTTAATTTTTGGTGAAAATTTCATGGAAATCCAAGTTGATAAAATTTTCAACCAATCACAATCCAGTATTTGTGGGAAATTTGCTTAAAACAATTGAAAATTTCCGATTTTAAGGTACCACTCGATGCGAAAAATGCATTCAGTTGAGCTTTGTCGCTAGTCAGGTGAACACGTACATTTTTGTGCTCCTAAAATGTAAAATAAAATAAAAATAATTAATTAAAATAACTTTTCGACAAACAGTGGCAAATTTAAAAGTAACAATATGAAAAAGTAAAGCAATTTAAAGTGAATTGAAGAAAGTACGTTGGAATTAAATTAAATTATAAAAATTTCGTACTTACAAGTGATTCGATATGTTAACGAAGAATTGGAACGTTTTTATGTTTCGGAACTGCTGATCTCGAAGTGGAGTGTTAATGACCTGCATCTGCACAGCTGATTTATCGATACAAAGTTAGTAAAATAAGAATTGAACAATAATGTATTGCACCATTTTAGATATAATTAATTTTAATAAACTATCACACAAATTAACACACTTAGTTTTAAATGCTAGATGCGTCATTCTAGGTTAACTTTCTTTGTACAGTGGGAACATTGTTGCCAACTGACATTCTTTGTATTCAACTTTATCCAATATAACAATTTATTAGGAAAGGTCAAGATTTGTGTTGCAATTTATTTGGAATTTACAAAACAAGCAGTTTAAAAATTAAATTTGTGATCTAGAGTTCAGTAATAAATCTGCAACATAAGGTAACCATCGAAGGAACGATTTTAAATAAAAACAGTTACAACTATTACGTAAGTACGAGCATACAACATAAACATAATTTGCATAATAAATAAAATACACGAACATTACAGTATATAACATATGTATAAGAAATTGTAATAAAGATTTAAACAAACCTGTATACACTTATTAGCCTAACCCGTCCACGTACCAGCGGCACAAAAGCGGATCCCACGACTAAAACCCCACGCGGACCCTTGAAAAGCTCTCTCCTCTCCATACAAAAGTGACAAAGGGGCACTCCAGACGAGAACCATCAGTTCTCGTCGGGAGTATCCCCTTTTTTTCCATCAAAATTTTTCAGAGTAATTTTCAGTTATAATTTTCATTAATAATTTTCAGCCATAATGTGCATAATATTCACATGACAGTCAGTGACAAAGGGGCACTCCCGGTGGGAACCATCAGTTCCCGTCAGGAGTAGCCCCTTTTTCCATCAAAATTTTTCAGTCATAACTTTCAGTCATAATCTTCATTTATAATATTCATAATATTTGCATATCAGTCAGTGACAAAGGGGCACTCTCGACGGGAACCATCAGTTCTCGTCGGGAGTAGCCCCTTTTTCCATCAAAATTTTTCAGAAATTTTTCAGTCATAACTTTCAGTCATAATCTTCATTTATAATATCCATAATATTTGCATATCAGTCAGTGACAAAGGGGCACTCTCGACGGGAACCATCAGTTCTCGTCGGGAGTAGCCCCTTTTTTCACCAAAATTTTTTCAGAGTAATATTTGATCAATTCTAGAACCTTAATACCTAATAATCTGTAAGTTCAAAATCTACTTGCGCTTATCTGACAACTAGACCATAACCTAATCTGCCTCCTTGCAGTCATAACAGACACACAGACTAACAAAGCACTAACGAGCAACAAACTAACAAACATGACTAGAAGGAGAAACAAGAAAGAAGGCAAAGGGAAAGAGGTGGAAAGAACTGATGCTCCCCTGACTAGGTCGCAGGGCATAGTAAGTAATTTCGGTTTTCCCGTGAGTCAGGTAGAGGACCAAGTCATTTGAATTCCCAACATTCCCCCCGCGCTATCCCAAAAACAGGTGAACGTAGCAGTGATAGTGAAATTGACGCGAACAGTGACATTGACATTGAAAGTGATAGGGATGGGTATGAAAGAAAATGAGCCTGAAGACAGGGGGGAAGTGACCGAAAGAGGGTGAAGAAGGAGCGAAGGAAACTAAAGATACTGCAAATAAACTGCCAAAGAGCACAGAGAGCAACCACGAGGTTGATATGGGCTGCCCAAAATGAGGTGGACATAATGCTAGGGCCAAGAGCCCTATGCCAACAAGGCAGGAAACGTAAGGGGAAATCCTAGAATTTCAGAGCCATTACACCAAGCACCCATGGGGGCCATATACATACTCAAGAAGAATAGAAACGGTTGACATAGGACACTATGGAGACAGCCACCACGTAGCTTGCCATGGAAAACGCCGCTCGGAGAGCTAATGATAGGCAGCATATACTGCAAGGAGGAGGGACCTAGAAGAAAATCTAGAAAAGGTAAAGAATTGCAGAGATTGGCGGAAGAAGACCCTCCTCATAGGGTTACATGCAAATGCACAATCCCCGGCATGGCATAGCAAGAATATAAGGGAGGGCACCCTCTACCCACAGAGGCAAGGAACCTCGACTTCATATTAAAGAAGACTTGGTGGTCATAAACCAACCCAGCGAACACTTCTCTTTCGTCGGAGGCCAAGGAGTGGGAGGGCGGGGCAATGGACACTGACGTGACACTAGGCAAACGCGGAATTCGAGAGGCTCTTAGCCGATTGGGAACTGCTAAGTGGACACGGGTTGAGCGACCACAACCCCATCATAATAAACGTTGAAACGCGATACGGGAAAGCTGAGACCGTGCACAGCGAACTAAGATACGGTGTCAGAGACGCGAATTGGGAAAAATACCGAGAAACCCTAATGGAGATATCGGAGAACGATCCACTTACAGACACCAGGGCAGAGGCCAAGGTGCAAAAACTAGAAGAGTGGGTCGGGCTAACCAATCAAAAACTCTCAAAGTTAGGAAAACTAACAAGAGAAGAGTTCCTCTGGTGGAGCAAAAGCTCACCTCTCTAAGAAGGAGGTCAGAAACAAAAAGGGCCATGCAGGAAGCAAGAAGAAAACTGAGAAACGACGAAGAAGAAGCTACAAGAAAATATAAAAAAAGCGCGCAAAGATACAAAGAGGAAATAACCAGTGCCAAACAGAACTGGGAAGACTTTGTAAAGAGAAAGGTAACGAGGACCCATGGGGTGCAGTGTACAAAATCTGCAGGGAAAGCACGAAAGACAAGGAATGGCCTCTCTGAAAAGAAATGACGGGGAATACACCACCTCCTGGAAGAAAGGTGAATCTCCTCTTGACAGCTTCTTTGAAGAAGGAGCAACAAGAGAGGTCGAATACCTTGGTGAGGCGCCGGAAGAAGAAATAGAAGAAGCAATAAGAAGAATTAAGAAAAAGAAAGCGCCCGGCCCAAATGGAATGATGCCAGAAATGGAGAAGGAAATTTGGAAAGCCATTCCGGCGAAGATAACAACGATATTCAACAAATGCCTGACAGAAGGGATCTTTCCTGAAAAATGGAAAGAGGCGAACCTAGTAATCATCTTAAAATCACCGGATAAAATTAGAACAGACGCGGGATCGTACAGACCCATCAGCCTCCTCCCGGTGCTGGCTAAGACCCTAGAAAGGATAATGGTCAGACGCCTGAACAGTATTACGGAAGGCCAAATGAGCGAAGCACAATACGGCTTCAGGAGGGTAGAAGTACGGAAGACGCCTGGAACAAGGTCAAAGAAACTGTCCTGACCTCAACCAGCAAATAGTGCTGGGGCTTTTCGTGGACTTCAAGGGGCTTTCGACGGGCTCCTCTGGGCAAAATAATCAGTAAACTCGAGGAACTAAACTGTAAAGAGCTCCCACTTTGGGCCAGCTACTCTCTAACAGAAAAGTATATGTCAGGGGCAAATACGAAACGGTCTTAGGGCATTACAAGGGGTGCCCACAAGGGTCAATCATCGGACCAAGAGTCTGGCTCCTGATGATGGACTCGCTGCTTCACAGCCTCCACGCATCCGGAGCCAAGTGTGTGGCATACGCGGATGACTTGCTGGTGCTGGTTGAGGGGGACAGTAGAGCGACCCTGGAAAGACTGACTGAAGACTACCTAAGGCAGATCTCGGAATGGGGAACGACATGGGAGTGAGGCTGTCTGAAAAGAAGACGGTAACCATGTTCCTCAAAGGAGCACTATCAAGAACCAGGGACCCCACAATCAGGCTAGGCAATATGAGGATACAGCATGTTGGGCAGACCAGGTACTTGGGCTTGGAAGTAGCAGAACGGCTAAACTTTAGACCTCACCTAGCCAAGCTCAAGAACAAGATCTCTCTGCTTGCTGGATGCCTTAGGAGAGTCCTAAGAAAAGATTGGGGTTGGACAGGCAGACCTACAACGTAATAATTAAAGGTCTCCTTGGCTCTGTTGATGTATGGAGCCAGCGTGTGGGGACACACGATGACCAACACAACATACAGAGACAAGGTGAACAGCATGCAGAGAATTGCATTACAAGCTGGCCTTAGAACGTGAGAACGGTAGCCACAGAAACCCTGCAAGTGCTAGCGGGAAGTCTGCCCTGGGACCTGATGGTCAAGATAAGAAGAGAGACCTACAATAGGAAGAATGGAATCCCTCCAACGCCTGGGGACCTGACCTCAGAAGAAGATAGAGCTGGACCCAGCACGACCTTCAAGAAAACCCTCAGAAGCAGGGCAACGGAGGAATGGCAAGGAAGATGGGACGTGAGCGAGAAAGGAAGATCCACGTATGCCTTCATAAAAGAGGTAGGCTTTGTCGAAGAACGCAGGTGGTTTAATCTAGAGATGGCCACCAGCTACCTGATAACAGGGCACGGCAGCCTGAACCAGAATCTACAAAGGCTAAACCTATCCAACACAAATGAATGTGACTGTGGGCAGGCAGAGACATGGCTATATGTCCTTCTGCACTGTAACCTATACCAGAATATAAGGCCAAAACTGGGGAACATAAACGAAAACAACCTGAGGGATTTCATCAAAGAAGAAAGAAACTTCAACAAACTGCAAGAATTTGTCAAAGAGGCCTTTAAAAAGAGAAAAGAGAGACAGTAATAGTGATAGTGACAGTGAAAGTGCGTCCAACTTCATTTTATTTTATTTTATTCTATCTTATTTTTATTTATTTTATTTTATTTTATGTTATCTTATTTTATTTTATTTTATCTTCTATTCTACCCTACCTGGCTCAGTTGCTAACCTTTTCTTGCAGCAACATACAGACCAAAAGTCTGCACAAGTGACCGAGGGAAGGTGACCAAATCCCCCGTGCCTCCTCTAGCTCACGAGCTAGGTAAAGAGGTGCTAGGGGGACGAGGAATCTGACCAAATAGGCGGCAACCTACACGACTCGGGGCCGCATACCAGGGGGAAACCAGAGAGCCTAGCAAACTCTCGTGCACTGGTGCTAATCTGAGCTCTGCGAAAAGCGAGCCAGCAGAAGTGAGCTAGAGGGTTCCGATTCAACCCCCACGAAGGCTCCTGATGTGGACTCGGACCCCATGATTCGCCCTGGGATAGAAGCTCCCGGAGGAGTCCAAGTCTGGGTGGGGAAGGAGGAGGGCTCAACCAGGCTGGCGACCTAACACGATCTAGTGCCAATGCTCACCCGTTCTCTTTCAGATAAATGTGTACCAGGGGGTTACGATCAAATCCCCGGAACGGCGGGGGCCCACTGTGGAAGTGAACGCCCGATAAGGGAACAATTTCCCTTGGTCCCCCGCCGGAAAGGGGACTAGGGAGAAACCTAAACGGGGTGGCAGCCGCACTACCTGGAGCCAACTAACCATATTTTCTTTGTTACAGACTTCAGAGAGTAAGGAAGGGCTGAGCTAACTCACTAAACTGGCTGTTGTCCCCTAATAGACGACCCGCACCACTGCACTCTCTGAACTGGGGTGAGGGAAGCACCAAGGGAGTACACGACCAGGAAGGAAGAGAAGCGAAGCCTGACCTGAAGAGCAGAAATGGCAAGCCCTAAGACTTGGATCAAGTCCCCGGACCTAGTTGTTGACCCCAGAACCGGAGACCATGCACTCCTGCACTCTCTGAACTGGATGGCAAGGGTAAAACAAACCTGGGAGCGCACGACCAGCAAGGGGACTAGGGAAGAGTCTGCCCCACGGCTATCGCGACTCAAGTGGCAAAGGGGCCAATTGCAGTAAGTCATAAGTGAACGCCATGCGAGGAAGATCGATAAGTGTGCTCTCCTAGGGGACATACCAAAGATCTGCCGAGAGCCATGACAGGCATGAGCATGAGTGGAACTTGTGACAAGCTACAACTTGGCGGCTATGCTAATCTCACTCTACTTTATAAATATTGTAAACTCATAATCTTAGTCTAATAATTGTGTAACTCTCCACAGCTAAACCTGTAAGGGCTCCCCCAAAAAGAGAGCCCCTACAGCGAGAATGCCTAAACGCCAAAAGTGTTTAAGCATTATAAGTGACCAGGGGTAGCCAAAAGCTACTAAATGGGGTGGCAACCCACACGACCTGGGGCTACATATGCATTCCAGTAGGGCCGTGGCCTAACCGCCCTCCCATAAGGACTTAGCGCTCCTTAGTGCACTGGTGCTATCTCGAATTGCGGAACCGAGATACGAGGGTTCAGTCTTATACTCTCCGCTATCTGCTCTTAGGAACGGAAACCACACTTGTGTGGGTGGAAAACACAAGATTACTACGGGAGGGGAGCCTAGTGGTCCGCCACTACCCCCAGCTGAGGTTGGACTCGTAGTGGCTGAGGTTATTGAGTCACATGCTAGACTAAGTGGGACCCCTGGAGGAAGGATACCAGCGAAAGCAGGTAACACCCCTACCGGGAAATGTCCCGCCGCGCGGGAGAGGCGTAGAAATCCTCTCCAGCCCCGGCCGCGTTAGCCCGGGAGGGTACCAGGAAAGTGTATCCGAGCCCCACGTAGGGTATCGAGGGACTGCAATCCTGAGATGAATAAGTAGAACCGGACGGGCATAGTACGCTTGCGTACGCTCTAACTGCCCGTTGTACGCTCCGCCTAGTCCGGCGAAAGGGCCCTAGTTAGCAACAGCTCACGCACCGCGCTAGGGGTGGACCCAAGCCCATGGGGGCCGTGCTGGGACATAGTTCGCCGAAACCTAGCAACGTTAAATATAAACCAAAATGTGTGTGTGCCGCCGACATTAACATCAAAAGTAGAGGTCCTGCCAAGTCCTTTCCCTGAGCAGACCTTGCAGACTTCGCAATCTACTCCTGCTCCTTATCACCGAACGACGAGCAGAGTAGTGTAAAGAGAGATGGACAGCCTCTTCGAATACCTGAGGTGTCGGTGGATGTCGGGGATCGTCGGGGGGATTTAAACCCCCCTACAAGTACAAGCTACAAATGTTCGACCGCATCGTTGCTAAGATACTACTTACTGCAAACCAGTTTTCTGAATTGCCCAGTTTCACGTGTAATGTGTTTACAAAATGTCGAAAGACGATAATAGAAAGTTCGTATTAACGGTGAAAAATATCCCTGTTTATACAATCCAAACGTGAAAGAATATTCTCAAAAGAATATGGTAGACAGAGCTTGGCACGATATAGCAACTGAATTCAACACGAGTAGTAAGAAACTTAATTTATTCTCTTATTTTTGCGATAACATTGTTTAAACTTTTTATTACTTTTTGTTATTGAAAAAGATAAACTATTAGGAAGTTACACGCAAATTTTAACGAAGGCAGTGGAGTAACTAAAAATTTGAATATGTAGAGACAGTGGCGTATCTAACTATAATGTTTATTTTAATAATTAATTTTAATGTCGATGGTTTTGTTTTGTAATTTTGCAATTTTGTTTCGTTTTAGCGAGAGAATGCAAAGAAAAATGGAAAAATATTCGAACTGTATTTCGAAGACACTTACCCTTTCAATCTGGTATAACGCCCAAGAGGACTTACTACTTAAATAATGAGTTACAGTTTTTAGTTCCGATAATGGCATCTTCACCTAGTAGAAAGCCTTCAGCGAGTGTTGTTGACAACCATTCCGATATGGAAATTTTAGAAGTAAAAGTTGAAGACGAAGAGTTACAGGAAGAACAAGACCCTTTAGAAAATTATGCATCAGATGTACCGAGTCCTCAACCTGAAGGTAGTCAGTTTATACTAAATCAGAAGCGAAGAAGAGTTGAAGAAGACACTACAAATACCTTTCCTGCGGAAACTAATCGTTACAAAACTGAGGAAACTAAACGTTATAAAACTGAGAAACTAATTTAAACGGTTCTTTGTCTTCGGAAGCAGATGAACATTTTCTTCTAAGTTTAAAGTGGGATCTTGGTGAAATAAATTCCAAACAAAAGAGACTTTTCAAGAAAGGTGTTTATGAATTGATAGACAAAATTATGGAAAGTGAAAGTTAGTCAACAATAATTATTGTATTACTCGTTTTTGTTTAAGTTTTTGTAAGTTATCCATTTTAAAATTTTCCTAATACAATGTCTTCTAAATGAAAAAAAAATTGATTTTTAATGCTTTTCAATGCAGGTTTACTTACTATATTTTATACTGTAATTTTTGTTACCTGGATTCAGCAATCCTCATCCTCTCCACCTCGGCCGGGGACTTGATTCTATTGGCATGATTTTACTGTCTATAAAAAATTTGCTTCGGGCTCTCGAAGCGTTAACATGTAATATCATTAATATTTTTTGTATGGTACCTAGTATGAGCACGTTTTGTCTTTATGCCTGTAGTACAAGAAAATTACTTTTTTACTTATTTTTCATTTATTTTTTTTAACCTATTAAAAACTAATGTATTAGCATTAGCTATCGCCATATCTTTGGACCGTCACTGCAGGAAACTTTATAAGTACGTACGTGGAATTAACGGATTTTGTGATTCTATACACTGTAGTTTTCCTTATATTGATTCTTGAACAGTGACTTACATATTCAGATCCAAAACAAGATCCTAAGGTGGATTAGGAAAATTAGATTTTCAGTTCGATTATATTACGATGTTATTTATGGTGAAGGAGTTGGATTAAGGTCAGCGGGTAGCTTTTCACAAAGTACCGTGAATTTATTCATCTCGACTTCTCTTAATGAAGACTCAGTTCGAACATTTTGAAGTGGTTTATGTAAGACCAAGGCATGGATATGCAAGGTAAGCCATATAAAAAAATAAAATTTGCGGTCGGTCACAAATTTTGAAAAAAACGACTTTAAAAATTTTAATTTGGCTGTAGTTGCGTTAATCAAAACTGACCTTCCGCAGCCTACGCTCCGTTTCGGCCGCTACAGGACGTTTTGAAAAACGCTTTACTCATTGAAAATATCCCCTAGACCGGTCCTACTCGAAAATTGGGGATGTTAACCCGACAGATAGCAGGGAGCGATTGCACTAAGTCCGTGTTAACCCACCTACAGTACACGCACCGTAAATACAATGCATAAAATTATTGCGCAATATTGCGCAATTAATACATTTACATGTATTTCTAATGGGAAAATTCAATTTTCAAAATTAAATTGTGGCCTTATTACAAGTCCGACAACAATGATCCTCACCTTAAAGAGCTTGTATTTTTCTATTCTTTCGTTTGGAGAAGCCATTTCTACAGAAAAAAGTGCATTTTGAACCCCTAAATTGAACTCTTACCCGATATTCTTCTTTTGGAGTGGTAGATAGCATATAATTAATGGTATGGTTTCCCCTTATCCCACAGATCGATGTTGCACTTTAGATTACAGCAGTGCATCCTAATTTTCGCTTCTTAAGTGCTTTACGCCATACTTGTATAGTACAACGTACATGTTAGGAAACGTCCATTAATTACGTGAGGTGTTTTTCTTCAAATTTTAACCCCCCTTGGTGAAGATTTGGTAAGATGTGTCGGACCCCCTCTCCTCCTCTTACGTGAGACTTATTCTAAAATTTTTACCACACTGAAACCAGTAATTTTTTACAGTGTATCTGTTATAATAATGGATATTCTTTGAATTACAAAGTTGACGTGAGATTTTCATTGACTCTCATTCCTTTAAATGAGGTTTGATGAGATTTTGCAGAACCCCCATGGACGCCCTTTAAGCAGTAGGTCTCTTAACACTGTGAGGAAGAGGAGAAAAAGTCGTCAACACATTTTGTAGTGCATGGCACCCGAAGATAAACTTACTTAATCTTTTATTGTACCCCCCTTAATAAGAACGGAGAAATAATTAATTATGGAGTATTTAAAGTGTCGAAATCATCTAAATAAATTTGAGCAAATCACCTATTATAATAGTTGCTTTAACTATAATTTTTATATATTCAGTGTGCTAACCTATTTAAAGTGCATAAAACATCTACATGTATTACTAAATTATTAGACAATTATTGCTGCCCGAGTCCAACCATCAAGAAAGAAGACATCAAAGAGATAAAATCTTTGTTTTGTGCGGTCAGATAATATTTGTTAATTTTCAAATTGTTGACTATTTTTATTGGGCAAAAAATATTTATTAAGCGGCCCTACTAAACAAACTTTTATTTAATAATTTGACCAACATTATTCTAAGCGACAAATTCGCACCCAACGCCAACATAATTTTTATTTACGTCGCAGTATCCACATAACTTGAGATTCTAAGCATCTACTAGTACTCTTGGGAGTGACACGAAAACTTATAACTTTCTGAATTAAAACATCGTCACAGTTTAGGCTCACTCTAAATTTTAGAAAAGTGAATACGTACAACTAAAAACGTAAAAATCTACTAAAGATTACGTGGCAGCAACAAGAGCGCTAAATTGGAAAAATCGCTAAAGAAATCGGCGGCCAAAACCGAATTCCAATGAACAAACAAAACAATGACCGATTTAAATTAATACTTAACAATATTATAGAAGTAATAAACAAAGCTTGGAGATTTATAAAAATCCGCGTTTGATCCGAATTTTTTATTTTCAAAATTTTAGGGACATAGCCTAAGATGGACATAACTATAAACAAAACAGGGTCGTACTACATCACTTAGAACAATTCTCTATAACTAAAATTAAAGATTTTAAATTTATTACGCACATACCTTTAGTGTGAAATCCTAACTAAGAAAGAAATATTACTCGTTCGGGAGTAAACAGGAATTTTGAACGCAAAACCGTTGCGGTTAGTCCAAGGTCGACAAAGCCAATAGTTCGCGAAGTAAACGATACACAGGCATCGGAAAATTAAAATTTTCTGAACAAACAGCAAGTCAAAATCCAAAACGACAAAAAGCAGAAAGCAGCTCCTTCCACACGAGAAGGTGGATGAAGATTTTGGCGACGCAAGTTGCTAAGATCCACCCATCCTCGAGGTAAACCCAAAGGCGCTGGATAAATACCTCCAAAATTTTCCAGCACTAGCCACGCTTACATTTGTTTACGGAACTCACCGTAAAGAGGATTCATATGACAAAGGTAATAAAAGATACACGGGAAGGCCTCACGATCACGACTGCCTCAGAGAGGGCGTTCCGCAAACTTGCCAGCTTCTTCAAGGCTTGTAAGATTAAGCATTTTGTGTATAGAGGCCTCCCCAAAGAGTTTAAGCCCAAAAACGTGGAGCCGGATCTCAAAAAATTTATTCCCCGTAACCCAAGTATCGCAAATGCACTCGGGACCAAGGCGTACGCCATTGCCACTATTCATGGTGGTAATGACTATGACCACTAGGGCTAAAGAAATATACGCAGAAAAGAAAGTCATGGGTCTCGATACCCATGTTGAACAACCAAGGGACTTCGGTGAGGCCCCCACATCAAAGACGTGACAAACTAAGCTAGAGGAGCCATGTCTGCTATTGGCCCCTCGTAAACAAGACAAGTAAAGTAGACGCAAAGAACGGTCTGCTGTTGGTTTAATCGGTGATCAGGCAGATGATGACGTACGCTTTGCCCGTCACATAGCCAAGTTTCAGCGGACGTAAAATATTGCAATAACACGAGCCATGAAGGCCCCATAGTTCATCTCAAACCAAAGGCTGCGGGAGGATTCCGAAGATATTTGAATGCGACGATTAAACCCTACGAAGCCGCGGGTAACTCGGAATATCCGATGATCAAAGGACTGAGTAACTATGTACCAGCTGGATGATTATCTCCAGTACAAAAGGACCAAAGCAATGCTAGAGCCAACACCAATAGAGGACAGTACTTGCGTGTTTCAGGTGGTGACGGCTCCACGGATTACGAAAGCGATGAGAACTAAGAGGACGCCGGTTTGTAAAACTGATTAACCGTTACAGAAGTGCGCCACAATCGTTACAAGGTTAGTTCTGGTCAGGTTATGGTAATGGTTATGGTAAAGTAAAGGTTATGGTAAAGTTGTGTAAAAGAAGTACAACTAATTCTGTTGGACTGAACGTAAACGTTATTTAAATGAACGTAATACAATTTTATATTTTATGAGCTTTATTCGTGCTCTACCAGAAACTTTTTAATTTTGGAATTCTGACTTCTAGAACCAGACTTATCGAAACTCAAAATTTTGGATTTTGACCCCTCTCTGCCTCGCTTGATTTTCGATATCTCCCACTAAAATGATGATAACTCGGGCTGTTGAGGTGGTATTATCAAAATCAAAGAAGTTTCCGCAAGCTAACGTTTGGTCCTATCACATATTTGAAAAATCTTATTTTTACGATAGATTTAACATGCGGCTAATGGAAAATTCTACTAAGCAACGAATCACGAAAATATGCGGCTTTTATACTTAATGGTAGAAGTTACCAATTTCGTGTGTTACCTTCGAACTAAAGATGTCTGTTGGTATGTTTATAAAAGGTGATAAGAACACTTTACAGATTAAGATGTCACAGTTCAGGCTAACTCCAAATTTTAGAAAGATGACCTCTGAAAATCATTACCATGTGCCGAAGCGATTCCATATGATTCAACAAGAAACGAACAAAAATTGAGAAAAACCACTTAATTAATTGATTGAAAAGTTTTGTTTGAAATTTGAACAAATATATGGAATTTTTGAAAAGGTTTACAAATATCATGGAAAAACGTTCCAATTAATTGGCTGAGCAACGTGGGGTACAGACTGATGGTTGAAATGAAAATCGATCGGTCGTTTTCACAGCAAGATATTAAAAGATTATCTACTTTTGGTCTTGTCCTCGTACAAAGAGGCTCTAACCAGAATCAAAGATTGTCTGAAGGAGAGCGGCACCACAGTCGGTAAAGTGGTAAAACCAGAAGAGGAGACGTCATCTTGGAGCCCTCTGCAGGCGGTGACAACATCTCGCAGCTGCACGCAAGGGTTCTAGAAAAGATGGGGGACAGCAGACCATCAGATGGTACGCAAGAGGGATTCAAGTGCTTCAACTGCGGGAGGACCCACGGCACGAATATCCGGGAGTGTGCACATCCAAAGTAGCAGCATAAACATCCTGCAGATCAACTTGGACTGCGCCAAGGCTGCCCAGGACCTGCGCAGAGAGAACACACGGTTGGATAAGTAGTTCAGACGGTAATTAACATCAAAAGTAGCGGTTCGGACAAGTACTTTGCCTGGGCAGACCTTGATGACTTTCATAACTACTCATGTAGGCATGTAACTGCTTCTATGAAGACGATTCTTCTACCATAGATAATTCGGCGTTTGTTATGGCAAATGAAAAACAACCAGATTTTAAGATAAGTCTTTCTGAAAGTTGGGCAGACCAATCGCAACGTTTCACAACCAAGAAGCGGAAGTTTTTACTCGACAGTCTTTAAAAAATCGATTCAGAAGTTCAGAGTTCTAAAACCAAAACCTGATTAAAAATTGAAAGATTCAGTTAGGGTTCTGTCGTACGTACTCCTCTAAGAAAAAGGGACTAAAAGCACTGGAGGAAAACGTATCACAACCAAAAGGCAGAAATTTTGACTCGACTATCTTTAAAAACCGATTAAAAATCTATTCAAAAGATTCAGTTTGCGTCCTATCGTACGTACTACGCTAAGACAAATGGGCTACTAAAAGTAACTGATCGAAAACGTGTCACAATCAAGAGGCGGAATTTTGGACTCGATTATCTTTAAAAATCGATTCAAAAGATTTTGAATGATTTAGTTTGAACTAGCGAGTATAGTGATTTGTTACACTTGCATATTGTGTTTAGAATATTAAGCAAAGGAAATTATGAAATGAGGAAAAATTCAGAAAAGAAAAACGACCAGGAATATTTCAAACGAAAACCGTGATTATGAATATATCTAAAATAGATATTTACATAGAAATAAAATAACAATTAAAAATTATTTAATAAATTTTTTCTATCTACTGTTAAAAGTACTGTTAGTCCAATAGCAGATAATAAAATTATTTGAAGAGAGTTCTAAAAAATTTCAAAATAAAATATGTAATTAAAGAGATTAGAAATCAAGTTGTTCAAAGCATTATGAAAACTGCAGAGTACTTCATTTTCACTTCCTTTTGATTCGGAAGATGGATTAATGCAATTGGACAAAACTGATTTAAAAAGGAGAGGGGATTAGGAATAAATATTAGAATAAATTACAAATGTGTAATAATAAATAATCAAAATATTATACATATTTATTATTAACGGTTACTATTATTACTGATGTAATTCTTCTTCTTCCTCTTAACATAGAACTACGTCCTGTAATATCCAACAGTAACCTAGGCGAAGTTGCGAAGCCACTGCTGGTACTGTGAGCATATTATTTGCTTTACTGATGTAATTGTGTATACAAAATATATCGCACAATGAAGTAGAAAAATGGATAGGTTCGTTACTTTGCCCCCCGTTAAAATTTTGGCCAAAAAGCTAGCTCCCAAATCTACGGAGCTAGCACCCAAATATTAGAGCTAGCACCATTACAGTTTTTTCATAAATCCATTGAAACGAGGGGGGCTTAAGTAACGCTAGCCTCCTCTAATTAATATTTTGGTTCCAAAACCTAGCTCCCTAATTCCATCCCTATGGAGTGGCTTATTGAACGTATATCTACAGAAACAGTTGAGCTCAACAAAATTATACATGTGGAAGATATTGCAGTAGAAAACGTTACGGGAAAGCTACATGATAAAGAACAGATAATAGTTTTAGAAGTTGGTGCAAGAACATTTCAGAATGCGCAAAAAATAGAGTCAACACACCAGACGAAACAAGTGATAGAGGTAATCAGCAAGTTCTACCATCTTTTGTGAACGATTTTTTAAATATTTCAAACTTTTTTCCTTTATGGAGCAGTATTATGTGCAAATATTTTCCATTTTTACCTAGAACTGCCAGCTCAGCATCGGCTGAAAGCAATTTTAATTAAGTGTAAAACAGAATTTTTGCTCACGAGAAACTTCCCTTATGCGTGGATGAATTTGTTGGGGAATACATCAGGCACTATGAAGGTATATTATGAAGCTGGCCACTTCCAAATGGAATCCCACCAAGAACAACGCCAACTCAGTAGGGCGTTCTTCGTCGATTATAACCCAAGAATCGATTTAAATCATATCCACATTTAAGGGATGAACTACAGCGCAAATTTTATTTTTATTTTATTTATAAATATTTCACTAAACTTGAAAATTAAACTTAATATTAAACATACAATTTTACAAGATCATAAATCAAATCGGTTGACCATTTGTAAGCTTAGATACCTTATCATTTCAAAAAATACGGCTAAAATATTTATCAAAAATGAACATTCTGAAAATAAAGTAACGATGAAAATTTAACGGTAAAATAACGACGAAATAAACGGAAGTAAAAAATTAAATTGGCGCTACATAGGTAGCTAATATAAATTAAACCAAAAAAATTTTAAGTACCTCACTGAACTAAGGAGCAAAATTAATTGCACAAAAGAATGTGCAATATAATATAACATAACAATTATTAATAAAAAAAAAATGTAAAAGTACTTACGCTGATCCAAGTGACGATTTTTCAAAATGGTAGATAACAAAACTATCCGAGAAAATGAACACTCAAAAATATAAAAATTTTCCCAACTACCTATTTTAAACAGCAACCGGAAAATATTATCACTGACGCACTATTTCTGATGATCATCTGTTCACATTATCTGACTATTCTATATCCTATCTATGCTAACTTCCAATATAATGAACTATTCCAAAAACGTGCCAACGGCCAATCTGAACATATCCACCAACGGTAACAAACCAAAAACCCTATTTATCCCCAGGCTTATGGAAATCTTCTAGTCCAACCGGTCAGGACCGTACCAAGGATTTGAAACAAACAAGGAAAACTTCTTTCAATTATTTTTATGTATTATTTTAATTGTAGTTTTTCTGTTATTAAGAGGAAGTTACAGCCAACTAAGAGTTGGCTTAGTGACAGTAGCGAATCTATCACTGGAAAGTTCGGTGCAAAGCCCGGGGGCCCATGGCAAAACTAGGGCCTTCATATTTTAGCAAACCGATGCCTGAACTCCAAAGTCGAAACTGAATTTGCATTCTATTGTCGGTTTACATTATATTTGAACATCGCAAAGTAGTGCAACTTTAGGGCCCATGAATGTTTTTTGCACCGAGGCCCACTCAGTGCTAGACCCGCTACTGCTTAATGATAACATTAAAAGGTCTAGTTCCGACGTACGCAATTGGTTTTGTCTACAGAGAAGCTTTCCTGCTCTGAGAAAGATCTTCATCAAGACTAAACGATCGCGATGGTGTTTTAGCTGAGAATGCTAAACGCGATTATTATAATAAAAGATTTTGAATTGTAGCAGCAGGAGTGCAGCGGTTTGGTCCGTCATTTCTCAGGTTACGGGAAAGCTGAATTCACATTGTAGTATTTTTGAGTTTGAAGATGTTGGAGTTCATTATCCAGAGCGGGTGTTTAATAAACTTATCTCTTATCGCGGATCTCAGAAATTGTAAAGAACACATGTGCTCTACCGTATAGTGAGGCGGAGTTATTGACCGTTTTGTTTGGAATCCGTAGGGTATCGTCACCTGGTCTCGATGGTTTGTCTTGCAGTGTCATAAAGGATGTTCTGTATCTCGTTGTTGGGGCGTTGACATATCTTGTGAACTTGTCTTTCTCTTTGGGCGCATTTTCCGCTTACCTAAAGAGTTTGCCTGCGAGGATTCCGATCCATAAAGAGGCCGAGATAGCGTCCCCCTCGAATTAAGGCCCCATATGTTTACCGCCGGCCATGTCGAAGATCTATGAATAGAATGATTTAATTAGCCAAATGTTCTTTCGACCCATGGCTGTACAACTAGGATAGGTCTTCTCCTCCACTCATCCTTCTTGCCATCATTCCGCCACTGCTTCCACTTGTGCATTAAGGCTTTGCGCGCGATACGTTTCTCTGCGGCTGTCTTTGCCTTGTTTTCAAAGTTTTGCGATCACTCCATTTCCAGGAGGTCGATTGATAGAACGCCCATCACTATCGATACGGTTTTAGTCGAAACCATGCAGTACACGGATATTATTCTTAGATTCATTTTTCGTTGAACCGTCTCGTAATGTTGGAGGTATGACGCCATCCCCATCGCATTTCTTCACACCGGAGCCGCGTAGAGCATTATCGGGTGTGCGACGGACCCGAGTACCAGTAGCTTAGTATATGTTAGACCACCAATGTTTAATCGCGTCTCGTGTACGTGGACATCAAATTACAGTCGTTTGTCCAGATGGACGCCGAAAACCTTGGCCAATTTTTTCAGCACCACCGCACTTACGCTTACCCGGCAAGAGCACGGCTTCCCTTGTTTCAGGCACCAATTTCAGTTCCCTATCTTGGATCCAGTTCTTTATTGTCTCGCTTTCTGTCCGGGCAGTCACAAGCAATGTGAGATCGTCGACAAACCCCACCAACGTCACGCCTTCTGGAAGGTGTACTCGCAGGACGTCGTCATACATTACGTTCCACAGCGTAGGTCCTAGGAGAGAACGCTGCAGACCCCACTTGTGACGGTGGTTATCTCGGTAAACGTCACGTACCCGCATTTGCCGTTCTGGCCTTGTCCACTATGGGTCTCAGAGCGTGAATGGTTGATTTGCCTTTTCCGAAACCATATTTCGAGTCGGACAGGGTGCCCATCAGATGAATTTGGGGTTGTAATCTTAATAGTGCCAGCTTCTCGTACAACTTTCCCATGCTGCCCAATAGTTCTCTATTGCGCTGCCCATTTTGGTCTGGATATCCTCTATCTGTTCACTTCGCTGTACGAGGTTGTTATCTTGCTTTGCCTGATATTCGCCTTCCCTGCTGCGCGGAGCTTCCGCATATCGTCCTTCACCTTAATTATTTCTTCGTTACAGGCAGTGACGTTACCTTGTATCTAGAGCAGAAGCTTCCTATGATCGTCCAGGTTGACTTATATGTTCTTAATAAATTTAGGAATCTCGTCGGTTTTTTGTTTAGAGGTTTAGGTCTTTTGTGGCTCTGATGTTTCAATGGAATGTTGATTTTTTAGGCACCTCTGATGCCAAGCATCAGGCACCTCTAAAGGCGGTGGTGCTTTCGTATTTTATTGCTGGTCAGTAGCTGGCTGTAACACCTCAGCTTGGCGGCTCACCGACGGTCGGTGGCAGCCCTCTCCATGACCTCCCGAACCGACCAGTACTGAGAATCCGATCCTCTGCACCGTAAGGTTATTTACAATTGTTGTACCCATTATTTTTCCTGGTTGAGGATTTTTGTCTGGGATCCGCAACGCTTAGGTATTGCTCTCGGTGCCTGAATACTCCCGGGCGCCATTCAGTCATCGGCGCGACACCGAAACCTTGACTTAGGAGTCTTTCAGTTTACCTCTCACGTCAACCTTGTCGATTTCTCTCGTCTACCGGGATTGATTACCCGATCTCGAAGAGTCCTCCACAAGTTACCGGAGACCACCAGTAAGGAACCACCCGCTCCCTATCCAACCCTCCTAATCCCTACCTTCCCCCCTGAAACAACCTCTTCATTCTTCACTTTTTACGTCACCCTGTATACTACCCCCATTCATGTACTATATAACTACAACCTCACTCTGTATATCCAAACACAGACCCGTTGTCTTCATATACGAGAACCCCAAAAACTTATCCACAACTTCCTAGCTGAAAACGAACAGTCAGATCAAGACATAGAAGGCACAATTCAATAAAAATCAGAACATGAACACCAAACTCAGAATACAACCCTCCATATCAATATTTCTCAAATAGTTACATCAATTTCTCATATTCACATAATCTGAATACCGACCATAATCTCACTGTAATTAATATTTCTCTCGCTCTAATACCAACTTGGTCACGCGTAGGTTGGTATTGTTGTTTCGACTTCAAAAACTGTAGTAACATACAAAACGAAAAATTAAACTTTGTAGTTGGTTACGCAAATGCATTCGAGGAAATTTTGAGCGATTAGATGAAACGATTTGATTCGATACTTCGGGAATTCAATAGACAGTACTGCACGTGAGCACTTGCCATTTTACTGGTGTGGCAAGAATATCACACAATGAGTACCAAAAATTAAAGAAATTACAAATACTACTGACAACATCAGTACGCTAATTATTAATGAGAAAGACATGCACAGAGGACGAGTTAAGATTAGGCCTGAAAACTTACATATTTAACGAAAGTGAGTTACAATTTAAGACTAGAACTATTTTCATTATTTAGATTTTACAGTTTTTAATTTTGAAAGAAAATATCGGAAGTGTTCTGAAAATTGTAGTAAATACATATTTAATGCAATACTGGAAAAATGGCCACAAATTTCGTTATCTGCAAATCTAAATTAAAAATTCCAGCTCATGCAGTTGTAAAACAACACAAGAATGTCGAGGGTATTCGTTATGTCACTTTCAAGAGGAATTACAGAATGTTATTATCAAGGTAATAATCATATACGTGTTGTTAGTTTTTTTACATCTACCATTTAATAATAGCATTGTTTGGAATTGAAAAAAGTATAAGAAAACGACAACCCGTTGACGTGATAGTGATGGATGATCCTAGAAGAATGATGGGACACGCTGGCGGCGGTTTAATGCCACCACAAGTGGACGGTATGAATCCTCAAGGCGATGCTGCTGCCAGTGGTGATAATGAATCTCGTAAGCAAGATATTGGCGAAATTTTGTAACAAATAAAAAATATTGCCGACCAAAGTTTGACGAAGCACAAGCGCGCAAGCACACAAAAAATTCAGTTCCATTCAAATGCTACTAAAACAGTCAATGTGCGAAGCGGTGATGATTTTAAAATCATCAAATACGAACAGGCCTGTAACGAGTTCACCACGTATGTTGTGACTCTTGCGCAAACAGTCACGCACGCGACTAATCACGCCTAGAGAGACCAAACGTATACTTCAAATTATACACAAAAAATTCAGTTCCATTCAAATGCGGTCATTGGCCTGGGTGTTAACGCAAGGACTGCTAATGCAAGGCGCCCCGGTTCAAATCCGAACAGAGCTCACTTTGCAATGACGTCTCCGTGCTTCGGAAGACACGTAAAGATGGTGGTCCTCCTATGTTAATGAATTGCCAGCATTAACAATAAAAAATAGGGTAACAGGCACCTCTGAGGCAAGCCTAGCAAGCTACTTCAGATGTAAAGCAACTAGTGCTCAAGGTACTGACAGTGGCTTCGGAATATCGCCGTTGCTACTGTTAAGTAAAACAGATCAACAGATCTGGGTATACAGGGTTATCTCTAGCCAAAAAGTAGAAGAAGAAGATTCAAATCCAACTAAAACAGTCAACGTGCGAAGTGGTGATGATTTTACGCTCGCCATTTTTGGATAATGCAATAGAACATTCGGATTATTGAGCCTAGATGAGCTGTAAAAATAGGAACAGGCTTGGAACGAGTTTACAACTTATGTTATTACTCTTGCGCGAACAGTCACACCCACGATTAATCACGGCTACGTTCGATGTATGCTTCAAATTATACACAAAAAATTCAGTTCCATTCAAAGGCAACTAAAACAGTCGACGTGCCAAGTATATTGTTTTCAGTATGTTAAAATAATAATTATTATTATATTTTTTACACTTGTCGATTTGAATAAAAAACGGCGATTTTAATAAATTCTAGATTTTAAGAATTATAGAGAATAATAATAATAATAATCTTTATTGCTCCTCAATGAATTTACAACTTTTAATATAAAAATAATAAAAATTAGTATCATAAACATTACGCAATACGTGGAGATCAACTACATAGAATAAAATTGCCTATAATCTTTAACTTCATTCGGAAAGTGATTTCCTTATCTTACATTATCATTAATTTTTTTTTAATTTAAGGTATTATAAATATGTCAACAAAAAATTCAAAATCACCCCTTTATGGAAAAATATTTACCTTTGGTAAGAAGTATTTTTAGTAATCAGTGAAATCTTGGAAAGTTGAAAATTTTAACAGCCTTATGCATAGTCAGAAAGTTGCTTTAGCGCGCTACTAACTAACTAGTTAGTAGCCAACTGTGTAAACCGTATGCATAGTCGCGTTAAAGGCTACTATCGTTAGCAGAATACCAAAATTGTTAGTTGGCTGCTAAAAATTTTAGTGACACTCCTGGGCATGTTTAAGACCATTTTAAGCTTTATTTTTAAATATAAGTAAACAATTTTGTATATTTTGAAGGTTAAATTTTGTTACATTATTCTTCCAAATAACATTTATCATAATAATAATTATTTTTATAAAAAATCAAAAAATTATGAAATTTTTTCCATGAAATGATTATATTTGAAATACCTAATTATGTGAAATAATTGATATGAAATATAATTTAAAAATAATTATTATGAAAATTTTGAGTGGGTTACTATTACCATGCATTTTACTTTAATCTTCGTATAAAATTAAACCTGTTGCTGAAATTATAGCTGTACATCACAATAAATGTATAAAATTTCTAGAGACGGGTGCTGAGCTAAAGCCGTTTAAAGCCAGATTTTACATTCTGACAGATTGTCTCATTATAGTAGGGTGCATCGATGAGACTCTTATGAAAATTAAATATCCAAGTGTTGAATATTCCTTACTCTCCTTATTGATAAGAAAGAGTCACTCTCTCAACAAACAAGTTGTAAACGATGTGAAGTGCAGAATTTCGGATATAGTGAACCGTTGAGAGATGAAGTCCACAATTAAAGAATATCGAATGGAAGATTATTGAAAATTCAAATTTGAAAAAATTAAATAAATGGAATGTTATCGGGTGTTAATGAATATGCTTTCGAACCCGTATTACTAATATTTCAATATATAAATAAATTTTGATGCCACTAAATATAAGGGATAAAATATTTTGGCAAAGCTGTATAGTTCAATATTAGGATAATTTCATTATTGTATTAAGATTACAACAACAAAAAAGTTCATAGAAATTTTATAAAATATTTTATTGTGTTAATTTTTTCTTATTGTATAAATAAATTTTATATTTAATTTTTAAATCGTAGAGGTTTCTTCTTGTTTAAATGTTATATATCATATAACAACTATTCTTCTATTTTCTTTTTTAATATATGAACTTCGTCCAATTGTGTCTCCGAGCTTATTTGATTTTACGTCCATTTACATCTGCTTCTCGTATGCTTGTTAATTCATCTAGTTTTCCTATAAAAAGATTGTTCGATAAGATTTGAAATGAATAATAATTAAAATAGTATAACTTACGAATTCAACTAGCATTTTCCATTTTATGTTTCCTTGCTCGATTTTAGTTTCATTTACATATACTCCTCGTGTGCCTGTAAATTTATCTTTCACCTAGTTTTTCTACATAAAAAGGTTGTCCGATAAGATTTGAAATGGGTAATAATTAAAATAGTACAACTTACGAATACCACTAGTATTTTCATTTTATCTTCGATCACCGTTAGATGTGGCTTTACAGCCACTATGAATATTTTTTTCCTGATCATCCCAATTTGAAAGCCCTTTGCCTTTTCAATCTAAAGTAAAATAATCGTATTATTACTACATTGTAACATGAGTACATAAATTACTGCATTATAATAATTTTTATATAATAACTTACCGACATAATTTTAGTTTTTTATATTATAAGTAATAAATGAATTAAATTTGACTTGTAGATAACATACACATAAAATAAATGTAAATCCGACATGAAAATAACATAACATAACCATTAAAAATCATACATAAATAACAGCTGATAGTTATTTTACGGTGTTGCCAAATAAATACTTAGCAAAAGGTACAATAAAATGAAACTAACTAAAATGTTACTAAGTTTCATATCAAGAGGACTATGCATACCAAAAAATTAAAACGGCTTTACACCATTTTAAGAAGTATCGTTTTAAAACCATTTTAAACACGATAAAAGTATTTAAAAAATTTTAAAATTTTAATTTATTCAAATAAATTTTAATCAAAATTAAATTAAACTAATTTTTAAAATTTATTTTAAAAAATTAAAAAAATTTAATTTTACTTAGATTATTACTGATAAACTTAAAACAAATTTAAATATTTCATTTCTATGACAAAATTTAATTAAAAAATTTAGTAACTATGATTACATAGCGATCTAAAGTAAGTTGGCAAACAGTTTTTTTCAAAGTTCAATATTTTGCTTTAATTTTTCAAATATTTATTCCTTAAAAGGCTTTAAATTAAAAATATAAATATAATTTTCTAGAAAATTTATTAACGTGAAAAATTCAAAAACGAAAATTTCAAAATATTTCTATTTATCAAGTTATGACAAAAGCTCTTAAAAGCAAAAAATAAGAAATACATATAGTAACAACTATGGATTAAAAACATTTAGTACTTTGTTGCAAACCCTTTTGCAGCATAACAGCTTTACATCGTGATTGCATCGAGTCAACCAGCTTCTCTAAACGTTCTAATGGTATTTTTGACCATTCTCTGCAATGCTTCCCATAATTTAGTGGTATTACTATAATTTTCACTTCTTATTCGACGTTCGAGCTCTTCCCACAAATGCTCTATGGGATTCAAATCTGAGATTGACTGGGCCACTCTAAAAGCCGAATTTTAGCTTTGTCCATGTACTGCTTAACATGCTGTGAAGCATGTTTTGGGTCATTATCCTGCTGAAATATCCAGCCGCGCGGCATTTTTCTCTTGCCATGTGGTAGCATATGATCCCTCAGTATGTCGGCATACATAAACCGATCCATAATGCCATCAATTCTGTGTAGAGATCCAATGCCATCACGAGAAAAGCAACCCCACACCATGACGTTCCCTCCACCATGTTTTATAGTAGGAACTTGATATCTAATATCATATCTTTTACCTTCTGGACGTCGAATATACTTAATACCATCCGAGGAAAACAAATTATACTTACTTTCGTCACTCCAAAGAATTTTGGACCAATCTTTTTTCCCAGTGTAAGTGATTTTAGCAAACTTCAGACGGGCTATCCGATTCTTTTTTGATATAAGTGGTTTCTTACAAGGACGTCTGCCAAATAGTTTAGCTGCATATAGTCGACGTTTCACTGTCGAAACATGTATATTTTCTTCGCGATTTTCGTTAAAACTTTGAACAATTTGTGTAGCCGTTACACGAGGATTTTTTATTGCTTCACGAACGATCATTTTATCTTCTCTTTTGGTTGTTTTTCGTGGTCGCCCTGTTCTTGGGCGTGTCTCTACTGATCCATATTTATTATATTTGTGACACCAGAGACTTATTGTTTGATTTGGAATGTCAAATTCGCGTTCTGCTGCTCTCAATGAATTTCCATTTTTTAACCATTTAAGAACCGTGTTTTTTAAATCTTCTGAATACTCTTTCCTTCTGGGCATGTCGATGTATTATCAAGAAAGATATATTTCAATCAAATTAACTTTTATGAACGCTTATTATTGTTTTGATATTGTTTGGATGTTATGCCAATTTTCTTTTGAACCCTCCATAAAATTCAATTCGCTTATATACTTCTTTGTTTTATACCAACTGCAAGTTTTATACGTTAAACTACGTATTAATCTACATACTTTTAGAAAATATATGATAGTCCACTAAATGATTTCTTTTCTAATAATTTTTTGTAAAAACTGTTTGCCAACTTACTTTAGATCGCTACTGTATGTAACTTATTTAATGCTAAAAGTGTTAAAAAGTTTTTTTAAATAATAGAAATAGGTACATTTTAATTAATGTATAAAAAATCTATAAGAATTTTTAGAAGCTTTAGATTTACTTACAAGTGCAAAATTAGCACTAATATTTATATCACAAAGAATTATACATTTTATTAAAAGCCGACATTTCTATGCAGTAAATAAATACAAATTCAACATATTTGTTACTTTAACTCTTGCCATTACATTTGAAGTGATAGATCCGCATAAACTTCTGATTAAATCCAAATGGCTAGCCTGTATTTTGTCTTGCATAATTGCGATCCTAATGTATACTTCAGTCACAACATAAACTAAACTCTATACATGTTCATTGTTGATGTACATTAACTTTTGCCCATACATTTGAAGTGATAGATCCGCATAAACTTCTGATTAAATCCAAATAGCTTGACTATACCTCTAAGATATCTCCAACCAGTTAAAGCTCGCAAAACCATTTAGTAGCATGCACCTTGCTTTTATCGCAACACGTGTTATTTGCATTTCTTGAAAGCTACATATTTTGCTTAATTTTAGTTTACTAAGCTAATGATAATACAAAACTTCTTATCTGTTTTATAATTACGAACGATTGACCTTATGAGTTTTAAACATTTTTGCACCTCATGTTCACGACTACTCAATTGGTTGATTATATGGGCAGTTCCTTGCATACCATAAACCCTGCTAAATGAAATGGCACTGCAATGCAATCATAGAAATGTATTACTATTTTTTCCAACCTTTAAAAATAATGTTTTCAGCTATGATGATTGACGGTTCTATTTCACCTTGGCACGAACTCTAATATATACTTCAGTCATAACATAAACTAAAGTTATACTTATTATCAATCGTTTTTCGAGAGGTGAAACTCGAGCGGATGGTGTTGTCAGTTGTGGTGTTAAACGCATGCAGATTAAAACCGGATGAGCGAAAATTATTTGCAATTTTCGGTGTTTTCCATGTTTTTGCTATACTGATGACGTCATAAGACAGAAAAAATATTTAATATTGCTTATAGCTCACCGTAATTTGCGAATCTTTTTGAATAAACCAAATTCTACTATACATGTTCATTGTTGATGTATTTCATTTGTACTAACAAAATTTCTGGAGGACGACACCATAGATTGATCGGTCGGTCTGTAATTATAATGATAATAATATTAACATTTACCATTATTTACATCACAAACAGAAAAAAAAATGATTCATTTCATGCTTAAGAAGCATCCGATGTTATATTTTAAATACAAAAACCAACACATTAGTAATTAATATTAATTAAAAAAAATCGATAATTCTTTGAAATAATGTTATGTATGCCAATAGATCAAGTTGAAAAAAAATTTATCTACTCTCAAAATATTTCTCATCCCCTTATTTTGTACTCTTCTTATGCCCTTGTTGCCCATAAATGAATAAACAAGTACCCAAAATAGGGCTTGTGCATAGCATTGTAAATTATTACGGCACACATAACTGACACATTTTTCCTAATTTTCAAGAAAAAGTAGTAACAACTTTTTGGTTATCTTTTGCACAGTCAAAGTGGGCATTAAAATTCAATTTGGTATTTGTAATTATACCCAATTATTTTATTTCACTAATTAACTCAGTTATAGTACTTTCCATGAAGACGAATGAAAATTGCACCAGCGCCAGCGAAGGTTTTTATCTGATTTTGTGGGTAGCTTAGGAAAGATAAATTGCGCCAACCAATGGTTGGTGTATTACGTTAAGTTTAGATGTAATCCTGAAGATCAGAGTATAACAGGAAATACTTAAAGAAATAATTAAATTGCACCATTAAAAAGTATCAATATTTATTAAAAATAAATTTACGAAAATATTTGTTACAAATTATTTTTATTTATAATAAATTAAAAAATGGGAAACAGAGTTTGCAATATTTTTTGTAAATATTAACAAAATGGTGACATACATTTTTAAATCTGACCCAACATTTTCATTCTGTAGTATGAAATATGTTAGAAAGATTTTATGTTTAATTGCGAAGAGGGAGGGGAGGTGTTCATAAATTGAGTCACGCAATTTTAAAAGTAGTTTTTCACTGCCCTCCGACCCTCATTTTCTAAGAATAAATGTGTTTCTGAATAAGTCAATCAGAAAAACGCAACCACTATGTTCAGTTTTATTCAAGTATGCTCAACCATGAAATATGTCGATTAAGTTGGAATTTGATTGAACCGCTTTCAAGAGATATTTCACCCACTTGGATTAAAAATATGCAATTCTTTACAGAAGTTACAAAATGTGTATTATAAAAATTTTGTACTCACCACAAAATAGATGTACAGAGATGGTTCTGCATGCAAGTCAAACTAGTTCGTACGTTCCTCCTACTACACCAACCACCAAAGGTTACGTAGATAGTAAATCTATAAAATTGCAATTTAATTACTATCGAGATTAACCAATTGATTAGAGAGAAAAAGTCGTGCAATATATACACCACGCATCAATTATTATTCAAAATATTAACAATTAATGAAAATAAAAGTCACCATAAAAGGTTCCGAGCATTTTCGACATGCAAATGTGATCTTGTTTAAAGCATCGTTCGAGTTCATTTCAATACTTACTCTTAAAATACCAAAATTCCACTCTCAAATATGTCAATCCAGTTAATAAATTTCCAATCGGCACAAAAATGTATTAAACCAAGAGCAAAATTCCGAACAATCCAATATAATAATTTGAGGTTAAGAAAATTCAGAATGAATTGTCCTATGTTAAAATTTAAGTTTCCACAAAATTCTAAAAAAGCTGACTTGCAATTGCAAATTTTAATAGACATATAATTAATTACCTGAGCAATTCAATTACAAACTTTGAAACTCACGATAAAAAATATTCAACACTTCAAAATTGTCATCGCCAACCACGGTGTCCTGCTCATGCGCATGCAATACAAAAATTGGAATGTAATAAGTTGTCTACAGGATGCTTCAAAATAATGTCAAAAGTTATAATAAAAATAAGGACATATGTTTACAAACTTTTATATTTTAAAACCTAAATATGTAGGTATCAATTATCTTTTGGTGCAGCATTCCCATATCGTGGGAATTATCTTTAGATTTGAAAATGAGATTTGCATTTTTTTAGTTTCCCAACAAGCAAATAATGCTTTTCTTTAGAAATTAGGCAAGAGTCGACTAACCCTGATTTGAAAGTACACTTTTTTCTATAGAAATGGTTTTACCAAACAAAAGAACAGAAAAATACAAGTTCTTTAAGGTGGGGATCAATGTTGTCGGACTTGTAATAAAGCCACAATTTAATTTTGAAAATCGCAATTTTTCTATAAGAAATACATGTAAGAGTATTTTTGCGCAATATTGCGCAATCATTTTATGCATTGTGTTAACCGTGCGGCCACTGTAGGTGGGTCGACAGGGACTAGCTGTGGGGAGATACCAGTTCACTCCCTGACATTTGTCGGGTCAACATCCATACTTTTTCGAGTTGAACCGTTCTTGGGGGATGTTTTTAGTAAGTAAAGCGGTGTGGAAAGTGAATTTTGACAAACGCAACTAAGCCAAAAATGAGATTTACCTTAAAAGTGAATTTTTTCCGAAATTTGTTGACCAACCACAAATGTTATATTTTTATTTATTAATTACACTCTCAGCTTTTTAAAACTAGTTGTAAAAACCGAGATTATGGTATCTTTACTGTTACTTTACTTTACTGTATCTTTACTGTTACAGTTCAAAAGAACCAATGAGAAAATTGCATTTCAAATTAATTTTTAAAGCCGCTTTTTCCAAAATTTGTAAGTCAACCACAAATTTTATTTTTGTTATCTGCTAATTAGACCCTCACCTTTCATAAACCGCTTTAAAAATGGTAAAAATCTCGATCCTTTCAACATTACATATTATTTTGAAGCATCCTATAGACAATATGTTTTTATGCACGCTGTGTTGTGCGCATGAGCAGGACCAACTTGTTTTGATCAGCTGTCATATTTTTCGTGACGTTTGTGTTTGATGAAATTTTTCTATTGTAAACTTCCAAGTTCATAATTGAATTATTCAGGTACCAATTAATTATTTTTTATTGAAACATTGTTATTTAAAGTAAATTTTTTTAGATTTTTTTGGAGAACTCAAATTTAACAAAATGCGACTAAACCTGAAATATGGTGCAGGATCAGTTAAGATCTAAATTTTTGTACCGATTAGTGATTTAATAACTGGATTGAAATGGATTTGAGTCAAATTTTGTTATTATAATTGCAAGTATTGTAATGTACTCAAATGATAAATTAGTCGAGGACAAATGTGTGTTTCGAAAATGATGCAAACTTTTTTGTTACGACAGTGGGTATGTAACGTTTTTTTATTTATTGATTAATTGGTGTCCTAAGGTGTTATTCATCATTTGTAACTTGCACAAATTTAGGACTCTGGAATAATTGTTGTTATTGCATTTTATGGTCGTTGCTTTATAGTACTCGGCAAAGTACATAAGTAGGTACAGGAATATTTGCCGAGCTTTATAATTTCAAATATATATTGAAATTCAACCATTAATTATTTATGAATATGGGCATTAATCTTGTAATACAATTTGTATTTTGCAGGTTTATGTGAAGACGATCAAAGTGTTGCCCTTGGGCCAAGCAGTGGGACCTGGTTTGAGGTTGGGCCGAGTAAAAACTTTATTCTGGTCATCTTCCATCGGAAGGCAGTGTCCATCTACCGAAGTAATCAGCCAGGAAAGTCTCGTTTGAAGGGTAAGTTACATATAAATTATTTTTCCTAGCAATTTATTGGGGTCAAATTCTTTTGATATATTATACACGAATAATTGACCAATTTATATTTAGGTGTATAATAAACATGAACAAGTAATTGATATAAAAAAAAATTGTATCCTCAGTTGGAGAGACTCTGAAAGAAATAAAATTTCAACAAAGAAGGAATATTATCTAACGAACATGAGTAAACCTACTTAACGAATTTATTTATTACAAATATGTAATCAAAAGGGTACATCCTATTTGAAAAAACTTTGTTTATTTATATATGCAGCTAGGTAATCTTTTTTTTTTCAGTTAGTGATTGCGAATCTCAGCTCAAATTTTCGAAATTCAAAATGCAAATACTAAAGCAAAAATTTGCAATTGTAACTAAAGATTAATTGAAAACATATCGTTGCTCCCATGCTGAGCGTAGTGTTCTTTTCTTTTTTTGGGTTGGTGTACACAAAATTGAAGAATTGATTTGTAATATTTTATTTTACTGAAGAAACATCTAATACATTATAAGTATAAAATTCAACTGCCGTTTCTGTCGTATTGCTTAAGTTTCATGGTTTTCAAAGTTATAGAAAGACAGAAAGAAATTCAAGATAGGTAACGTGAGTTTATCACAAAAGTTATTAATGTGCACATTTGTAGTTTTGAGATAAAGCGACTTGAATATTTCAGTCTTCATGAAAAATTAGAATTTAAAGTTATGAAAACTATTCTTTGCCTATTTATAGTATGTTTATAGTATTTTTTTTTATTTAGGTACAATTTAGAACACACCAGCAGTATAGCATAAAGGATTCACCGGCCGACTGGAAAGCGATACACCTTGGTTCGAATCCTAGTCGCGTCGGATACACTGCTGTGGTCAAACGTCCTATATCAATCTGTGGGCCATGGGGAAGGCAACAAGAAACCACTTCATATATTATACTCCTATGAAAATTCATCTTGGCTTCGGCGAATTTCAGTCATGACGCTTCTGACAAGAAGCAAAAACGACGACAAAGAAAGAACATTTAGAACATAATATACAAAATGTGTGCTTCAACACATTTATTAGCACTAAATAACATGAATAGGTAACAATAATAAATTGAGTAATAAATTAATAATGTTAGGGAATAATAATATGATTACATTTTTCTTGCATCGAGGTTGACGGTTGCAGTAAGTTTTGGTGTGTCCGTACCGCTGGCATCGCATGCCACCTCTCGCTTCTGGTGCGGTGGCTCGAATACTACTACTGACCTCAACAATCGGTTGATTTTAAAAATATCTTTATTAGTTTCGTGTGGAAGTAATTCAATGTAGTGCATTGAAAGGGGAAATTTTGATGTTCTGTGGAGCATATTTGTAATTCTTGTTACTTTGTGTCCCTGCTCTTCTAGTTCTTGGATAATTTCGTCTATATTAGTGGAGAAGTGAATATTTTTCATCACTACACGAAATGATCGCTTTTCCTTAAGTTGGAATGTGTGGTTTTCGACTTTATTTAAGTTTAGTATTTTTAGGATTGCTGTGTAATTTTCTGAACTTTCAGGTTGTATTTTTGTGTTGTCCCTCCCAATAACTTTCAAACTGTAACCATCTTTGGCGACTTCCTTCAATAAGTTTTCCAATGATTGTATTACTTGGATGCCAGGTACAAATATTGGGGGTGGTTTATTGATTTTAGTTTGAATATTTTCACTTACTTCACGTTCTAAATTTTCAATCGGTGTGAATCGATTTTTGTATTAACGGTTACTTGGCGCAGTGCACCGTAATCAGTTATGCGTTTTTGTCGCACATTTCGAGGTTGTAACTCCGGGGAGTCAATTCTCCTATGCTTTTTTGAGTTCACTACTTGCCATTGGGGTGCTTTTGGTTCCTCAGTTATTACCTCGACTATGTCTCCCAACTGTGTGGGGTCAGTGGGTAGAAGGTTATTTTGTTGTGTTTCCTCATTTGGTATTTCAAATGAGGCAACGGTACTTACGGTGTCTTCTGAGTTTATTAATTGTGCATTTGAGGTTATGTTGCTACATTGATCGCAGCTCCAGTTGTGTAACTCTTCTGTTCTGGATAGTTCGATCCATGTGTTTACTGACATTCCGATGCAATGTATGTGATAGTTCTGCTTATATTTTAATTTGCATTGTATGCAATCTTCATATCTCGTTATGCCACGCTTACAAACACCACACGTCGACATTGTCGTAGATTAATGCTACTAAAAATTCATTCGGCCTATATTCGCTCCCTTGTTCCTTCCTACTCAAAGCATCTGCGACAGTATTTAATTTTCCCGCTTTAAACGTTATAACGCAGTCATATTCCTGCATTAAAAGTGACCATCTATAAATCCTGTTGTTGGTAAAATTGGTCGTCATTAAAAATTTCAATGCCATATGATCTGTCTGGATTTCGAATTTCCTTCCCAGTTAGATAAAATTTTAACTTGTTTAAAGCATAAATAATTGCAAGCATTTCCTTTTCTGAAATTGTGTATTTTAATTCGCTACCCCTTAATGTTCGTGACGTAAAGTAAATCGGTACCTCAATGTTATTCTGTATTTGCACTAAAACAGCTGATATAGCAAAGTCTGATGAGTCCGTCTTTAAAATAAATGGGTCGTTAAAATTTGGATGCATTAAAATGAGTTTGTCGTGAAATGACTTTTTTAAATTTTCAAAAGATTCTGTCAGTTCGTCCGTCCATGTCCATTTTGTTCCCTTCTTTAATAAAGTTAAAAGTTTTAAAGTTTGAATTGAATAGTTGTCTATGAATTTCTTATAAAAATTGATTATTCCCAAAAAACCCCTTAATGTCCTCAAGTTTGTCGGTCTCGGATAGTTCTGATCTCTGCTAATCTTTCCGTATCTACTGTGATCCCTTCATGACTGATGTTAAACCTAGTATTTGACTTCTATGTGCAAATTGACATTTGTTTATATTTAATTTCAACCCTGTTTCTTGTAATTTTGTTAAAATGATTTCTACATGTTTAAAGTATTCCTGTTGATTTTACTAAAATTAAAATATCGTCGATATAGTGGACACAAAAGTGTTCAAACTGTTCCAAAATAACTTGCCTCATTCTCACCAGTGCCGCTGAAGACGACGCCAGACCATACGGTACTACTTTAAATTGGAAAACATTCCCTTCAATACTGAATCCCGTATATTTTTGCGAGTTAACTTCCAACGGTATCTGTCAAAACGAATTCTTAAGATCTAATTTAGTAAAAATTGAGTTCGTCCCAATTTTACCTAATAAAACATCAATATTTTGCGGAGCCTCATATTGTGGCTTTGTTTTAAGGTTTAACCGCCTAGCATCCAAACATAATCTCATTGAACCTTCTTTCTTTCTTACAACTACCATGGGATTTAAAAATGGTGTATTCGCTCTTTCAATTATTCCCCTTCAATCATTTTCTCCAATTCTTCCCATACTTGTCCTCTGTACGCTTGTGGAATTGGATATATCTTGCATTTAAACGCTTGTTCATTTGTTGTCTCTAATCGATGGGTATAACCCTTTGCAATTTTTGGAATTTCATTTATTAAATCAACGTGTTCAACTAATATCTTGACAATTATTTCCTTATATTCTTCAGGACATACCACATCATCCCTTCTAATTTCAAAATAACAGACCCCCTTTATTCCTACATTCACTCCTTCGCTTTCATCTATTTTTACCTGATCTTCCCACTTTATTAATTCCCCATTTACTTCAACATTTCTACTTTCCACATTTATTCTTACTTTAAACTTACTTAACAAATCCATACCTAACAAACACTCCATACGCAAACCTTTCATCATCATTATTCCCTCATATATACTTATCTTCCCTATTTTAATGTTTGCCATTAGCATTCGATTAATTGTTGTCATCTTTTTGTCATTAGCCGTAATTAAATTTATACCTTTATGTTTAAAAGTTTATCTTTGAATTGTATCATATTTTTCAAAATTATCTCCTCATTTATAAGTGAAATTTCCGCCCTGTATCTACAAGACATATTACATTTAAATTATCAATCCCTATTTTTATTTTTGGTAGAATGTTTACATCTATTAGGTTTTAACTCTTCCTCCTTGGTGGTGATAAACTCCCGAGGGTGCCGATAGGAGTTTGTGCCTACGCATCTAACCTCTTTTAAAATGTGGGCGCTCTGGTCCAAGCGAACCTGCGCCCACTCCTGTACGGTAGTATTATTTACCTCTCGCGTACCTTCATTTCCGTATTCCTACTACTGGTTCCCCGTCCTTATAATGTCTAAATCCTCTACCCGTTGGTACTCCTCTACCTCTGCTAACATTATTAGCTTGGTATTCTCCCCTACCAAAGTTGTTTCCTTGTTGCCTACCCCTATTCTGGTAGTATTGTGACGCTGGTAACCCCATTCTGCTCTCTATTTCCAAAATTTTCCTACTATTTAACTCTGGCGTGGTAAATCTCACCGCCCCATCAAATCTTTTTAGAAGATCAGAAATTCTTCTACGTTTCAATCTTTTCAATCCAATTCGCCTACCTAGGTCATGTTCAAAGTGGTCACCCACGTATTTAATTAAATCTTTCCTCATAAGCCGGCACAACTTGCTGGGCTTGACTGATTAACTTCATTGCGTACCGCTCTCTTGACCTCTCATAACCTTTATATTTTCCTGTTGTAACTTCCTTCTAATTTTACCCTGTTCTGTCTCTCCCCAATACTGCCTTACGAAAAGCGCCCTAAATTCTCAAACCTAGTGAATTTTTCCTCAATTAAAGCAAACCACGTCTCCGTTTCTCCCCTCAAACTATTTCGTATTATGTTTTTATCCTATCACTGTCTTTTATTTTATTCAATCTCCTGCTTAACCCATTTAAAACACCATCGGGTTTATCCGATTGTCACCGTAATACTTCACCCCACTGTCTCCCTCATCTTTGTTAAACAATTGGGCTAACTCACCCACATCAAGTCCTACCCTTTCTTCTTTTCGTTCTACCTTTTCCCTTAATTCCATTAATTCTCTTTCTTTTCCTTGACCCCAGTAATTGCTTCCCCTAATTTTGTTTCAACTTTCCCTATTATACTTTCTACCTCTGTTATTTTTTTGTTTACGTCCCTTTGAGTTTTGTTTACTTTATCGTCTATTCCTCGGATCTCCTCTAAAAGTTCTCCCCTATTTTCTCTAATTTCATCTTTGAGTTCTTCTTCCAAGCTTTCCACCTTCCGAGTCAGGTTATCCTGCTCGTATGACCTCCTCTAGTTTATTTCCTAATTGTCCCATTGTGATGTTCATACTTTTTACATTTGAATTTACATTTTCTATTTGCCCTCTTAATTTACTTTCCATATTATTTAATTTATTTCCCATATCCGACCTTAATTCATTATTTTGTTTTCCTATATCTGATTTTAATTCATCTAATTTGTCTCCCATTAAGTTCATGAACATTTTCATCATGTCCTCTGTGCTTCGTGTCATGACTGGTTCCACCTTATTCCCCTTTTCAAGTTCTATTTCCGTCTCCGAATGCGTCTCGTCTTCCCCAATACTACCTTCTAACTCCATCTCCACGTTATCTACTAACATTCCTTCTTCCCCCTCTACTACGATCCCTTTACATCTTGTGTTCATGTTTATTAACAAATTTTAAATTTCCTGACAAGTTTAATTACAAAAATATTTTAAATTTTCTATTTGCGTGAGTGCTTCGATTGGTTTGCGAGTGCGTTCACTTCGCAAGATCGAGCCACTTAAGTTGGGCGCCAAATTAATATGCCACGTTATACGTCTCAGGTTCTTATAACCTTTTTAAAATGTGACTTGTTTTTTCCGACTAGCTCTAATAGTAAAATTTTATAAAGAATAGCTTTGAATTAGTTTGACTGAAAGTTTTATCTATAATTTAAGCATGGCAAAGTAAAATCATGAGCGACATAAATTTTTGACAAAAACTTAATTGAACAATGGTAACTTAAATCTAAAATTTGTAACATTAAAATTTAACCTCTTTTTCACGTCTGGAACCACTAAGTTTTTTTTTTTTCAACTTCAACAGACATTTACGGGTACGTATTTATTCTTCCTTGTTCCAAAAAACATAAATATTAGCTAACACTTTTGATTCTTCTTTACTACCCACACGATTACGCATTTGCACATGCGTGTTTTTTTTATAAACTACTTATTATTAAAAGTTTTGGTCATCCTACTCTTAATTTCTTCTATAACAACTTGTCGCACTTTATTCAATAATTATCAATTTTTTTCTTTTTATCTCTGTATTTTTAGGACACGGGCAAAAAGCAGCCGAGCGCACCGTTCTTGCACTCACTAATCGTTTTCAATTACTACTACCCCTCTAACAACAACTTTCGCCTACTTATTTTTTTAATTTTTCAATTTATCGCAGTTTCCATTGGATGTTTTACGCACGAGGCATATACAGGATGCGGCGTTGTACATATTCACTTTGTTTTAAAGTTCACTTATACCTTTTTATCATTTACTTAAACTAAATTATTAAAGTTTTTCCACAAAATACTTAATTTAAAATTACATTTGGTTTTTCAATTTTCTTTTTTACATTTTTTTTATCACACGTATGACCGCAATTCTCAAAATGTTTGCCTTTTCAAATTACATTCAAAGTTTAACGCAATTTTACTACTAACCGTAGCAATTTAATGTTTGATTTATTATTCTCTATTATTCTTTACACAATTTTAATGTTAGTTTGTTTTAATATTAGGTAAGGAACCTAAAGGTTGATGACCTTTGTTCGCATCAGTTGATAACATGATTTATTAATTGGTAAAAATGTAAACCTACCGCTGTTATAACATGACAATATATAGTAAATAATGTCGGCGACATGTTGCAGCCCTGTCTTACACCTGTATTTATTATTTCTGTTTTTTTGTTGATTTCCTGCTATGCATATCTGAGTATTACTATAAATTTTCTTAATAACATTTATTAATTTACGTGGTATTCCTCTTTTCTCCAATATGTTCTACATCTTGCCCCTTACTACCCTGTCAAATGATTTGATAAGATCTATATATACTATATGGGTTTCGCGATTATATTCTCGATGTCTTTCAATGATTTGTTTTAAGGTGAATATATTGTCTATGCATGATCTGCCTCTTCTGAATCCTGTTTGTTCCTCCGCTATAGTTTTTTCTGTGATATATTTTAGTCTATTGTTAATTATTTTTGCATATAATTTATATGTAGTGTTGAGCAGACTTATTCTTTTGTAATTCTCACAGTTCATCCTATCTCCCTTCTTGAATATCGATATTACCTTAGCGATCTTCCATTCTAGCGGCGTCTTCGTTTGTTTCCAACAATTGTTCATAAATCTCAGGAGTCGTACTTTTATTGTTTCGGAGCAACACTTAATTAATTCGGCATTTATTCCATAAGTGCCCGCTGCTTTACGGTTTTTGATTTCGTCAATTGCTTTGTTTAATTCTTCGAGCTCTATCTTGTCTACCTCTACCTCTTCTTCCTCTATTATTGTAGGTTCTTCGTCAGCATTTCTCCATAATGTTTTGTAATAGTTTAGCCATTCTTCGTCTTCTATAGTTGAAATCGACGCTGTATCTTTTTCTTTCTTATTTAAATGTTTCATTATTTTCATTAAATATTTCATTATAACATTTCACATTTATATATATTAATATTTTATTTTATATACTATGTATATAAATAAGGCACTAGTTAATTGCATATTTCAGTCTTATGTTTTTACCGAAAGTTTGGAAACATTAAAAATAATCCTCAAGTAAGAAGATGCGGTTCTTAATCTTCTAGTTCAAGAATACAACCAAATTTTACAAAATAGAAAAACCTAACAAAAATAACAAAATTTCTATTCATAATATAAATCATTGCTTCAAATTCATGGATTAATAGGTTGCTCTCTTTAAATTTAAATTGAATCCTAATAATGACATTACCACTGAAAAATAATTGTATTAATTAATTAAAAATTATTTAATTATTTATTACCTTCGGGATCGACATAAAAATTGGAATTCAATTGAGGAAACAGCTTGTATTTTTTAACACTAACCACTCCGGGCTGAATGGAACCCCACCTAAATTCGACCCATTGAGAACAGCGCCTTGGCAAATAAGTTGTTGGGTCTTGCTAAAGTTTCTCAACGGGTTCATAGATTTAAATTCGTAACTTGTACGAATAACAGGACGATATAATAATTTCCTTGGAATATGAAAGTTGTGTTTTTGATCTTTTTTGCTTGATTATCTAATGAAAATAGAGGTCCTGTGGTCAATAATTCTGCTTGTTTTGCAATTTCTAACATTTTTGAAGTTTCCCCAAAGGATATTGCGGAAGATCTTCGAGGGCTTTAGTTGCCTCCCGATCAGACTCAATCGGGATTGCCCGAAGAAAGTGTCCTAAGTTAGCAACCAAACCGAGTCGAAGTGCACGGAAGTACTAACGAACGACGGTTTTGATAATACTACCTTTATTACAATTATTTACAAGGTTTATATACAAAAATGCTGATTTATATTGATTACATTTCATAAAGTTTTGATCTATTAACTTTGATCAGTTTACTAGATATGGAATGTGCACTTTATTTATTAAAATACAAAATTTTGCTTATATGTTACAATTTTCTAAATGAATTATCTACAGGGTGTACTTTAATTATAAAATAAAATTACAATTGTTTAATCGTAAGATTAAACAAACATTCTTTTCCTTATTTTTTCTTTCAGAATCAGTCAAAACGGTAATTTCATTTTTAATATTTTTCAAACCATGGGTTACCTCAAAGTTAGAAAGAGCGCGGGTGTTATCTTGACCGTTTTGAGAAAACTATAATTTTGAAGTAATCTCTGATACAGCTTTGCCTATCTTTTGTGATCTTGGGGTGTATTTGATAAAAATGTAGTTTTCGTATTACGTTCTTCATTTTCAATTTTTCATCTGATGAGTTTTTTGTAGTGATTAATAACCGAACTTCATCAGATACTTTTTGTGGAGCGATGGACAAAAAATCTTGGCTTGTGAGTTTTAGCAAGAAATCATCTTCTGAAATAAAGCAACTGCTACCAACATTTTGATTTAAACAGTTTAATTCCCAAAATGCCTTTTTCTACCTCGTTTTTTGATTATTTTGCTCCTGTAATGTTTTCAATAAAGTACACTGCTACTTTCCTCAATTGTGGTTGAAACTGGCGTAGCTATTTACTTGACGCTAACGAATACGAGATGTAAACTATAAACACGATGGCACTGGTGATCCAAATCGAAACGGCAAAGGCGATTAAACACATATGTCGTAATGCTTTTTCTGCCTAGCGAAAGCGCCATTTAAATAATTTTGTTGTGCAATATTTACTAATTCCTTCAGCTGGTCGAGGCTGGTCGAGGGGTGTATGGGGCTACACTGTAGAGGTAGCACTTTTTACCGGGAACGACCACATCAAATGTCATCGACAAATGATGGTTCTTGGTAACTAGTCCTCACAGGGTACCCAACTCTCACTTATGGCTCCACGTGCCACACCCTGGTAGCTGCATTGGTCTGCAGACAAAACTAAGTGAGGGTAACCAGATATGGTGAAAACAAAGCCCTTGACAGCTGGACTGGCGGAGAAAGAAACTTTCGGAACGGTAGACTTGGTGAACAAGGCATCTCAGTTAGGAGAAAATCTAACCCCAGCTCAGGGTACCGAGTAAAGCCCTCAACGGTCAGAAGAGCGGAGGAGGCAACCCTCTCATCGGGGATAAATACAATGGGAGGCTGGACGTTAAGCCTTAAGGTGGCAGCCCCATCATACGTCTTACCCTGCGAAATGCTAGTAACATATCCAGGGGACATTTAACCTACTAAAATTCTCATATGATTATAGAAAGCCGGACTGATCAAAGGTTGATGACCAATGCTACGAAAAGGAAAAAAGAATTCGGAATAGGAGAAACAATTAAAATAGGTGTATGGAACGTTAGATCAATAAGAAATAAAGAAACCGAACTGGAAAAAGAGCTCAAAGATATGAAAGTGGACATAGCAATTATACCCGAAACCAAGAAAAAATTGAGGATCCTGCGAACTGAACGACTATGTACTACTGTACAGTGGCGTCCAAAACGAGAAAAGAGCCGAAGCGGGAATAGCTATATTAATAAAAAAAAGTTGGAAAGATAGAATCCACAGCTACCACTTCATAAACGAACGCATTCTCAGGGTACGGTACAGGACAGATAGAGGATATATGACGGTGATAGGAGTATATAGCCCAGAAGATGGAAGACTCTCGGACACCCAAGAATTTTATGAAACTCTTCAAGAAGTACTATCCGGAACAAACCCAAATGACTACATTATTGTAGCTGGAGATCTAAATGGGCGTGTCGGAAATACACCAATCGATCACATAATGGGCAAACATGGAGAGATAACAACAAACAGGAATGGAAAGTTACTTATAGACTTCGCTGTATACAATAACTTAAAAATAACAAATACATTTTTTCCACACAAAGATATTCACAAATTTACCTGGAGTGAAAGAGGATATAGATCAATCATTGATTATGTTTTGGTAAACAAAAAATTGGCAAACCTTGTACAAGATACAAGAGTATACAGAGGCATAGATGTCGGTTCCGACCATTACGCATTAATATCAAAAATTGCCATACCTACTAGGTGGAGAAAGCCTCGAACAGAAAAACAACTTCGAAAGAAAACTTTTAAAGTCCATCTACTAAAAGATGAAAGCATTAGATTACTCTACCAATATAGAATGCATCAGTATATGGAATCCAAACCTATTAGTAGAAACATCAATCAAGAGTGGAAAGAAATAAAAGAGATCATAATACAAACAGCAAATGAAGCAATAGGAACTAGACAAAAACGACTTGTTCATAATGGGCTGAAAATTTGGAACGACGAAATTGCGACACTTGTAGAAAACAAAAAGAGAGCTTATCTACGTTACCTTGAGTTAAAAACTGATGAGACCAAAACAGAATATAGACACAGAAGTGCACTAGTACGACAAGAGGTTAGAAGAATCAAAAGAGAAAGCTGGAATAAATATATAAGCGACATTGAGAACGACGTCCATGGAAGACAGGAAAAGGCGTACAAAATTTTAAATCATCTAAACAAAAGTGAGAGAGATACGCTACAATTAAATCCCATTAAGAACGATGAATGGCTTTCATACTATAAAAGCCTATGGTCTCATGAAGACAAACAAGAAACATCCGTTCTGATAGATATTGATGAACACGTAGACCCAATTACAATGGACGAGTTTTAATAGCACTCCATCACGGAAAAACAAGAAATCGCCGGGTGTGGACGAAATCAACTTGGAACTAATTAAACATGCTTCAGCCTCACACACACGCCTTCTGGACTTCATAAATGTCTGTTGGAAGTTTGGACATATCCCCGAAGAGTGGGGGACAGCAAAAATAGTGCCCATCTATAAGAAAGGAGATCGTAACGATTGCAATAATTACCGAGGAATTAGTCTATTAAACACCAGCTATAAGATCTATGCTACCATCTTGACTCGTCGGCTTAATGTAATAACAGAAAATATAATACAAGAAAATCAGTGTGGTTTTAGGAAAGGAAGATCTTGCTCGGACTGTTTGAAGTATAGGTAACAATTTGTAATTATCAGTTCTAAATTGTTTATTTGAGAATTTCAAATTCACAACTTCAAATTGAAGTATAGTTAACAATTTGTAATTATCAGTTCTAAATTGTTTATTTGAGAATTTCAAATTCACAACTTCTAATTGAAGTATAGTTAACAATTTGTAATTATCAGTTCTAAATTGTTTATTTGAGAATTTCAAATTCACAACTTCAAATTGAAGTATAGTTAACAATTTGTAATTATCAGTTCTAAATTGTTTATTTAAGAATTTCAAATTCACAACTTCAAATTGAAGTATAGGTAACATTTTGTAATTATCAGTTCTAAATTGTTTATTTGAGAATTTCAAATTCATAACTTCTAATTGAAGTATAGTTAACAATTTGTAATTATCAGTTCTAAATTGTTTATTTGAGAATTTCAAATTCACAACTTCAAATTGAAGTATAGTTAACTATTTGTAATTATCAGTTCTAAATTGTTTATTTGAGAATTTCAAATTCATAACTTCAAATTAAAGTATAGTTAACAATTTGTAATTATTAATCCTAAATTGTTTATTTGAGAATTTCAAATTCACAACTTCAAATTAAAGTATAGTTAACAATTTGTAATTATTAATTATAAATTATTTATTTGAGAATTTTAATTCACAACTTCAAATTGAAGTACAGTTAACAATTTGTAATTATTAATTTTAATTTGTTTATTTGAGAATTTCAAATTCACAACTTCAAATTGAAGTATAGTTAACGATTTGTAATTATCAGTTCTAAATTGTTTATTTGAGAATTTCAAATTCACAACTTCAAATTAAAGTGTAGTTAACAATTTGTAATTATCAGTTCTAAATTGTTTATTTGAGAATTTCAAATTCATAACTTCAAATTGAAGTATAGTTAACAATTGGTAATTATTAATTCTAAATTGTTTATTTGAGAATTTCAAATTCACAACTTCTAATTGAAGTATAGTTAAAATTTGTAATTATCAGTTCTAAATTGTTTAATTGAGAATTTCAAATTCACAACTTCAAATTGAAGTATAGTAATTATTTTGTAATTATTAATCCTAAATTGTTTATTTGAGAATTTCAAATTCACAACTTCAAATATAAGTATAGTTAACAATTTGTAATTTTCAGTTCTAGATTGTTTATTTGAGAATTACAAATTCACAACTTCAAATTTAAGTATAGTAATTAATATGTAATTATCAGTTCTAAATTGTTTATTTGAGAATTTCAAATTCACAACTTCTAATTGAAGTATAGTTAACAATTTGTAATTATCAGTTCTAAATTGTTTATTTGAGAATTTCAAATTCACAACTTCAAATTGAAGTATAGTTAACAATTTGTAATTATTAATTCTAAATTGTTTATTTGAGAATTTCTAATTCACAACTTCAAATTGAAGTATAGTTAACAATTTGTAATTATTAATTCTAAATTGTTTATTTGAGAATTTTAATTCACAACTTCAAATTGAAGTACAGTTAACAATTTGTAATTATTAATTTTAAATTGTTTATTTGAGAATTTCAAATTCACAACTTCAAATTGAAGTATAGTTAACAATTTGTAATTATCAGTTCTAAATTGTTTATTTGAGAATTTCAAATTCACAACTTCAAATTAAAGTGCAGTTAACAATTTGTAATTATCAGTTCTAAATTGTTTATTTAAGAATTTCAAATTCACAACTTCAAATTGAAGTATAGGTAACATTTTGTAATTATCAGTTCTAAATTGTGTATTTGAGAATTTCAAATTCACAACTTCTAATTGAAGTATAGTTAACAATTTGTAGTTATCAGTTCTAAATTGTTTATTTGAGAATTTCAAATTCACAACTTCAAATTGAAGTATAGTTAACTATTTGTAATTATCAGTTCTAAATTGTCTATTTGAGAATTTTAATTCACAACTTCAAATTGAAGTACAGTTAACAATTTGTAATTATTAATTCTAAATTGTTTATTTGAGAATTTCAAATTCACAACTTCAAATTGAAGTATAGTGAACAATTTGTAATTATCAGTTCTAAATTGTTTATTTGAGAATTTCAAATTCACAACTTCAAATTAAAGTGTAGTTAACAATTTGTAATTATCAGTTCTAAATTGTTTATTTGAGAATTTCAAATTCATAACTTCAAATTGAAGTCTAGTTAACAACTTGTAATTATTAATTCTAAATTGTTTATTTGAGAATTTTAAACTCACAACTTCTATATGAAGGATAGTTAACAATTTGTAATTATCAGTTCTAAATTGTTTATTTGAGAATTTCAAATTCACAACTTCAAATTGAAGTATAGTAATTAATTTGTAATTATTAATCCTAAATTGTTTATTTGAGAATTTCAAATTCACAACTTCAAATTGAAGTATAGTTAACAATTTGTAATTATTGGTTCTAAATTGATTATTTGAGAGTTTCAAATTCACAACTTCAAATTGAAGAATAGTAATTAATTTGTAATTATCTGTTCTAAATTGTTTATTTGAGAATTTCAAATTCACAACTTCTAATTGATGTATAGTTAACAATTTGTAATTATCAGTTCTAAATTGTTTATTTGAAAATTTCAAATTCACAACTTCAAATTGAAGTATAGTGAACAATTTGTAATTATCAGTTCTAAATTGTTTATTTGAGAATTTCAAATTCACAACTTCAAATTAAAGTGTAGTTAACAATTTGTAATTATCAGTTCTAAATTGTTTATTTGAGAATTTCAAATTCATAACTTCAAATTGAAGTATAGTTAACAATTGGTAATTATTAATTCTAAATTGTTTATTTGAGAATTTCAAATTCACAACTTCTAATTGAAGTATAGTTAACAATTTGTAATTATCAGTTCTAAATTCTCTGCAGTTTGGTATAAAGGGTTAAGTCAAAATTAGAAAAAAAATTTTATTGCTAAAATTAAATCTATTTGGAATGCTCTATCTACTGGTATAAAAGATTAAAGTTAAATATTTTTTATTAATAAGATAATGAAATGGTCTAAAGGTATTAAGTCAAAAATAATTATATACCGTTCGGTATAAAGGGCTTAAGTTGACTTAAGCTCTTATATAAACAATACATGTAGTTTTATTTCGTTTGGTATAAAGGGCATAAGTTGACTTATGTCCTTGAGACCGATAAGTATAATTTTCTTTCGTTCGGTATAAAAGGCATAAGTTGACTTAAGCCCTTGAATATACCTCTATTATAATTTTATTCCGTTTGGTACAAAGGGCTTAAGTCGACTTGCGCCCTTAATACCTTTAGACCATTCCATTATCTTATTAAAAAAAAATATTTAACTTTAATCCTTTATATCAGTAGAAAGAGCATTCTAAATAGATTTAATTTTAGAAATAAAATTAAGAAAAATAAAAAAAAGAAACAAAATAAATTTTTTGACTTAACCCCTTTATACCTGGCACTAGTATCACTAAAATCCTAAAATACGGTGATCATAAGGGCATAAGTCATTGAAATAAACGTTAATATAAAAGATTCCAACATTTTATATATACTGCCTTCAATTGAAAACTAAATCTAAAAACCTATATTACTGAAAATGAATATAAATAATTACTCGATTTATAAATTGCATTACAATATCTTTTCTTGTATTACTCAAAACTATGTTTTCTGACTTAACCCCTTTATACCAAACTGCAAAGAATTGTTTAATTGAGAATTTCAAATTCACAACTTCAAATTGAAGTATAGTAATTATTTTGTAATTATTAATCCTAAATTGTTTATTTGAGAATTTCAAATTCACAACTTCAAATTAGTATAGTTAACAATTTGTAATTATTAATTCTAAATTGTTTATTTGAGAATTTCAAATTCACAATTTCAAATTGAAGTACAGTTAACAATTTGTAATTATCAGTTCTAAATTGTTTATTTGAGAATTTCAAATTCACAACTTCAAATTGAAGATTAGTTGACAATTTGTAATTATTAATTCTAAATTGTTTATTTAGAATTTTAAATTCACAACTTCAAATTAAAGTATAGTTAACAATTTGTAATTACTAATTCTAAATTGTTTATTTGTAATTCATTCACAACTTCAAATTGAAGTATAGTTAACAATTTGTAATTATCAGTTCTAAATTGTTTATTTAAAATTTCAAATTCACAACTTCAAATTAAAGTGTAGTTAACAATTGATAATTATCAGTTCTAAATTGTTTATTTGAGAATTTCAAATTCATAACTTCAAATTTAAGTATAGTTAACAATTTGTAATTATTAATTCTAAATTGTTTATTTGAGAATTTCAAATTCACAACTTCTAATTGAAGTATAGTTAACAATTTGTAATTATCAGTTCTAAATTGTTTATTTGAGAATTTCAAATTCACAACTTCAAATTGAAGTATAGTTAACTATTTGTAATTATCAGTTCTAAATTGTTTATTTGAAAATTTCAAATTCACAACTTCAAATTGAAGTATAGTTAACAATTTGTAATTATCAGTTCTAAATTGTTTATTTGAGAATTTCAAATTCACAACTTCAAATTGAAGTATAGTAATTAATTTGTAATTATTAATTCTAAATTGTTTATTTGAGAATTTCAAATTCACAACTTCAAATTGAAGTATAGTTAACAATTTGTAATTATTAATTCTAAATTGTTTATTTGAGAATTTCAAATTCACAATTTCAAATTGAAGTATAGTTCACAATTTGTAATTATCAGTTCTAAATTGTTTATTTGAGAATTTCAAATTCACAACTTCAAATTGAAGATTAGTTGACAATTTGTAATTATTAATTCTAAATTGTTTATTTAGAATTTTAAATTCACAACTTCAAATTAAAGTATAGTTAACAATTTGTAATTACTAATTCTAAATTGTTTATTTGGGAATTTCACATTCACAACTTCAAATTGAAGTATAGTTAACAATTTGTAATTATCAGTTCTAAATTGTTTATTTGAGAATTTCAAATTCACAACTTCAAATTAAAGTGTAGTTAACAATTTGTAATTATCAGTTCTAAATTGTTTATTTGAGAATTTCAAATTCATAACTTCAAATTGAAGTATAGTTAACAATTGTAATTATTAATTCTAAATTGTTTATTTGAGAATTTCAAATTCACAACTTCTAATTGAAGTATAGTTAACAATTTGTAGTTATCAGTTCTAAATTGTTTAATTGAGAATTTCAAATTCACAACTTCAAATTGAAGTATAGTAATTATTTTGTAATTATTAATCCTAAATTGTTTATTTGAGAATTTCAAATTCACAACTTCAAATTGAAATATAGTTAACAATTTGTAATTATTAATTCTAAATTGTTTATTTGAGAATTTCAAATTCACAATTTCAAATTGAAGTACAGTTAACAATTTGTAATTATCAGTTCTAAATTGTTTATTTGAGAATTTCAAATTCACAACTTCAAATTGAAGATTAGTCGACAATTTGTAATTATTAATTCTAAATTGTTTATTTAGAATTTTAAATTCACAACTTCAAATTTAAGTATAGTTAACAATTTGTAATTACTAATTCTAAATTGTTTATTTGGGAATTTCACATTCACAACTTCAAATTGAAGTATAGTTAACAATTTGTAATTATCAGTTCTAAATTGTTTATTTAAAATTTCAAATTCACAACTTCAAATTAAAGGTAGTTAACAATTGATAATTATCAGTTCTAAATTGTTTATTTGAGAATTTCAAATTCACAACTTCAAATTAAAGTATAGAGTTAACAATTTGTAAATATTAATTCTAAATTGTTTATTTGAGAATTTCAAATTCACAACTTCTAATTGAAGTATAGTTAACAATTTGTAATTATCAGTTCTAAATTGTTTATTTGAGAATTTCAAATTCACAACTTCAAATTGAAGTATAGTTAACTATTTGTAATTATCAGTTCTAAATTGCTTATTTGAGAATTTCAATTCACAACTTCAAATTGAAGTATAGTTAACAATTTGTAATTATTAATTCTAAATTGTTTATTTGAGAATTTCAAATTCACAACTTCAAATTGAAGTATAGTTAACAATTTGTAATTATTAATTCTAAATTGTTTATTTGAGAATTTCAAATTCACAACTCAAATTGAAGTTAGTTAACAATTTGTAATCATCAGTTCTAAATTGATTATTTGAGAATTCAAATTCACAACTTCAAATTGAAATATAGTTAACATTTGTAATTATCAGTTTAAATTGTTTATTTAGAATTTCAAATTCAAACATCAAATTGAGTATAGTTAACAATTGTAATTACAGTTCTAAATTTTTATTTGAGAATTTCAAATTCACAACTTCAAATTGAAGTATAGTTAACAATTTGTAATTATCAGTTCTAAATTGTTTATTTGAGAATTTCAAATTCACAACTTCTAATTGAAGTATAGTTAACAATTTGTAATTATTAATTCTAAATTGTTTATTTGAGAATTTCAAATTCACAACTTCAATTGAAGTATAGTTAACAATTTGTAATTATCAGTTCTAAATTGTTTATTTGAGAATTTCAAATTCATAACTCAAATTAAAGTATAGTTAACAATTTGTAATTATTAATTCTAAATTGTTTATTTGAATTTCAAATTCACAACTTCAAATTGAAGTATAGTTAACAATTTGTAATTATCAGTTCTAAATTGTTTATTTGAGAATTTCAAATTCACAACTTCAAATTGAAGTATAGTTAACATTTGTAATTATCAGTTCTAAATTGTTTATTTGAGAATTTCAAATTCAACTTCAAATTGAAGTATAGTTAACAATTTGTAATTATCAGTTCTAAATTGTTTATTTGAGAATTTCAAATTCACAACTTCAAATTAGATAGTTAACAATTTGTAATTATCAGTTCTAAATTGTTTATTTGAGAATTTCAAATTCACAACTTCAAATTGAAGTATAGTTAACAATTTGTAATTATTAATTCTAAATTGTTTATTTGAGAATTTCAAATTCACAACTTCAAATTGAAGTATAGTTAACAATTTGTAATTATCAGTTCTAAATTGTTTATTTGAGAATTTCAAATTCACAACTTCAAATTGAAGTATAGTAACATTTGTAATTATTAATCTAAATTGTTTATTTGAGAATTTCAAATCACAACTCAAATTGAAGTATAGTTAACAATTTGTAATTATAATTCTAAATTGTTTATTTGAGAATTTCAAATTCACAATTTCAAATTGAAGTAAGTTAACAATTTGTAATTATCAGTTCTAAATTGTTTATTTGAGAATTTCAAATTCACAACTTCAAATTGAAGTTAGTTAACAATTTGTAATTATAATTCTAAATTGTTTATTTAGAATTTCAAATTCAAACTTCAAATTAAGTATAGTTAACAATTTGTAATTATTAATTCTAAATTGTTTATTTGGAATTTCAATTCACAACTCAAATTGAAGATAGTTAACAATTTGTAATTATCAGTTCTAAATTGTTTATTTGAGAATTTCAAATTCACAACTCAAATTAAGTAAGTTAACAATTTGTAATTATCAGTTCTAAATTGTTTATTTGAGAATTTAAATTAAACTTCAAAAAAAAAAATTTTAAATATTAATTCTAAATTGTTTATTTGAAATTTCAAATTCACAACTTTAAATTGAAGTATGTTAACAATTTGTAATTATCAGTTCTAAATTGTTTATTTGAGAATTTCAAATTCACAACTTCAAATTGAAATATAGTTAACAATTTGTAATTATTAATTCTAAATTGTTTATTTGAGAATTTCAAATTCACAACTTCAAATTGAAGTATAGTTAACAATTTGTAATTATCAATTCTAAATTGTTTATTTGAGAATTTCAAATTCACAACTTCAAATTGAAGTATAGTTAACAATTTGTAATTATCAGTTCTAAATTGTTTATTTGAGAATTTCAAATTCACAACTTCAAATTGAAGTATAGTTAACAATTTGTAATTATCAGTTCTAAATTGTTTATTTGAGAATTTCAAATTCACAACTTCAAATTGAAGTATAGTTAACAATTTGTAATTATCAGTTCTAAATTGTTTATTTGAGAATTTCAAATTCACAACTTCAAATTAAAGTATAGTTAACAATTTGTAATTATCAGTTCTAAATTGTTTATTTGAGAATTTCAAATTCACAACTTCAAATTGAAGTATAGTTAACAATTTGTAATTATCAGTTCTAAATTGTTTATTTGAGAATTTCAAATTCACAACTTCAAATTGAAGTATAGTTAACAATTTGTAATTATCAGTTCTAAATTGTTTATTTGAGAATTTCAAATTCACAACTTCAAATTGAAGTATAGTTAACAATTTGTAATTATCAGTTCTAAATTGTTTATTTGAGAATTTCAAATTCACAACTTCAAATTGAAGTATAGTTAACAATTTGTAATTATTAATTCTAAATTGTTTATTTGAGAATTTCAAATTCACAACTTCAAATTGAAGTATAGTTAACAATTTGTAATTTATAATTCTAAATTGTTTATTTGAGAATTTCAAATTCACAACTTCAAATTGAAGTATAGTTAACAATTTGTAATTATTAATTCTAAATTGTTTATTTGAGAATTTCAAATTCACAACTTCAAATTGAAGTATAGTTAACAATTTGTAATTATAATTCTAAATTGTTTATTTGAGAATTTCAAATTCACAACTTTAAATTGAAGTATAGTTAACAATTTGTAATTATATTCTAAATTGTTTATTTGAGAATTTCAAATTCACAACTTCAAATTGAGTATAGTTAACAATTTGTAATTATAATTCTAAATTGTTTATTTGAGAATTTCAAATTCACAACTTCAAATTGAGTATAGTTAACAATTTGTAATATCAGTTCTAAATTGTTTATTTGAAATTTCAAATTCACAACTCAAATTGAAGTATAGTTAACATTTGTAATTATTAGTTCTAAATTGTTTATTTGAGAATTTCAAATTCACAACTTCAAATTAGTATAGTTAACAATTTGTAATTATTAATTCTAAATTGTTTATTTGGAAAAATTCACAACTTCAAATTGAATACAGTTAACAATTTGTAATTATCAGTTCTAAATTGTTTTTTAGAATTTCAAATTCACAACTTCAAATTGAAGATTAGTTGAAAAATTTGTAATTATTAATTCTAAATTGTTTATTTAGGAATTTTAAATTCACAACTTCAAATTAAAGTATAGTTAACAATTTGTAATTAATTATTTTAAATAGTTTATTTGAGAATTTCAAATTCACAACTTCTAATTGTAGTATAGTTAACAATTTGTAATTATCAGTTCTAAATTGTTTATTTGAGAATTTCAAATTCACAACTTCAAATTGAAGTATAGTAATCAATTTGTAATTATTAATTCTAAATTGTTTATTTGAGAATTTCAAATTCACAACTTCAAATTGAAGTATAGTTAACAATTTGTAATTATTAATTCTAAATTGTTTATTTGAGAATTTCAAATTCACAACTTCAAATTGAAGTAAGTTAACAATTTGTAATTATCAGTTCTAAATTGTTTATTTGAGAATTTCAAATTCACAACTTCAAATTGAAGATAGTTAACAATTTGTAATTATTAATTCTAAATTGTTTATTTAGAATTTCAAATTCACAACTTCAAATTAAAGTATAGTTAACAATTTGTAATTATAATTCTAAATTGTTTATTTGGGAATTTCAAATTCACAACTTCAAATTGAAGTATAGTTAACAATTTGTAATTATCAGTTCTAAATTGTTTATTTGAAATTTCAAATTCACAACTTCAAATTAAAGTTAGTTAACAATTTGATAATTATCAGTTCTAAATTGTTTATTTGAGAATTTCAAATTCATAACTTCAAATTAAAGTATAGTTAACAATTTGTAATTATAATTCTAAATTGTTTATTTGAGAATTTCAAATTCACAACTTCTAATTGAGTATAGTTAACAATTTGTAATTATCAGTTCTAAATTGTTTATTTGAGAATTTCAAATTCACAACTTCAAATTGAAGTATAGTTAACTATTTGTAATTATCAGTTCTAAATTGTTTATTTGAAATTTCAAATTCATAACTTCAAATTGAAGTATAGTTAACAATTTGTAATTATCAGTTCTAAATTGTTTATTTGAGAATTTCAAATTCACAACTTCAAATTGAAGTATAGTTAACAATTTGTAATTATTAATTCTAAATTGTTATTTGAGAATTTCTAATTCACAACTTCAAATTGAATATAGTTAACAATTTGTAATTATTAATTCTAAATTGTTTATTTGAGAATTTCAAATTCACAACTTCAAATTGAAGTATAGTTAACAATTTGTAATTATTAATTCTAAATTGTTTATTTGAAATTTCAAATTCACAACTTCAAATTGAAGTTAGTTAATAATTTGTAATCATCAGTTCTAAATTGATTATTTGAGAATTACAAATTCACAACTTCAAATTGAAATATAGTTAACTATTTGTAATTATCAGTTTTAAATTGTTTATTTCAAATTTCAAATTCATAACATCAAATTGATGTATAGTTAACAATTGGTAATTATCAGTTCTAAATTGTTTATTTGAGAATTTCAAATTCAAACTTCAAATTGAAGTATAGTTAACAATTTGTAATTATTCAATCTAAATTGTTTATTTGAGAATTTCAAATTCACAACTTCAAATTGAAGTATAGTTAACAATTTGTAATTATTAATTCTAAATTGTTTATTTGAGAATTTCAAATTCACAACTTCAAATTGAAGTAAGTTAACAATTTGTAATTATCAGTTCTAAATTGTTTATTTGAGAATTTCAAATTCACAACTTCAAATTGAAGTATAGGTAACAATTTGTAATTATCAGTTCTAAATTGTTTATTTGAGAATTTCAAATTCACAACTTCAAATTGAGTATAGTAACAATTTTAATTATCAGTTCTAAATTGTTTATTTGAGAATTTCAATTCACAATTCAAATTGAAGTATAGGTAACAATTTGTAATTATCAATTCTAAATTGTTTATTTGAGAATTTCAAATTCACAACTTCAAATTAAGTATAGTTAACAATTTGTAATTATCAGTTCTAAATTGTTTATTTGAGAATTTCAAATTCACAACTTCAATTGAGTATAGTTAACAATTTGTAATTATCAGTTCTAAATTGTTTATTTGAGAATTTCAAATCACAACTTCAATTGAAGTATAGTTAACAATTTGTAATTATCAGTTCTAAATTGTTTATTTGAGAATTTCAAATTCATAACTTCAAATTAAGTATAGTTAACAATTTGTTAATTATTAATTCTAAATTGTTTATTTGAGAATTTCAAATTCACAACTTCAAATTGAAGTATAGTTAACAATTTGTAATTATCAGTTCTAAATTGTTTATTTGAGAATTTCAAATTCACAACTTCAAATTAGTATAGTTAACAATTTGTAATTATCAGTTCTAAATTGTTTATTTGAGAATTTCAAATTCACAACTTCAAATTGAATATAGTTAACAATTTGTAATTATTAATTCTAAATTGTTTATTTGAGAATTTCAAATTCAAACTCAAATTGAAGTATAGTTAACAATTTGTAATTATTAATTCTAAATTGTTTATTTGAGAATTCTAAAATTCACAACTTCAATTGAAGTATAGGTAACAATTTGTAATTATCAGTTCTAAATTGTTTATTTGAGAATTTCAAATTCACAACTTCAATTGATAGCAATTATAGTAATACACAATTGTTAACTACTTCAATTTGAAGTTGTGTATTTGAAATTCTCAAATAAACAATTTAGATTGAATAATTACAATTGTTAACTATACTAATTTGAAGTTTGAAATTTTAAATTCTCAAATAAACAATTTAGAACTGATAATTACAAATTGTTAACTTACTTCAATTTGAAGTTGTGTATTTGAAATTCTCAAATAAACAATTTAGAATTGAATAATTACAATTGTTAACTTACTTCAATTTGAAGTTTAAATTTGAAATTTCAAATAACAATTTAGAACTGATAATTACAAATGTTAACTATACTTCAATTTGAAGTTGTGAATTTGAAATTCTCAAATAAACAATTTAGAACTGATAATTACAATTGTTAACTATACTTCAATTTAAGTTGTGATTTGAATTCTCAAATAACAATTTAGAACTGAGTAAGTTACAAATTGTTAACTATCTTCAATTTGAGTTGTGATTTGAAATTTCAAATAAATCAATTTAGAACTGATATTACAATTGTTAACTTACTTCAATTCTAGAAGTTGTAATTTGAAATTCTCAAATAAACAATTTAGAACTAGATAATTACAATTGTTAACTATACTTTAATTTGAGTTTGATTTGAAATTTCAAATAACAATTTAGAACTGATATTACAAATTGTTAACTATACTTCAATTTGAAGTTGTGTATTTGAAATTTCAAATAAACAATTTAGAATTAGTAATTACAATTGTTAACTATATTCTAATTTGAGTTGTGAATTTCAAATTCTCAAATACAATTTGAATGATAATTACAATTGTTAACTATATTCAATTTGAAATTGTGATTTGAAATTTCAAATAAACAATTTAAATTAATAATTACAATTGTTAACTATATTCAATTTGAGTTGTAATTTGAATTCTCAAATACAATTTAAATTAATAATTACAATTGTTAACTTATTCAATTTGAATTGTTGATTTGAAATTCTCAAATAACAATTTAAACTGATAATTACAATTGTAACTATATCAATTAGAAGTTGTGAATTTGAAATTTCAAATAAACAATTTAGAATGATAATTACAATTGTTAACTATACTTCAATTTGAAATTGTGATTTGAAATTCTCAAATAACAATTTGAATTAATAATTACAATTGTTAACTATACTTCAATTTGAAGTTGTGAATTTGAAATTCTCAAATAAACAATTTAGAATTGATAATTACAAATTGTTAACTATACTTCAATTTGAGTTGTGAATTTGAAATTCTCAAATAAACAATTTAGAATTAATAATTACAAATTGTTAACTATACTTCAATTTGAAGTTGTGAATTTGAAATTCTCAAATAAACAATTTAGAACTGATAATTACAAATTGTTAACTATACTTCAATTTGAAGTTGTGAATTTGAAATTCTCAAATAAACAATTTAGAATTAATAATTACAAATTGTTAACTATACTTCAATTTGAAGTTGTGAATTTGAAATTCTCAAATAAACAATTTAGAATTAATAATTACAAATTGTTAACTATACTTCAATTTGAAGTTGTGAATTTGAAATTCTCAAATAAACAATTTAGAACTGATAATTACAAATTGTTAACTATACTTCAATTTGAAGTTGTGAATTTGAAATTCTCAAATAAACAATTTAGAACTGATAATTACAAATTGTTAACTATACTTCAATTTGAAGTTGTGAATTTGAAATTCTCAAATAAACAATTTAGAACTGATAATTACAAATTGTTAACTATACTTCAATTTGAAGTTGTGAATTTGAAATTCTCAAATAAACAATTTAGAATTAATAATTACAAATTGTTAACTATACTTCAATTTGAAGTTGTGAATTTGAAATTCTCAAATAAACAATTTAGAATTAATAATTACAAATTGTTAACTATACTTCAATTTGAAGTTGTGAATTTGAAATTCTCAAATAAACAATTTAGAATGATAATTACAAATTGTTAACTATACTTCAATTTGAAGTTGTGAATTTGAAATTCTCAAATAAACAATTTAGAATATAATTACAAATTGTTAACTATACTTCAATTTGAAGTTGTGAATTTGAAATTCTCAAATAAACAATTTAGAACTGATAATTACAAATTGTTAACTATACTTCAATTTGAAGTTGTGAATTTGAAAATCTCAAATAAACAATTTAGAACTGATAATTACAAATTGTTAACTATATTCAATTTGAAGTTGTGAATTTGAAATTCTCAAATAAACAATTTAGAATTAATAATTACAAATTGTTAACTATACTTCAATTTGAAGTTGTGAATTTGAAATTCTCAAATAAACAATTTAGAATTAATAATTACAAATTGTTAACTATACTTCAATTTGAAGTTGTGAATTTGAAATTCTCAAATAAACAATTTAGAATTGATAATTACAAATTGTTAACTATACTTCAATTTGAAGTTGTGAATTTGAAATTCTCAAATAAACAATTTAGAATTGAATAATTACAAATTGTTAACTATACTTCAATTTGAAGTTGTGAATTTGAAATTCTCAAATAAACAATTTAGAACTGATAATTACAAATTGTTAACTATACTTCAATTTGAAGTTTGAATTTGAAATTCTCAAATAAACAATTTAGAACTGATAATTACAAATTGTTAACTATACTTCAATTAGAAGTTGTGAATTTGAAATTCTCAAATAAACAATTTAGAATTATTAATTACAAATTGTTAACTATACTTTAATTTGAAGTTTGAATTTGAAATTCTCAAATAAACAATTTAGAACTGATAATTACAATTGTTAACTATACTTTAATTTGAAGTTGTGAATTTGAAATTTTAAATAAACAATTTAGAACTGATAATTACAAATTGTTAACTATACTTCAATTTGAAGTTGTGAATTTGAAATTCAAATAAACAATTTAGAATTAGTAATTACAAATTGTTAACTATACTTAATTTGAAGTTGTGAATTTAAAATTCTAAATAAACAATTTAGAATTAATAATTACAAATTGTAACTATCTTCAATTTGAAGTTGTGAATTTGAAATTCTCAAATAAACAATTTAGAACTGATAATTACAAATTGTTAACTATACTTCAATTTGAAGTTGTGAATTTGAAATTCTCAAATAAACAATTTAGAACTGATAATTACAAATTGTTAACTATACTTCAATTTGAAGTTGTGAATTTGAAATTCTCAAATAAACAATTTAGAATTAATAATTACAAATTGTTAACTATACTTCAATTTGAGGTTGTGAATTTGAAATTCTCAAATAAACAATTTAGAACTGATAATTACAAATTGTTAACTAACTTAATTTGAAGTTGTGAATTTGAAATTTCTAAATAAACAATTTAGAACTGATAATTACAAATTGTTAACTATACTTCAATTTGAAGTTGTGAATTTGAAATTCTCAAATAAACAATTTAGAATTATAATTACAAATTGTTAACTATACTTAATTTGAAGTTGTGAATTTGAAATTCTCAAATAAACAATTTAGAATTAATAATTACAAATTGTCAACTATCTTCAATTTGAAGTTGTGAATTTGAAATTCTCAAATAAACAATTTAGAACTGATAATTACAAATTGTTAACTATACTTCAATTTGAAGTTGTGAATTTGAAATTCTCAAATAAACAATTTAGAATTAATAATTACAAATTGTTAACTATACTTCAATTTGAAGTTGTGAATTTGAAATTCTCAAATAAACAATTTAGAACTGATAATTACAAATTGTTAACTATACTTCAATTTGAAGTTGTGAATTTGAAATTCTCAAATAAACAATTTAGAATTAATAATTACAAATTGTTAACTATACTTCAATTTGAAGTTGTGAATTTGAAATTCTCAAATAAACAATTTAGAATTAATAATTACAAATTGTTAACTATACTTCAATTTGAAGTTGTGAATTTGAAATTCTCAAATAAACAATTTAGAACTGATAATTACAAATTGTTAACTATACTTCCATTTGAAGTTGTGAATTTGAAATTCTCAAATAAACAATTTAGAACTAATAATTACAAATTGTCAACTATACTTCAATTTGAAGTTGTGAATTTGAAATTCTCAAATAAACAATTTAGAACTGATAATTACAAATTGTTAACTATACTTCAATTTGAAGTTGTGAATTTGAAATTCTCAAATAAACAATTTAGAACTTATAATTACAAATTGTTAACTATACTTCAATTTGAAGTTGTGAATTGAAATTCTCAAATAAACAATTTAGAACTGATAATTATAAATTGTTAACTATACTTCAATTTGAAGTTGTGAATTTGAAATTCTCAAATAAACAATTTAGAACTGATAATTACAAATTGTTAACTATACTTCAATTAGAAGTTGTGAATT